>CM049592.1:1260195-1547666 GCA_026979955.1 Megalurothrips usitatus
CCCGGATTACCCCGGATTACCCCGGATTACCACGGATTACCACGGATTACCCCGGATTACCCCGGATTACTCTGTGAGTGACTCGACGCCAACGCCATCTCGCGGTCGCTAACCGCATCGCCGATGTGGCGTGGTGCCGTACTGGCCTCCCCCCCTCCCATGTCGGTGTTGCGGTTAGTGACATAGAGGTGGCGCTAGCGTCGCGCGACCTAATACGCCAAAAGCCGAAATCGTAGGGGTAACAGCTGTGGTGTGCAGCCGGGCGCAGGCAAAGTTTCATTTGGAATCCGCGTTTTAAGCGTTTAATAGTGAATGGCAAAGCCAGTAACTTGAGATAGCACACTTTCAATCTTACGCGCGCATCGTTTTCGAATGGAACCGCCCATTTCACCCACGGCCATCTAGATTACACACAATTGCCGATGCCACATCGAGAATCGGGAAGCGGGCTCACCAGCCGCACCTGAACTCTTTCAAAATCTGGCGGGAGTGGAAGGCCAGGGCAGGGGCAGCTTCTCTTTCGCCACGGTTCCGTGTGCTCAGTAAGTATTGCGACACATAATCGTTTCACCTTTGTTAATCAGCTTGTGCTAAATTGCTTGCATTGTCCCCGGTTTAACCTGGATAACGAGGACCCGCTCGTTTTCTGTGTTTTGTAAACATACGCCTAGGTTAGGTTCGTTGTTACGATTTGAATTCTTCACTTTTTACTTTGGACGATTAATTTCGTTTCATGCACGTAAAAGTGAGATGTTTATACAGCAGTTCATATTTACCCCGGCACTTTTCACCTCTTGGATGGTACTGGCAGGGGGAAGATTTTCCACCAAAACACTTTTTGTAAAGATATTATGGGTGGAAATTGTTGGTTTTAGGCATTTCTTGTTGTATTTGGCTTTCCACGTCAAGACTGACTGCAACCTAAATAACGCATCGTATCTATTTAATTTTGTTTAATACCTTCGGCATCCCATTAATGTTTCTTTCTTTTCTACTCCAGCAGGAAGATGAATCCCAAATCAGACGACTTCTTTGATGAGCTGGAGGGGTCAGTGAACACCGTTATTCCAACCATATTCAGGGCCATTCTTCAGGCTTCCGGTTTCAATGATATTTTAACGTTGTCTTCGGTTATGGCCAACTTTGATACGATTATAGAGTTTCTCGATTCAGATGATGGCAAAATGGAACTGATCAATTCACTTGGTGAAAAAATAGCTGAGGTATGGTATTGAATTGAAATGTTTGATTTATTCAGATATGGCACATATTACATACTTTTTTTTTGTCATACTTATTCAGGTAGAAGAAAAATATGTAGCAAAACCAAGCAGTTACTTCAAGGTTCCCGGAAACAAAATCAGACTGCAGGGCATTCAGGACTACTGTTTGAATCAAAATCAGAAAATGAGGGACAGAGATTCCAGAGAAAAACATAAACTCTCAAATACAAGCCTAAGGGAAGCAATGAGTAGAAGTCCAGCACAAAAGCAGAAACAGACAGATGAAAAGGGAGAGAATGATATGTTAAAAAAACTAAATGCAACTATTCGAAGACAGGTAGAAAAGCTTAATGTTAGATCAGCTGAAAAACCCTCATTGGAAAATCCGTGTATAGAGCTGTTTTCAGTAGGGGCCAAGAGGCATGCGTCTATAACTTGTGTTGCTTGTGAGAAGAACACCGCCAAGGACAGGATAAGCACAGCATATGTCAAAGGTAACTGTTGGCTTATCAACAATTACAAAAGACACGTGGAGAGGCTGCATTTAAAAAGTGCAGGCCAGAGCACAAGTGGTTCGGTGAAAGATTTCTTTGGCAAGAAAAAACAAGAAGAAACACCAGAAAATATAACAATAGTCATAGACCCTGTTCATGTACAGCTTTCTGATGAAGACGAGGAAGAGTTAAGAAACAATACAGAGCAAAATTTTTAGAAGAAGGAGTGACTGAAGGGCGTGTCACTCCCACCCAAATTCAGCCCAAAAAAAAAACAAAAAACAACCAGACTTGAAAGGACTCAGTCGGAGTTGCGCTCTAGTTGTGAGTAGCCCTGAGGGCTTTCGCCAGTCACAAATCACACAGTTTTTCAAAGTAGTAAATGAACACGATCTCATCATCAAAGAGAATGATGATTTGAGGTCGTTTGTGAGATTCCTCACAAATAAAGTTACCTCCTTGGACGATAGTGATGACAATACTGCTATAATATCGGACATGCCAAAACTTCTGCAGGCACTTGTAAAATGTCATAAGGAGAACAAGGACAGAAAACCTAGAGGACGGCGCTACAGAGATGATCTGATCAAGAATTTCTCCATCTTCTCAAGAGATTTGGCTGGCAAACAGAGCTACGAATTTTGGTCCAAGAATCTATGCCTGCCATCACTATCAACTGTTGCTGTGTATGCTGAAAAATCATCAAGACCATTGGTTGAAGGAGAATTTAGGTTTCCAGAACTTGTAAATTATCTAGATGAAAGAAATCTTGAACGAGTGATATGGGTGAGCGAGGACGCCACTCGCATCAAGGCACAAGTGCAGTATGATGCCCTTAGAAACCAGCTAGTGGGTCTTGTGCCCCATCTGGATAAAAATGGTCTGCCTAAAACGGGATCATTTGTAGCTGATTCTGCAGAGAACATTAAAAGACAATTGATGTGTGAAAGTGTTTCAAATTATGAATATGTAATAATGGCTCAGCCCATGGCTGAAGTACCTCCATTTTTGTTATCCATGTATGGAACTGATAACAAGTTCACCACTGACCAGGTTCTGCAGCGCTGGAAGTGGCTCTCGCTGGAATCCAAAAAACATGGAGTGGTGATACTTGGGTTTTCATCAGATGGTGATCCAAAGATGCTCTCTGCCATGAATAAATGGACTTTTGGAAAACCATTAAATGTCTTGCCGGAGTGGAAGAATATATTTTTTGCACCCATGGATGAGACATCAAACTGTGATTTCTTGGGATCTTTATCTCCCCTTTGCATCCAGGATACTGTGCACACAGTTGCTAAGATGAAGACTCAATTACTAAAGGACAGAAGTGATAAAAACTTTCTGCCTATGGGTTCTTATGTAGTCAATGGAACATTTTTGAAAATTTTGGTTCAAGATTATAGCAAATTGGATCACGGGCTGTGCATCAGTGATCTCGATTCCAGAGATAAAATGAATTTTCGCTCGGCTGAGAAGTTATCTGAGCCTAAAGTTGTTGATGCTCTTGAATCACTGCCTGGTTCAGAAGGCACAAAGTGTTACCTGATAATGTTAAGAGGAGTTCTTGATTCGTTTTTAGACAAAAATCTGGAAGCAGACAAGAGAGTATATCTCATCTGGAGAACTGTCTTTTTTATGAGACAATGGCGCACTTGGCTCCTAGAAAATAATTATAAGGTCACTCTCAATTTTATTACGGCAAACACCTATCAGTGCATTGAGCTGTCAGCCCACTCCCTTGTTAATATATATCGAAGGTGTAGAGACTCAGATAAAGTACACTATTTTATCCCATGGCTAATGAGTTCTCAACCCTGTGAAGGCTTCTTTCGTGATGCCAGATCATGTACTGGTATGTTCCATACTGCTGTGAACATGACGGCATTTGAGTTTCAACAGAAGGCTAAAAAAATTGTGAGATTACTTGAAACTGGTCATGCATTGAACAAACAGATTGTTGTGCCCCGGCATCATAAGAAGATGAAAGGCGCTGAAGCTTTAGCCGCCACACTTAGGAATCAGGTAGTGTTTACTGACAATGATATTTTCAAGACAATTTGTGAAGCACAGAAAGATGCATTGTCACTGGCTCACAAAATTGGCATGGCATCTCTCCGGAACAACAAGCCTCAAGTTCTTTCCTATATCACACGACTAGGAACAGAATATGGTAAAGATGATAGTGAAGATGATGGTGATGATAATTTTGATATAGCCATTACAGACAATGAATTACCACAAGATGTTGCTGAAGACATTATCTTAGGTGACCAAAATCAGGTGGACATTCCAAGTGACATTTGTCTTCCTGAGAATAGTCCGTTTGTTGTCGTGGAAGAAGGTGGGAAGCGTTCCATCATGAGGAAGAGCACCCTGATATGGAACCTTACTTCGAAGCACACCCTGAGTAGCAACCGCCTAGAACGAGTCAAAGCTGCCGAAGAAAGTCTACGCAAGCAGGGGCAAGAAGAGGCTGACAAAGTCTTCCGTGCTGAAAATATTTCAACAGGAGATTGGGTCACGTTCAGGGGCTGCCCTCTCCCTAATCGTATATATGTGGGAAGAATTCTGAGCTTTTCATATTTGTCCGGCACTGGCAGGGAAAGAGAGTGTTCTCTGCACACTATTCCCACCACTCCTCCTGATAAAAATGCTCGGGGCATTGGGTGCCTTGGAGACTGGTACACCCTAAACTGTGAGGGAAGAGGAAATTTGGTGAAATTCCATGAGCCCGCTGCTTTTTTAAACATTAATAATTATATTTGCAGTGTGCCGAAGCCTACTTCACTCAATGGCACAATGTCTTACACTGCTGAAGTTTTGTCTTCGGTGCAAGGAATTTCTTTGCATAAAGTGATGGAAACAAACCCAGGTGGTCGCTGTTTGTTTTCAGACAGCGACTCAGAAGCGGATGAGTCAGCAATCAGTGCTCCATGCCCAACGATGCCAAGCACTTCAGGGCAATCCTCAAAGAAAGAAACAGGTGGTCGCTCTCTGTTTCCAGGCAGCGAGTCAGAAGGGGATGATTCAATAATCAGTGTTTCATGTCCAACGATGCCAAGCACTTCAAGGCAATCCTCAAAGAAAAAAACAAGTGGTCGCTCTCTGTTTCCAGACAGCGAGTCAGAAGGGGATGAGTCACCTAATTCTACTCACTCAAGAACTTCCATGCGAATCCCAAACGGCCCCACATCACTTTCTGAAAAGAATTCATCTTGCCCTCGCAGGATGTCACCAAGACGGAGTGCCTCTCCAATGGCTGGGGCATCCACTCAGCCTAATAAGGGACAATTTGCTCCCATTGAAAGGCCACCAGATAAGGGAGAATTTGTGCTCGTACAGTTTGAGAAGAAAAGTGGAATTGTGTTTTATGTTGGTAAAGTTTTGAGTGATGTTGATGATGACAATGATGTTCAGGTCTCATTTTTGTACTTGAGAAGGACTGTTGAAACTTCAGATACCATGAAGTTTGCATTTCCTCACTTGCCGGATGAGGCTTCTGTCAATTTGGATTCTGTTAAGATGATTTTGCCAAAGCCCCGTCGCTCAGGTTTGAACCCTCAAAATTGTTTCTATCAATTTGATATTAGTTTCGAAGGCCTGAATGTGTACTAGTGGACCGTTACAAGTTACAGCACACTTTGTGAAGTTGCTGTTTCTAGTGTTACATATTTTTTGTTAATTAAATTGAAAATACTTTGTCATAAGTTTATTTTGACATTTGGTGGTAGATATATTTCATATTGTCGCCAATGTTCATTACTAGTCTTACCTAGCATCACTTAGATAGGTGTATTATTTCTTGTTGTGCCATGAATATTCTTCTGAAATTGTTCAGATGTAATGACCATGACTTGGTTTTGTTATTTTGAATTATTCCTACTTTGGAAAGTGTCCATTTTATTTTGTAACCATTTACTAGTCTCACCTAGTTTTAGTTTTATGTTGTTAAAGAAGAATGTCCTTTTAGTAATTTTGTGACTGAGTTAACTAGTCTCATCTAGTTTTACTGATATGTTGTAGTTGTGCCCGAATGTTTGTGTGTGTCCAATGTTGACTGATGAAAAAGGGTCAATAAACCTTTACTAACAATTTATGTTATCTCCAAACCATGATTTATTAATTGAACTTAACAGCTTTGTAACACTTGGGTCACATGTGGGTCTGAATTTGGGGAACTACTATAATTCCACCTTAAGATACTGTGCAGGAAATATCATACTTTCATTATATTTATAATACTTTTCAAAAGCAGCTAATGAACAAAACAATCACAAAGGTAGTCAATTGAAGCAGACACCAACAAAAGCAAGAAAGCTTAAACAACACACATTAGGAAGCTTGGCCAAAGTAAAATGTTACTAATGAATCTCTGCTCTAGTGACAGCAAAGAAACAATAACATGCTTTTTATTTGGTAAATTAGCTTTTCCAGTTTAGTATAAATGAATGTACCAAATATAAAAGACCGACTTCTACTTTTATTGGTCTCTGCACGCTCCGAATATATTTGAACCAGAGTCTGGTTCACTCTTTCACCTCCTGCGAGGAAGTGGCAAGACAATTTCATTTCTCAGAAAGATTAGTTTTAGATATCATAGCTACCCACTTGATATCAAGCTAGGGAATCAAAGTAGGGTGCCAAAAGTTGGCTCTCACTTGAACACATTTTCTAGACCTTAATATTATGAGGCAAAAATGCGGCTGTTGATGAGAAGAGAAAAATAATTACAAATTGTGAAATGCTGAATAAATGTCAGTTAACTTCTGCCAAATGACTTACAAGTAAAAGAAGAACAGAAGGAAGAGTAGGAAGGGGGCAGTGTCTGGTGCACTCATCGCAAACCAAAACATATGACATGGTGTCTCACAGGAATCGAAGTGCAAAGTGCACGACCAGAAGAATTACATTTCAAGAGTTTTAACATAAGTAGCTGTTCAATCTCCGTTATAAAATGGTTCACAGCATTGACATTGAAATCTATTTTTGACAGCAAATGCATTCATCTGAAACCAAAAGAAAACTGTCATCACAAAGTGTGAAGGGAAAACCAGTCCGTGTAGGCTACTAAAAACAAGACTCACACTGATACGTTTCATGTTCCGTTCCAAATCAAATAGCGCACCAAATGAAAAGGCAAGAGATAACCCACAGATATCCATCCACAATCACAACTCTGACTTGGAACTAAAACTTGCTGAATGAGGAGAAAAGACTAGCTGGAAAGAAAAAGAAAAGACAGAGGCAATGAGATAGGACAATAAAAACCAGTAAAGCTTGCTGATAATCACTAACTTAATACTTACTACTATATTTAGTTTCCTCCTAGTGAATCTTGAGGTTCCACATGAAAAGCAGTTACTTCCCCCCCCCCCCCCCCCCTTGGCTGTCTTTCAAACCATAGAACTGGATTCCATTCTTGACACCAAATATTTTTATCTGAAACCAGGGAGAAACTGCCATCACAAAATGTGAAGGGAAAACCGGTCTATGTAGGCTGCTAAAAACAAGACTCACACTGATACGTTTCATGTTCCGTTCCAAATCAAATAGCGCACCAAATGAAAAGGCAAGAGATAACCCACAGATATCCATCCACAATCACAACTGTGACTTGGAACTAAAACTTGCTGAATGAGGAGAAAAGACTAGCTCGAAAGAAAAAGAAAAGACAGAGGCAATGAGATAGGACAATAAAAACCAGTAAAGCTTGCTGATAATCACTAACTTAATACTTACTACTATATTTAGTTTCCTCCTAGTGAATCTTGAGGTTCCACATGAAAAGCAGTTACTTCCCCCCCCCCCCCCCCCCTTTGGCTGTCTTTCAAACCATAGAACTGGATTCCATTCTTGACACCAAATATTTTTATCTGAAACCAGGGAGAAACTGCCATCACAAAATGTGAAGGGAAAACCGGTCTATGTAGGCTGCTAAAAACAAGACTCACACTGATACGTTTCATGTTCCGTTCCAAATCAAATAGCGCACCAAATGAAAAGGCAAGAGATAACCCACAGATTTCCATCCACAATCACAACTCTGACTTGGAACTAAAACTTGCTGAATGAGGAGAAAAGACTAGCTGGAAAGAAAAAGAAAAGACAGAGGCAATGAGATAGGACAATAAAAACCAGTAAAGTTTGCTGATAATCACTAACTTAATACTTACTACTATATTTAGTTCCTAGGTGCAAACAGAAAACACTAATTTATATAGGCTTATGCTGCAGAAGGAGGCGAGTATGCGAGTGGTGTATACTGCCTAGGAATAATTACTTGCAAATTTTCTGTGGGTGGAACAACATAACCCCAAGAAATGGATGGTTAGGATAACTCATTGATATTCAGTGACTTGACAGTTGTAGAATGGCTTGCGGTGATTCAAAGCGTACTTTCGCGTCGATCAAAGGGATATACTGTTTATCACTGTAGCATTTTAATCCAAACAACAAATCGTGCTCACGCACCAAGTTTATCTGTATCACGAATGCACTGGGAATAAAGATAAACACACAAACAAGGAAAGAACACGGACGATAAAATGATGCAATTTTGTGGAGCCACACCAACGCGGGCTCTCAAATTAGGTTCGATTTTCGTTGAAAGAACGTAGGAAAGTCTCAAAGCGTAATGTCGTCTGCGTCGCTTCATCGTTGTTTACTACCGGTGAGTCCAGTTAGATGCACGAACAGATCCACTGTCATGGCCGCCGTGGCACCGGTCGATGCCGGTCAAAGTCAAGTAATGCGCCGACCAGCATTGAAACGTCAAACTGAAAAGACTGTTTCGTCTGCTAGGGAGCGCGGGCGGAGGCGTAGCCTCAGAGCAGAGGCTCTCTATCCGCGGAGGGGAACCCGATTAGAGGCGCGCTCGGATGGCGTGCTTACGCCCGTCCAGCTTGTGTGCCAGACACAATTTGCACAAAATTCGAAATTATTGGCTGCTTATAGCGCGTTACAGCAACAACCGTGTAATAACCGGATTACCCCGGATTACCTCGGATTACCCCGGATTACCCCGGATTACCCCGGATTACCGGATTACCTCGGATTACCCCGGATTACCCGAGTCGGTACCCCCTTGAGTTTTTGTCACGCGTTAGGAGGCATCTAGGAGTCACGAAGAGTTTTTGTCACGCGTTAGGAGGGATCTAGGAGTCACGTACAGTTTTTGTCACGCGTTAGAGTCTAGGAGTCACAAAGAGTTTTTGTCACGCGTTAGGAGGCATCTAGGAGTCACGCAGAGTTTTTGTCACGCGTTAGGAGGCATCTAGGAGTCACGTACAGTTTTTGTCACGCGTTAGGACGGATCTAGGGGTCACGTAGAGTTTTTGTCACGCGTTAGCTGGCATCTAGGAGTCACGCAGAGTTTTTGTCACGCGTTAGCTGGCATCTAGGAGTCATCCAGAGTTATTGTCACGCGTTAGGAGGGATCTAGGGGTCACTTAGAGTTTTTGTCACGCGTTAGAAGGGAACTAGGAGTCACGAAGAGTTTTTGTCACGCGTTTGGAGGCATCTAGGAGTCACGTAGAGTTTTTGTCACGCGTTCGCAGTTGTTGGCTGAGAAAAAGTCTTGGCCAAGATTCTTGGCCAAGAGTCTTGGCCATGAAACGAGGCTTGCACTGCCGCCACCGTTTACGTCAGCGAGGCTTGCACTTCCGGAACCGTAGTCTCAGCACCGAGGCTCCAATCCGCAAGGGGAATCCGCCTTCACGGCGCGCTCGTTTGGGGTGCTTATGCTCCGTACGGCTTTTGAAACAGTTACGGAGGGCTGAAAAGTCGACATTCGTTGGCTGCTATACAGCGCGTTACACAACAACGCGGTATTAGAACCACGAATCCCTACTCACCAACCTGGAACGCTGGATCTCCCTACGGATTAACACTGAGGGACAGACTTGGGAAGCCCGACCTGCCTATGCCCGACGCTCGGACCCGGCGGTGTGCGCGCACCACGTTAGTGAAGGAGAGGAGGGGAGGGGGAGTTTTTGAGAGGCTAGGCGACCCGAGCTGCCAAGGCTTCACGGTTTTATAAGATGCCGCAGCGCGTTTAAACCTGAGGCGTATGGATATGATTTTCGCGGTATTGAATTAGTCTCTGTTCACGCCCCATTCCCTGGTCAATATAAAAATTCGTGTGAGCTTTAATTAGGCAAAACGTTAGGCCTACTGGCCTACCACTGCCCGTGCATTATGGGCCATCGTAACGGATTTACATAGGGGCCACTTTAATAGTTTTTGTCACGCGTTAGTGGCATCTAGGAGTCACGCAGAGTTTTATGTCACGCGTTAGCTGGCTTCTAGGAGTCGATTTCCTCAGTTTTTGTCACTGCGTTAGTCGAAGATGCGAACTGGCATATGGGTCACGGCGCAGTTTTTGTCACGCGTTAGGCAGTGCAAGCCTCTGGTGTCGCGGCCGCACGGGATGAGTTTTTGTCACGCGTGTAGGAGGCACGGCTAGGAGTCACGTAGAGTTTTTGTCACGCGTTCAACAGTTGTTGACTGAGAAAAAGTCTTGGCCAAGCATTCTTGGCCAAAAGTCTTGGCCAACCTTACCCGCGCGCAACTTGTCCGCAACTTAACCATGTGCATCACGTGACAGGCCTCTGGCCATCGGCCACCGCTTCCTTTCGGACATTGGCTACTAGAGTAATAATCGGCGTCCTCGCGCGTTTGAGCCTCCGCTCGGGCGGCTGCCGAAAGTATTTAGTTATTGCGAACTTTGACTACGGCGACCGTGCAGCCAACCGACTCCTATCCCTTTCTTACATTCTCGCCCATCAGGTCGGCAGGTGAAACGCCGCCCCGCCGCGCCGTCCGGCAGGAACGCACAAGCCGGCGGCGCGTGCGGGTGCGTCACGGGTGGCCTCGGTGACAAACACCACATGTCAATTAATATCGGCCGCCGCGTGAGGCCCCTGCGGCCGCGTTCCAACCTGCCGACGGTGCCTTGCTATACCACCAGCCACCTAACCAGAGTCCTTGTTGGGCCAAAATACACTTTGGCACAACACTGCGGTGCCCCTGAGGGGAGGTTGACTTTGGTATGATGCAAGAACGATATGGTCCAAATTTGAGCTTTCTACGTCTAACCGTTCTCGAGAAATCGCGCGGACAAACAGACAGACAGACAGATAAACAAACAGACAGACAAAACATTTTTGACCCAGTCGGTCCAGGGCTTCGCTATCGCTCAGCCAATAACTTTGAACCTCTTTGATGCTTTCATAATTGCATTCGCCTTCTGTTATATTTTTGGCATCAACTACCCACATGAAACAAGCCTCAGCATGGACTTTATACAAAGGTAAAAGATGCTGTGAGTTATATTGATCTTCCATTGCAGCAAAGTGAGGGCATAAGTTTATGCACAATTATTTTCTTGTTCAGAGGAATTGTGGGCATCAATCCCAGAAAGGGAACTAAAACTACCCCAAAGCGTAACACAAAGCCAACCAGCCAAATTTCCGGAAAACTTCTGACGTTATTCAGAAAAATTAATTTTCACTTTCAAGAGCAGGAACAGCAGGTTGACTTGGATGTTGAAAACTTTAACTTGTTGCGCGAACAAATGGTAAGTTAAAAAATTATTGGTGAAAAGTTAATGAAAGCATAGTACTATGATAATGCTTTCTCCTGAATCCTGTCAACAGTTAGATGATCCAGATAAATAGTGCATACTTGGAAACAAATCCACAGACTGCTTAATAGACTGCTCACATCATTCAAATACTTACTAATTTATATTTTATGATGAATATGTTTATTTGTGATTATATATTTGGTGTAGTATATATTTATATGTTAACACCAATTCTAGTACCTATCTGATTGACAAAAACTCAGACAATCAACTGATATTTTCTGTCATAAATGTTGAAGTAAGATAACATATGTTATTCAGTGTACATGTTCATGGAAACTCAATAACATAATAATAAATGAGTTAGAAGCATTAATACCACATAGTTAAAAGTTCTGTTTCATCAAAATGACCAGCAAATAACTCTGTGAAACTATCCTGGTAGGAATCACTAACAGTGCCAGCAATGCCAACGTTCAGTATTCATCACACAACATGTACACTTGATCTCAAAAACGCCCACTGGGAGCGTAAAAGCAAGAAAAAATGCAAGCAACGCTTTCAAACTAGATAGTGAAATGTGTAAACAAGTACATACCAGGTTGTCATTTGAAGAAATCAGTGGTTTTCTGTGGGCCCTCACGGGGGGGTCGGTTCCATAGCAAATTTTGATAGGGACCACCGTTTGTCCATGATAGGGGAGAGTAGAGGGCCGCGCCTCCGCAGTCCGTCTTTTTAATCAATTTTTTGGCTGAGCGATAGCGAAGCTCTGGACCGACTGGGTCACAAATGTTTTGTCTGTGTATCTGTCTGTCTGTCTGTCTATGTGTGTCTGTCCGCGCGATTTCTCGAGAACGGTTAGCCGCAGAAGGCTGAAATTTGGACCATATCTTCCTACCAGCACATCAGAGTCAACCTCACATTTAGGGCACCGTATCTTGGGTAGTTTCTTCGAAAATTTTTACAATTGGTATAAAATACCAAAAATAAATTATAGGGAAGATTGACTGCGGGGGCGCAGCCCTCTACTGTCCCCTCTCACGGCCAAACGAAGGCCCCTATCCAAATTTGCTATAGAACCGACCCTCCGTGGAATGGGACAAGGAATACAGGCTTGTGCATAGTAAACCCCTCCGCGCTCCCCCGTGCTCGAGATCCAAGATGGCGTCCATTTGAAGTAAACAGTTGGGAATATCTGGAGAACCGAGCCACCTAGAGAGGTGCGGTTTGCAGCGCTGGCCATCGTAGCGGTTTGGCCATCATTGCGATCTCTTCGCAACGGCACCGGGCTCGAGACCACGCACCCCGTCCTTGAGAGCCACTTTCCATCTTTAAAACGGTACGGTCTAGCGTCGTGCGGTTTTCGACATTGGCCTTTGCGGGCCGCGGCAAAGGGGAACATAGGCGCCACACCAGGACAACCGCTCTCCAGACCACGCACCCCGTGCTCGAGAGCCAACTTCTATCTTTCGAACGGTAGGAGGTACTGACTTGCGGTTTTCGACGTTGAACTTTGCGGGCCGCGGCAATGGGAAACAAGGGCACCACGCCACGCCTACCGCTGTCGAGACCTTGCACCCCGTCCTCGCGATCCACATTGAAAAGAAGTTGTTATACGAGTACCAAGTAAGATATGCGTTTTAGAGAGATAAGTTTTGCGTTACTGCAGAGGGCATGGAGGGGGGGGGCTGTGAACGAGTACAGCCATTGGTCTCGAGACTAGGGACCCCGTCCTCGAGGGCCACATATAACGACCGCCGAACCTCGAGAACTAAGTGTCATAGAAATGCGATTGCGGCACTGCAGAAAGGCATCGTATGGGTGGCGAACGAATACAGCCTCCGGTCTCGATACCAGGGACCCCGTCCTCGAGAGTCGTCGAGCAGCGGATCAGTGACTCGAGGCGGTTACGCTCGGTTAGGTTAGTGGGGACCTGGGTAGGTTAGGCCCAGTTAGGTAAGGGTAATTTGCGACTGGGCGGAAACAGCGACGCCCGCAGGGGGTCCTACTGAGTGGTTGGCCCCGCAGGGTCTTGCTCGTCAGAAGACAGCCGCCGGCAGGCCCAGGTAGGCGTGCGCCAGGCGTGGAGTGGCGGAACAGTGATTCGCGCTGAAAGAAACCTGTTACGCCACGACGCCGTCTGGCGTACGCCTACCCTGTTTTAAAAGTTTATATCAACTGTAAAAATTACTAGAGCTACGGTAACCTAAATGTGAGGTTGACTCCGGTATGCTAGTAGGAAGATGTTGCAAGAGATCAATGCTTCTGGATACGAAGCTGAGGGCCCGCTGGGCGCCGCATCGGTTCACGTTGCGACACCTAGCTCCTTTAATAATGCTTCTACGGACCTGAAATGCTGCTAGAATTGTCGGCGAGACTCTAACGATTGCCGTGGTATGCCGCACGACCACCAAAAGTACACCTGAGCTGATCCGCGAGCGGTAGAAGTGACGGCACGGCGGCTGAAGCAGCCCGCCGCCTCTGGGAGGCGTCGCCCGCTATGGCCGCCGCCAGCGTTCCGAGCGCACTCTTGGTCTTTTTCCGCCGCGCGCTACGCTCCGCCACCCCCTCCGCCGCGCCGCGAGCCGCCCACCCTGGGACGCCGCTAACCTTGCGCGGGTGCCGTACGTGCTATCGTTCTCGATTAAAAAAGTAAGTTAATGAACTTGGACCATATTAGAGATGCGTATATTATCAAAATATGCAGTCCAGGGAATTAGTCCTCGCGTTTTCTACGAGAAACATTACCCGGATCTTTGCAAATCGACGGACTTAGACGTAAACAAAGATTCCGACTGGACAGCGTTTGAATGTCTGTCTAAAATAGACAAATTTACTTTTTAAATGGGAATGACAGTAGTTGTTCGGCACTGGCGTATGAAGGAGTACGTTTATTTATTCATTTCGTCACTCTGTGATGAGCGAGTTGTAAGTTATGTAGCTAGGCCACCTCTGAGATAAAACTTTGTATCTTGCCATTATTTACTCTTTATGCAATTCATTTAATTCACAACATTCCCTACAGGGCTCGAAAATGAAGACCTGTAGACCGTCAGCCAAACAGACAGACACTTCCCTGGATCTGAATAGTTCAGTAAATGAGACCATTAGTCCTTCAAAGCTTGTGACTTCAACTCCTTTCAAAGCTCCAGTGGCTCCCAGAAGCAGGGCAAGAAAAGCAGGTAGCAAGAAAACCTTTGTGAATCCAGTGTGTGCCACCTGCAGTATTTGTGGGCAGGACTATCGGTGTCTTCGGTCATACAAGAAACACATGAGAAAACATGCCATACAAGGTAAGCATTATTATAAAGTATTATTTTCAACATACATTAGAAGCATTGCTTAATCTTTTCTTTCATGTTTCAGACGCAGCATCGCAATTTCCTGATGTCCAACAAATTTTGGATCACTGTGCAAAGGAGGCTTTTGCTGTGATTGAACGTTTTTCATCCCTGCCGGCATTTGCTGAAAGTGGGGAAAAGTATAAAGAGTTGTTGCAAGGTCTTCAACCAGACACGGTTGGTGCTTTACCTGAGTGGAATGCCTTCCTCAACACTGTACATGAGGAGGTGACAAAATCAATTGGAGACAGCAAAATATTGCTGCCCTCAGCCATGGTAGACATCTTAATCGGCAATGTGGAGCAGCTGCTATGTGATCTACAGCAACGTTCTCAACTGCTTAAGTTACTACAAGCTTGTGTCCAGTGTGACGGTTCAGCAGCACATTGTTTTGTTGCGGACTATGCTTTGGCTTTGGTGAAGCACGTAATAAAATTTTTCAGTGACTCTCTGAAAAATAGCAGCACAAGCACAAGTGTGGGAAAGGATATTGAGTTTGACATTGAAGATAAGGAAGCTATTCACTATATAAGTGGTTCTGTTGTTAGGGCGTTTTATCGCAAGAGCCAACTATTTCCACGCAATGCTGGGTGGTCTAGAATCTCTGTTGTTATAGTTCAGAAGTTGTTGGAAAGTGAAACAGTGCCTGGTCCTCCTGCAATAGTTAAGGGATTGCCAAAAATAAAGGCAAGTTGTTCTTTGTTTGTGGACTGCTTTTTGATTTTTTTGTTGGTGCAGCTCAGATACTTAAGAAAATGAACTCTATCAGAGTGAACCATGAACAGGTTATAGAATTAGTTTGTGAGCAAGGTGTTATGTTATTATGGGATGATGCTGTCGGAGAGGCCTTAAATGAAAAGGCATCATATGATCTAATGTGTGGAATGATACGCTCATTCTGCAACACCTATGCAGTAGGAAAAGTCAAACAAGTCATTAATGACTTCAGAAAAAATAGAGCAGAAGCCAGCATCCCACTGAGACATAGAGTAGCCCCCAAGAGTTAAGTATAAGTTGCCGCTACTCATTTATGTTACTCATTTTCACCAAATAATGTATATCGTAAATGCTTGTCATTACTGTGATTTTAATGTATGTTGTTTGTGAATCGTATCTTAGATCTCATTCTGTTTAAGAGTTGTGGTGATTCTGTGATTTATCTCGAATAGAACCGAAGAAGGTTGAATGGTGTATCATATTACTCTTTAAACTGGTGGTGTGCATGCATAACAAGGACCAAAGATTCTTTAAGAACTGATGTGAACCTGTGATTTATTCCTTACCGAACCAAGAAAGGCTGAATGTCATATCATACTACTGTGTTGTGCAAGTGGTGTGCAAGGACCAAAGAATTTTTAAGAACTGTTGTGAATCTTCCATTTATTTCTTACAACACCAGGAAAGGTTGATTATAAAGTGAAACAATGTTATTTTTTGTGTTCACGCACACTTGTACTCAATAATGGATGGCAATAAATGTCAATGTGTTCTGAAAACATGTCTTTTCAATTATGTACAACCTCAACCTATTTACTTCTGCTTTTCAAACGTAGCATCAAAGTTCAATACATTAGTACAATTACAACTGACATTAATAAAAAAATAAGTTATATAAGATTTCTTACT
Organism: Megalurothrips usitatus; assembly: GCA_026979955.1. NCBI lineage: Eukaryota > Metazoa > Arthropoda > Insecta > Thysanoptera > Thripidae > Megalurothrips > Megalurothrips usitatus. The sequence continues at coordinate 1,276,469 of CM049592.1, forward strand.
TTCTCTTCCTCTTCGGAAGGGGTTCACTGGAAATCTCAATATCTTCGGGCAAGACTTCAGTGTTGCCAGAGCTTTTGGCGGCACTCAAAGCTCCAATCTGGTGAATTGCCCGCTGTCTGTGCAGGTACTTGAAAAAGTTTGGATTTGAACTACCACCACCACTCATTCTCTGCTTACCAAAGTTTTGCTCAAGGGCATCTTGGCAAAAAACTCTAGCATTAATAAAAGTAACCCCTTCCGTTAGAAGGAATGTTGTGGCACCAATAAAGGCTCTGCTGGACATTTCAATACCCACAAGAGTTTGATGAGGAAGAATGTTCTTATCAAAGTCCCCCTCTTCTGCTTGAGTATCATCCAGAGCATGAAAGCTGCCTTCTTCAAGTGGGTGGACACCAAGGTCATCATCTCTTAGTGACATTGAAGCAATTATTGAAGCCTCCTTTCTATTTTTCACCTCCTCCTTCCAATTGTTCATGTATCCAAGAAAATCCAATAACTCCTGAAACCTACTGTCTTTGAAGTTACTTTCAAACTCTTCTACGTCTTTCAAAGTATATGGGGCTAAACGTCTATTGTTAGTTTTCTGTCCATGACCAGAAAAAGCACCATTCAAAAGATCGAACCAGTTATTGACTCTTTCAATAAATTCAACTGTCTCTGAGGTGCCAGACCAACCTTGTCACACGCAACAGTGTGACTTAAGACCTCAGCCGCAGGTTTAACTTTCATTCTACTATAACTGTCGGGAAACACATTCTGAGCATTAAGTTTGTACGATTTTCTTAATGTCTTCCCTTTCTTGGCAAGGTACAAACGTATGATGGTCTCCCACACTATGAACTGCCCACCCTTCTTCAATATACGGGTGCTCTTCTTATTTTTCCTTGAGTTGTAGAATGCGTTCCTTGTTGTCTTCAGGAGATGTGGCACATCGGAGAAAAAGTACAGAACTCTGTCTGGAACAAATTTATTGATGGTGTCGAACACTATATCACCGGGCAAGACAGTCACTGGTTTGTGCAACTTTATAAATTTTCTGTTAATGGCACAGCCATCACAAACCAGGGCAACCACCATCACTCCACTTCTTTCCAGCGCTCCAATTACTTCCCAAGCCCATGAATACATTTGGTTTGGAGATGGGTTGCAAACAGGATATGATGCGACAACATGCTTTAGCTTGCTTGAGACTCCTTTGACCATGAATGACATTACTTTAGAGGCAAGCTCCTTCTCGACAGGTTTCTCTGGATCATCAAGATAGGATTCAATGACGGCCAATTCCTGATCAATTTCATCGAGATTTTTAAATCCAATTACTTCTCCAGTTGATTTCTGAATGGCAATGTTTTTACTAATATGCATTTCATCCACCATGACAACATGGTATTGCTTTTGATGAGTGGACACTGAGGCTTCACCAGCTTGTTTGGCAACTGACTCAATCACTGTTTTGTCAATGCCCTCTTCAATTTTACTTACGTGAGAATAATCAAACAATGTTCGTGACGATGGAAGTTTTAGAAAACCACCCTCGCACAAGTCCTTATATGCACCCGGAGCTTTTAAATAAATTGACAAGGCGAAGCGGATGAGAACTGGATGCCATCTCATGCCACAGCTTTTCTTACAAGTAACTGCTTTGATCTGTTGCTGCAGAAACAAGGACTGAGTACTAGACATAGGAGCATCTTGTAAGATTCCCCTGATATCATCAGATAATTTTTTTTCAACAGCAACGCCCTCTTTCTCTATCATATGCTGCAATTTCTTCTCGAGACGTTCAATTTTTTGATTCTTGAGGCGGATGTTCTTCTGCTTTGTAGAGAGCCTTATGTCCTTCTGCTTTTCAGTCAGGTATCTTGTGTTGGTATTGACATCTGGATTTTCTGCTTTTGTACTCTCCAATTTTCTTTTCAGAGGAGGCTGAAGCTTCTGACACTCTGGGCACCTCCATTTTCCAGCAGTCACTAAAAGCTTGCATGCTGTGGATCTACACTGGCGACCAAAATTAGCGGTCCACTAACGGCGGGCGCTGTAATTTCTAAGTTTTTGAAGGTAGAACCTTGAAATTTGCTACAGGCCTGCCTCCAACCTTTGACTCGAGCCTCTGAAAGCGGCAACACCAGGTGCCACCCCCTCTGGTAACAGCCACCCCTAACGCGCGGCGGGGTGGAAAAACGGCGAAAGAGGGCGTCAGAAAACACCGATAAGGAGGTCCAATGGGAGTAAAACTTCGTTTACCAGTTCAATAGACCCCGGGTGACAAGGTGACATCACAATTTGAACGGTCGTTCAAACCCACCCCCCACCCCAGTTACCCCCACCCCCTACGGGGGGTGAATTTTTTTGTCACCAAAAATGAATTGCACGTCATGCAGGAGCCTTCGGGGCACATGCCCGTCTGTTTTTTTCCCCGATAGGACAAACCCTTTGACCGCAACCCCTAAAAAACCAAAAGACATTTTTGAAAATTGAGGTTTTTTTTGTCCTTAAATGCATTTCAGAATCGAAAAAGGCGCCAGAAAAGGTGTGCAGGGCCTGTGCCCATACGGCCCAATCGAAAATTTCCATCCGAAAAAAAATTCACCCCCTCGAATGGGGTGGCTACCCTTAACCCCTGCCCTGCCGCCCCCAAAGTGCGGAGGTGAATTTTGGACCCAGCGCCAGATGCGCCTTGTCCAGGGCCATCAGCACACAAAATTTGAAGTCGCTCGTCCGATCCGTTCTCGCGCTACAGCCAAAAAACCTCGAAAATCAAGAAAACCCACCCCTAAAAGTTACCCCCGATACCGCCGAACTGAGTAGGGGTAGCAAATCGTTTCGAGCGGCGCAGGGTGTCCCAAACCTTTGTCTTAAAGGGCCCGGACGGCCAAACCGCTGCGGCCACCGGAAGGTCCTGAAAAAGCCCGTCACCCGGGACTCTGTACCGGGGACCACTGCACCGGGCGGCCGCCGCCGCGCCCGGAGCGCCGGGAGGGCAGGCCACCGGAGAGGCACCAAGCAAACGTCTACTCGCAGGCGGGGACGGGATCAGGAGCCGGCCGAGCGGCGCGGCACGGCCGATCCAGTCCCTGCCGCAACCTAACCTAACCTACTCGCCGGCTTAGAAATTACAGCGCCCGCCGTTAGTGGACCGCTAATTTTGGTCGCCAGTGTAAATGTCTCTTTATACCTGCACTCTTTGTACACATCATTGTCTGCAGCTCCACCATGACAGTGAGGCCAAGCATCTCTATATTGCACTTTGTCCATACCTGCACAAATTTCCAATAGCCTCACTTTGTTCACAATTTCAATTGCCCTGTCCACAAAATGATTAACAGTTTCCTTGGAAAATGGTATGTGATCCCTAACTCCAGATATAACATTTTCAATGGGGTAGTCCCTGCCATGCACCTTAATTTTAACCAATCCACTACACTCAATAACAATCTCCCTCTGAACTGCCTTGGATTCTCTTCTACCTAGCATAACAATGTACATCTTTTTATGGTCCACAATAGGCAAGAAATAGTCTGGCAACATAAAAAACAATTTTTGCCTTGCATCCATTAATATGGGCTGTGCCTCTTCAGCTGAAATTTCCTGAAACAGCAACACCAAACCTCAATACTATTTTCAATCCAAAAATCAAGTACCAATCTGTTTAAATTCAAATTTTTACCTCATTAAGTGTCGAGCGTGGACGGACACTGACTAGATGACGGAGTTGGAAGACTAGTTGCTGTGCAGCGAGGAGGAGGACTAATAATTCCTGAAGAATCACTGATGATTGACTCCTAGAAAGAAGTTGAAATTCAGTGAATTTGATGAGAAAACCGGAAATTCAATACTGATTTCTTCTAAAAAGTCAGTAGCAGTCTGTTCAAATTCAATTTTTACCTCACTGAGAGCTATTGGTGTACAGGGACTAGATGAAGGAGCTGGAGGCCAAGTTGCTGTGGAGAAAAGAGGGGGACTCATAATTCCTGACGAATCGCTGATGATAGAATCCTGAAAAAGATTCAGTATGTTACTTCGTGTAACTTAACTCGTATTATTTTTACATACTAACTCTATTTAAAGTATACCATTGCATGGTTAATATACCTCACTCAAATCTGTAAGAGATACAGCGGAACTAATGCAACTCAATCCACTGCTGGGACGGGAGTAGTCATGGTCGAGTAGACTTGGTGATGGAGAAAGTACATCCAGTCGAGCCTGAAATTTTAAAACTTGCATACTGAACAAGCCACGTAAGATTGACATTTAAAATCTTTACATCAAGATTTACCTCATTGCAAATTGTGGATTCACTAGATTCGCCACCAGTCAAAGAATCAATAAGCTCATCATCACACACTTCTTCTGAGCTGTAGACTGTGTCTCCCGATTCTTTAATGATTTCTGCGCTTCTTGATGTACCCTATGAAACATGGAATAAAACAAAGAGGTACATTCTTCAAAAACAAAACAAAAAAAATAATGCTTCAACAAGAACAGAAGTGACATGTACTCACAGCACCAGCAGTCTGTTTGTCTGACTGTTTAACAGAATGCCTTTTGACATGTTTCAGTCTTTTCCGCACGGGTATTTTATTTTTTTTCTTCCTAATCGGAAGTTTAGGAGGCCCCAGCGCTTCAGCTCCTGAAATTTTGTGCTCCTCCGTCGCACCAACGTCGTCCATCTCGCCGCCCTAAAACAACAGCCTTTGTTTACGTCCGTAAGTCCGTCGATTTGCAAAGATCCGGGTAATGTTTCTCGTAGAAAACGCGAGGACTAATTCCCTGGACTGCATATTTTGATAATATACGCATCTCTAATATGGTCCAAGTTCATTAACTTACTTTTTTAATCGAGAACGATAGCACGTACGGCACCCGCGCAAGGTTAGCGGCGTCCCAGGGTGGGCGGCTCGCGGCGCGGCGGAGGGGGTGGCGGAGCGTAGCGCGCGGCGGAAAAAGAACAAGAGTGCGCTCGGAACGCTGGCGGCGGCCATAGCGGGCGACGCCTCCCAGAGGCGGCGGGCTGCTTCAGCCGCCGTGCCGTCACTTCTACCGCTCGCGGATCAGCTCAGGTGTACTTTTGGTGGTCGTGCGGCATACCACGGCAATCGTTAGAGTCTCGCCGACAATTCTAGCAGCATTTCAGGTCCGTAGAAGCATTATTTAGCGAGCGAAGCGAGCTCAGATTCTCAAAACGGGCCCCGCGACAACTTTGGTCGTGACTCTGTCTGTCTGTCTGTCTGTCAGTCACGGACTTTCCAGAAACACCGCACGACCGTTTTAGCTCCGCTTTTAAGTATCGGTTCTATAATAATCGGCCCACAAAATGACGAGCCATTTTTTTGATTAATTGCGTTTGAAATATTTCGTAGTACTAGCAGATGTAGGACATTTCAATCCGTGCGGTTGGCACACTGACGGAACTCAGTGACGTCACGGCAGCCGTCCGGCGCCGTTCGGCAGGCTGGTGGTTTCTTTTTGCTGCGATATATTATGTCGCCGGTTGTTTGTTCGACATGATTTTTGGACATTTAATTCGAGATTTCCTGTTGCTGTGGTGTGGTGTGATGACAGGTAAGTGACAAGTAGTACGTCGGCTGCAAAGCAGTTTGCGTTCACGTACGTCTCCCCGCTCCATGACGTAATTTTTTACGACACGGAATAAAATGTATCATGAAGTGGGGGTCGATTGACTGTCTTCATTCGTTTACGCGTTTCGTTATTAAAGCAATTTCGCATCCGCGGACACTCACTAGACCGCTGTGTTATGGTTACATAAGTAAAAGATGCAGTTGTTTACAAACAACGTTCAGAGGTTATGTTCCCCTGTGCCTGTCCAGGCTATTGTTGAAACAGCATTAGTATTCACGATTTGGACTACTTCGTAACCTTGCAAATATATTCTTTCTTAATCGCATTTCTACTCATGTGCTACATGCCATAACCTTAAACTGTTCGGAAGTAGTTCTTACTGTACTGTTTGCGCTCAGTTATCAGTAGCATACTCTTGTCGCAACCAACTAAGAGGGAGTTGGAAGCACCGCTACAGGTGAAAGAAAAAGTGCGTTTCCTAAAACCATGTCTTCAATTTGTTGCAGTGTTTTTTTCTTGCGGTGATGATGCAAGTGTATGGCGAAACCACTTTGCTGTGACAGTGGTTCGGTTCTCATGTGACATGTTTCCAATCTCAAGTCATGAGACCATCTCAAATATTATGAGGTAAGCATCTATTTAAATATTGTTAATGTAGTCTGTTCATACACCTATTTGTTTTCATTCAAAGTCCTGTTCTTATTTCAGGTGACGAGGACAAGCTTTGAGCACATTGTTGTACCCGAGTGTAAATTTATGCTGGGCTCGTATTGAGCTGAACCTGGTCAGTAGTTCATTTGCCTATAAACATTCTTTTGCTTGTGGGGGGAATGTGTGGCTGTAACACGCCTACAGCAATCTCTGATTGATTTGTTTTATGTTGACATCAACATGCTTCTGTAGCCAAACTAGTATCTAATTTTTTTTGTTTCAGAGCACATCAATGTCGACTCATTAAAAGGGGCATTCCATATGCTCTCAGGTGTTTGAGTCCGCAATCTTTATTGTCAAGCACCTGAAGTTCTAAGGTAAGTTGCCACTAAACTTCATGCGAATATGGAAATGCTTTCAGATGACTATTTAGACCGATATGTTAGATGTATCATTATTATGCTTTTCCTTTTTCCAGACATTCCAACTGTTGCTAACATCAGTCGGCAGTGTACGAAAGTTCATGATATATAGTGCCAGTGCCTCATGGAAATGGTAGACCGTTCCTGTCCACTCCTGTTACCATTGCTTCCTCGTGAAAGCGCTCAGCTGATCCCTGTGTAAAAGGTTCTTTTGATAGTGTCTGTTGATCCCATTCTCATTTATTTGGAACAGTTCAGATCTTAATCCTGTATTTTTTCCATTCATAGAACATAAATTGTTGATGTAACTTTGAAAACTTTGACCTTATGTAACACTCATTTAGCTCAAACATTCTCGACAGTTGTATTGTAAACTGTTTCCTCAATTTGTTTAGAGACTTTTCAGTGTTATTTTGGCTTTACCAATCTCTATGAATTGTTTACCTGTAAATGAGATGCCCTGAACTTGATAAAATGTCTAAATGTGATAAATAAAATTGCCTTCTTGCTACTTGTGCATTGTCTTTCCCTAGATCAGTGATGCTCACAGTATGCGCACATTAGCTGTGCCTGATTTACTTTCATTTAGGACTCTGAAATTATTTTGGGCTTCTATACATGGGTTTTTGCATTAATGCGATTTGTAAATTGTTTATGTAATGCTTATTAATGACTTACTTTAACTCTGCTCAGTTCAAAGCAATTATAAATTGCAATAAATCATATTTATGCCTGTACCCAACAAAAACTACTTTTCTCTTTCTTTAAAAATTATCATTTCTTTCACGCACAGTCTTACAACATCACTTTTTGGGGCAAGAAGGAGAATAATCCAGGCAACAGTGAAGGCCAAGGGGAGGGGGGGGGGGGGGTATACGAGTTGTAAGAGACCCTACATCACCGAACAGGGCAAAACTTACAATAAGGATAAAAGTGGATGGGTTGTCTCCTGGTGGTGGCTTTGGTCGGGTGGGGTACTCATCGGAATATAATCTGAGGCTAGGTTAGACACAGTAGTTGAAAGGAGGATCAGAGGCGCACGCATCGGGTTGCACCTCACCCTCCCTCCCCCCCCCCCTCAACCAATTGACACATTTTCATATTTTACGTAACACGTAGATCATTCGTGTACCTAAAGACCTCTTCATCCCCGGCGCAAGTTAAACAAGAAGAAAATCAACCCACATTAGTGGGATTGCCATAGTCTCGTTCTTTACCCTAGTACGTAATACAAAAAGCTTAGCACGAAGTACCCACTTCAGTCTTCACTTCAGTCCCCCCCCCCCCACACACACACCTTACTTTTTTCCCCCGCTTCATGACCCTGACGAGCGCCTGGGGCATAGGCAAGTGCACGCGTGGGTGTATTGCGGGCTGGCCTATCCCCACCCAGGCAGGCGACTCAAACAAGCATTGCCCATCGCGATCAGCCATTATTTCATGTTAAGTTTGAAATGTCTTTACGCTTCGCTCGCTACATTACGCGCAGCATTTCGGAGCGTACCCCTAGTAAAGGAGCTAGGTGTCGCAACGTAAACCGATGCGGCGCCCAGCGGGCCCTCAGCTTCGTATCCAGAAGCATTGATCTCTTGGATGTTGTCTAAGTTTCAGCCTTCTACGACTAACCGTTCTCGAGAAATCGGGCGGACAGACAGACAGACACTCCGACAGACAAAACATTTTGGAGCTAGTCGGTCCAGGGCTTCGCTATCGCTCAGCCAATCAGCCAACAAGGTCTGCTGTCACTTAAAAGCGATATTCAAATGCAATTGATGGAATGGTGAGAAAAATTTCAACGATTGGTTTCTAAATTTCTAACAATTTCTAAATTGTTGTCTCTGATGTGAGAGGATTTGTGGTGTTCAGCCAATCTGCCGACTCCTGGAATCTTGGTTACGTAGAGAGCAAAAATGAAGATTCAGAAGATATTATCATCACTCTCTTGAAAGAAATTGACATGAAAAATCACTATGAATTCTCTGAAAATCGAATTTGCATCAGTATCCAGGATGTCCTAGTTCTTGTGGAACGAAGAGTATACAACAAAGGCAGGGCCTACAGACTGCTGGTAAAGGATGTGAAAGATGGAGACCAGTGTCTGAGAAAATTAAGATGTAAGTACTCTTGATCCATTGTAAGGGTATTGAGTGTCTTACATAAAGTACAACTGATTTGGTTCTGTTTCAGGAATAAACATCAGGTTCAAAGCGTGTATCTGTGAAACCATTGTCAAAGAATAGGACAATGTGGTGTATTTGCTCTTTGGTTTCGTATTTCCCAATACCCTCCCTATGTTTCCTACTCCAGTATTATTATATTTGTAACTAAGTATTAAAGAAAAAATAACATTGTTTTTTAAATCAACTTTGTGCAATAGGGATGCACGATACGTGTCGATATTATCGAAATATCGATATTTTCTCCCGATATTTCGATGTCGGTATATCGATATGGTTTGCAAGCCAATATGCCGATATATCGGTATTTTTAATCGATATATCGAGCGATACTTGAAGAGAATATGTAAAATATTTTTAGAGAATATTTAGGATATTTGTAGATATCAGCCGCGCTTCCGCTGTCCATATAAAAATGGCATCGAAAACAGTAACTTTTGTACCGCTAAACTACATTGTACATCTTCTGCAATTGCTTTTGGTCAGGTCGTACCTTGGTTTCCGAATGGCTTCTTTTTATCGCAATTTCACCTATACTTGGCGCCGTTTTTAGATTTTGTGTATTGCGTCAAATACCAGTATTTATTTTGAACAATACGTTCTGTTGTCCACTTTCTGTAACAGTTTCTCGGTAATGTCTGAAAATATCGATATATCGCAAATATCGATATATTTGTCCGATATTATCGATATTATCGCAAGGCATTTGATATTATCGATATCGATATTATCAAAATTTTTTATTCGATGTGCATCCCTATTGTGCAAATTTTGAACACCTATATTCTTTCTAAACCACATACTGAAGAGCACTCCGATAATAAACACAACATTTCACAGACATTAATGTTTTGCTAACAATAGCCGATTTAGCAATAGAGAATTCGTTCCCACACCATTCACGACATGACCTGCAAATGAATAAATAAATAAATAAATAAATAAATAAATAAAGGCATTGAACAACAGACTTACTAAAGGTATTTCCCATGATAAAGTATGGACACATAAGAAAACTTGCCATATTACTTACGATATCAAAGAATATGAAGCCTACACGCATTTTCCCGGGCCATAATAATTGCAACGATGATGAACGGCTAGGACCACCTTTCGTCCACGCTCATGATCTGTACATAAATAAAAACCTGCATTAAGAATGGCACCTTCCATAAAACTGACAACTGAGATCAAACGACTTACCAAGTATTAAAATTGTGGTCGAACACGAACAAAGTTGAGTGCGAATCAACAGAGAGGCAGTATAAGCTGCAGAACATGTAAACATTCACGTAAAATGTCAAACATCAGTCTCAAATCTACCAAAAAAGTATCGTCGATACCTCATATACGAAGTATACGTACCATTTGAGTCAAATTTTGGAAGTGACAACTAGTATAGACGGACAGCCGGTCACTTTTTTCCACAGATTGGGTAGGTAGGCGGGTCCGGTATAGGACTTGATGAGGGAAGGGGTGGCGGTAGGCAAGGGAGCCGGGGGGGGGGGGGGGGGGGGGGGGGTCAACAGATAAGCATTGCAGGAAGCAGACCCGCGAAACATTGATTGTATGCTGTAGCAGTACACAAGATATGTATGCGAACTGGATGCATTATGACACATACAAATTTTATGAAATCCGCATGTGTCTACATACTAACTGCATGTAGTAACTGCATGGATCCGTAGTATTCAGCCTGTACAGGGTGATTCTTTTCAATATGTCCAAACGTTAGGGGGTGATAAGGAGTCCATAGGGGAGTAATTTGAGGTACGACACCGGGGGTCGGAAAAGTACCGTTTCGCCGTTACGCCCCTTTTTCTGAAGTTATTCGGCGCCTGGCGGATAGGCAGCTCAACGTCTCGGGCGATACCACGGGTTGCCTACGCAGCCGGCGGACCAGCTCGGACACACGCCGGCGCTCAGTTTGCTGGAAGGGAGGGAGAAGATTGCAACGTATTGCATCAATTTTATTGAACAATGATGAGTCAAGACATTGTCAAATTGAAAATAAAAGGTGCTGTCCCAATGGCATAAAAAAAAATTGTCTCGATAAGTCAAAAATTAAAGCTTGACAAGATAAAAAGATGAGGGAAAGCCACTTTAAAGAAGATTTTTAAAATGCTGCCAATTTTGCTCGACACACTTCTCGACAACCCACGCGGCTTGCAGTCGCTCAAACACTCCAGCATCCTGCCGGATGAACTACCCAGCCATAACGACTCGCGCGCACAAGTCTTCAATGGTGTCGACAGGAGTGGCGTACACAAGGCGCTCCATTGCAGCCCATAGGAAGAAATCCAGCGGCGACAAATCTGGGGAGCGTGAAGGCCATGCAACCGGTCCTGCAAGCCCGATCCACCGATTGGGGTACACTCCATTTAAGTGGGCCCTGATGTCCACAGCAAAGTGCGCAGGACATCCATCATGCTAGAACCAGTGCTGACAGAGACGCCCACTGTGTCGGAGGTTCCCGAGCAGCTCTTTAAGCCTCACGCACTGCAACGGACGCAGCCCGGCACGGATCGCATCTTGACAACTCTTCCTCACCCCCTGCCTGAGCGCCGGCTGGTAGCTGGTCTGCCGACTGCGTAGGCAACCCGTGGTATCGCCCGAGACGTTGAGCTGCCTATCCGCCAGGCGCCGAATAACTTCAGAAAAAGGGGCGTAACGGCGAAACGGTACTTTTCCGACCCCCGGTGTCGTACCTCAAATTACTCCACTATGGACTCCTTATCACCCCCTAACGTTTGGACATATTGAAAAGAATCACCCTGTATGTAATAGTATGTTGGTTGTATGTGGTGAGAAAAGCCCAGTTCATACAGATGTGTGGGAAGCAGCCCTGCATACAATAGTGCCTGCACGTAGACTATGTAAAAACGGCGTTATGACACATACAATTGTATGGTGCTTGAGGTGTATGGCGTCCCTGTATGTAAGCACACTGTGTACGGAATGTATGTAAAAAGGGCACTATGACACATACAGGTGTATGGTACACTATGTATGGAGTTAGTCCCAATATGCAAATCTACTGTATATGGAATGTAAACACACATACAGGGTACCGCTATGTAGCTGTATGAAGACCGTATGCAATTCACATACACACTTCCCTCGTGTGCATCGGTCCTGCCTCTGTGGCGAGAGCGCCTGATCCATAGGCAATCTCAACGAGAGCAACACGTGCGTGTCTTGCGTGTGGCCTACCCCACGCTTGGCAGGCGCCACTGAGATGCCCTTTCCGGTGGATTACTTTGAAGCCAGTCAGGACGTTATTCGAGGATGGCTCGTTCGCGGCTGTCCACAATAGATGTCCGTTCTGACTCAAATTAAACCAAGAAAAGACCGAGTAGCAGCACCCTCCATTCCTCTGGTAGGCCAGCACACAACACACATGGCAAGCACCATGCACAGAAAGGCAGTAAGCAAAATGTTCACACACCCATCTCAATAAATATCGAATGGTAACTGAATAGTCGCCCAATACATTTTGCACACAAAGGTATCATACATTCACAGAGCTGATATAGTGAATATTTAAACGTAATATTGTTCACATCCAGTACAGTGCCACTAGAGTTCAAGGCTTGCCTCGAAAATTAAACAAATTGATTAAGAAAAAAAGTACAATTTTAATTATATTAGAACACATGCAAACAAACAAAAAAACAAAGAAAATGAAAAGCTCAACCAGCTCGCAAAAGAAAGTTGCTCTAAAACAGAGCAGTGGGGAGCTCAGATTCAAAATGTCCATGGAGGCTTGCATAACAAGCCTGTCCATAATTTAAATAGAGAGACATTCCCAAAGGCACATGTCATACCTTGTCACATTTCTAAAATCACAGACTCATACAATTATAAAGGAACAAGGTTTTGAAGGAAACTCTGAACATGAAATGAAAATGAGAAGTAGCTCAACCAGTTAACAAAAGAAAATTGCTCTACGAGCAAGAAGTCGGCCACGAAAAAAATCGTGGCCACGAATTCAGCTTTTACCGGATCGACTATACCCATGGCTAGAAAGTAAGAGCGACGCAAACGCTGTTGAAACGCCACCAGCAAATGCTCACTAGTGTAAGGTTTGTGACAAAAATTCCCTAAATCGTTTCATCAACTCAAATACGCTCTTAGACTTTTCTGTAGATGTCAAACATCCAACAACAAGCCCCAGGCAGTGTGACAAAAATTCAAAGACCCTCTTAACAGTGTGACAAAAATTCAAAGACCCTTGCAACAGTGTGACAACAATTCAGGGACCCTCATAACAGTGTGACAAAAATTCAGAGACCCTCATAAGTGTGCCGAAAATTCAAAGACCCTCTTAACAGTGTTTGGAGGGTCTTTGAATTTTTGTCACACTGTTAAGAGGGTCGGGTCTATCCTAGAACGCCATCCTCCTGGAACGCCCTCCTCAATTTTACTTAATTTTCTGTTTGTATAGTGAAAGAGAAAAGATAACTGAACTGAACTGCTGTTATACATTATTTAAAATAAATTTAATTATAGACAATAAAATGATTTTTTTATTTATATACACTTAAGAAAATATCAAATTTTAATTAGTTAGGTTAGGTTAGGTCCTAAGGTAACCTAACCTAAAATAACCTAACCTTACCCTTTGATAAAGTATATTTTTTTATTGTATTTACAACAAAAATATACATTTTCATTTTCTTTTATATAATATATTTTTTATAATTAATTGGAGCAGTTTTTTCTTAGAGCAGCTCCTTAAAATTAAATAAAGTGGAGGAGGGCGTTCCAGGAGGGGGCGTTCTAGTTGTTTCCCAGAGGGTCTCTGAATTTTTGTCACACTGTTATAAGGGTCATTGAAGTTTTGTCACACTGTTAAGAGGGTCTTTGAATTTGTGTCACACTGTTTAAAGGGTGTTTGAATTTTTGTCACACAGTTAAAAGGGTCGTTGAATTTTTGTCACACTGTTAAGAGGGTCACTGAAGTTTTGTCAAACTGTTAAGAGGGTCATTGAAGTTTTGTCACACTGTAAAGAGGTTCTTTGAATTTTTGTCACACTGTTATAAGGGTCCTTGAATTTTCGTCACACTGTTAAGAGGGTCTTTGAATTCGTGTCACACTGTTTAGAGGGTCTTTGAATTTTTGTCACTGTTAAAAGGGTCGTTGAATGTTTGTCACACTGTTAAGAGGGTCTTTGAATTTTTGTCAAACTGTTAAGAGGGTCCCTGAATTGTTGTCACACTGTTGCAAGGGTCTTTGAATTTTTGTCACACTGTTAAGTAGGTCCTTGAATATTTGTCACACTGTTAAGAGTGTCTCTGAATTTTTGTCACACAGTTATGAGGGTCATTGAATTTTTGAAGAAAATTTGAAGAAAATGAGAAGTACAACTGGAAAACAAGGAAATCGCTCTCAGGGAGCTTACATTCAAAATGTCCATTAAAGCTTGCATGGCAAGCCTGTTCATAATTTGAATAAGAGTTAGTCTTCTGCTGACGGTTCATTATTCTTTTCTGCAGCGGTAGAAACCTTGGCTTCCCGCAGTTTGTGCGTGGCTGTGTCCGTTGTCTTCCAGCCTTTCTTGGCGGCACGCTTGGTTGCAAACTCTGAAAAAAAAAGTACAAAGATTCAACAGGAATCCTAATTTACTTTCCTAATAAACATTAGGATCAGTTTGAAAGAAGGAAAAAATTCTTACGGGTAATGGCCGAAACACCTTAATGGTGGAGGGCCGTTCTGATTTCCACCTTATTGTTTTTGCTCGGTGCTGGTTTTCCTGACACAGAGGACAAACTTCTAGCCTCGTCGGTAAACACTCACAGTTAAAAATATATTGGGAATTCCTGAAGTACTCCGGAAACTTTTTTACCAACTGATCCTTCGTTTTTTCCCAACGTTCGACATATTGAAATTCGCTCTACTGAGAGCAAAATTCTGAAGCGCATTTAATAGAGGACACATGGTCTTCCTCTATAGCCACAACATCATACCCCATAGTAACGCATACTCCCTGTGACAAGTGATTTTATCCGTCGAATTTCTGAAGGTTCTCTGGAAATTCACAAAGGACTACCGGAAATAAAATTACCAACTGATCCTTCGTGATATCCCAGACATTTTTTTTAGCAAGTTAGATTCCTAACTAAGCTTGTTACACTGGAGCACTTCTTGGCTTCCCTCAAATCTGTAGCTTTGATGAAAACTTCTAGATCCTGTGCATACTTTTTCTGGGAGTGAGGGACCCCGCGGACCTTCCCGATAATGGGTTAGGTTAGGTTGCGAGAGAATGCATTTCGGTTAATATGGCCAAATATTAGCTGTCTCGGCCAATTTCTTGTCTGTCCTCCCGTGTAAAAAAGGTGTGTGCAAAAGGAAAGGGAAGCGCCTGACCGCCAAGACATTAGTTAGTTAGCTTATAGTTTTTGCCCTGTTTCTTACCAAAAGCCGATATTACTAGGGGTACGCTCCGAAATGCTGCGCGCAATGTAGCGAGCGAAGCGTAGAGACATTTCAAACTTAACATGAAGTAATGGCTGATCGCGATGGGGAATGCTTGTTTGAGTTGCCTGCCTAGGTGGGGATAGGCCAGCCCGCAATACACCCACGCGTGCTCTTGCCTATGCCCCAGGCGCTCGTAAGGGTCATGCAGGGGGGTAAAAGAGTAAGGTGTGTGTGTGTGGGGGGGGGGGGGGACGGGGACTGAAGAGTAATATAACACGGTCGAGTATCTCACTTTGTATTTACGTCCTCCCCCATCCCTTCTCCCTCTCCTCGAATCGCTATTTGACATTTCAGAGCCAAGCGGCAGACCAGTGGGTGTTACGTATTTTAGAACCCCCCCTTTTTATGCAGTTTTTACTCGTTCTTTGCCACTTGCATTGATACAAGTATGCAAGTGGGTAAGACGAACGAGTATTGTACCGGGTAGGGTGGTTGAATGTTTGTACACTTTCATTTAAGACATGAGTAACTAACGGCAGAAGTGTGTGGTATCAATCAATAGGGCTCCCCCTAGTCTCAAATAAATAATACAGGAATTTTTCTGTTGATTACAAGTTATATTGAAAAAATCCGTTTTGAAATTTTAAACAGGTTATGGAGGCCACGCGAATATGATTTTTGCCGGAACAACTGTTTGGTTATGTTTGTCGATTCACTAATTATTTAATTTCATCATTATATGCACAGACACCTGTGTCTGAAATTATCTCATAATAAGAAATGCTGAGTCCCAAGTGTAAGAAGCGCCATCTCGCGGATTGGGTTTTTGCATAAATGCGATTTGTAAATTGTTTATGTAATGCTTATTAATGACTTACTTTAACTCTGCTCAGTTCAAAGCAATTATAAATTGAAATAAATCATCTTTGTCTGAACCCAACAAAAAACTACTTTTCTCTTTCTTTAAAAATTATCATTTCTTTCACGCACAGTCTTACAACATCACTTTTTGGGGCAGGAAGGAGAATAATCCAGGCAACAGTGAAGGCCAAGGGGAGGGGGGGGGGGGTATACGAGTTGTACGAGACCCTACATGACGAACAGGGCAAAACTTACAATAAGGATAAAAGTGGATGGGTTGTCTCCTGGTGGTGGCTTTGGTCGGGTGGGGTACTCATCGGAATATAATCTGAGGCTAGGTTAGGCACTGAGTAGTTGAAAGGAGGATCAGAGGACGCTATGGGTTAGGTTAGGCCGAGGAGAGGGGTGTAGTCGTGCCTATGGCATCGACGCCGTTCACATACCACGCAACTGGCAGAACACCGACACGCACGCATCGGGTTGCACCTCACCCTCCCTCCCGCCCCCCCCCCTCAACAATTGACACATTTTCATATTTTACGTAACACGTAGATCATTCGTTTACCTAAAGACCTCTTCATCCCCGGCGCAAGTAAAACAAGAAGAAAACCAACCCACATTAGTGGGATTGCCATAGTCTCGTTCTTTACCCTAGTACGTAATACAAAAAGTTTAGCACGAAGTACCCACTTCAGTCTTCACTTCAGTCCCCCCCCCCCCCCCCACACACACACCTTACTTTTTTCCCCCGCTGCATGACCCTGACGAGCGCCTGGGGCATAGGCAAGTGCACGCGTGGGTGTATTGCGGGCTGGCCTATCGCGATCATTGCGTTGCTGCGGCTGCGGTGTGGTCTGATGACAGGTAAGTGACAAGTAGTGCGTCGGCTGCAAAGCAGTTCGCGTTCGCGTACGTCCCCCCGCTCCATGACGTAATTTTTTACGAAACGAAATAAAATGTATCATGAAGTGGGGGTCGATTGACTGTCTTCATTCGTTTGCGCATTTCGTTCTTAAAGCAATTTCACATCCGCGGACACTTAAGGTGGATTCAAGCTCGGCGACAATTCCTGGAGCGACAGCTGGGCGACAGGTAGCGACAGTTAGCGACACGTACAGTCGCCCAAAGTTCCCGGGTCGCTCTTCGTGTGCCGTGGGAACGATTTCTGAAGTTTTATTAGTAGGCAAACGGCAGTTCCTTAGAAGCAACGCCCTTGCGACCCCTGTCGTTATCCTTTTCTTGTCCTTTCAGTTCGATACTTCTTCAAGAGGTTCGTTGAGTGGGACAGAGCCGCCCTCTGGCGTCGGGAGGGAAAAATTCATATCTGCGACAGTTCGCGACAGCTAGCGACAGTTAGTGCGACACCTCAGCGACCCTGACGTCACCACGTGTCGCAAGTAGTTTCCCATTGGCTGGACGCCGGTCCGAGGGTGTCGCGGAGTGTCGCCCAGGTGTCGCGCTCTCACTGCCGATTAGGTTATGTCCGCCCTGTCGGTCGCGAGCTGTCGCGAACTGTCCCAGATTTGAATTTCCTCCCCCTTCCCGCCAGTAGGTGACTCTGTTCAACTCGATGCTTCTCTCGGAGGCCTGCCGTGCTGAAGCGACAGAAAAGATGACGACAGGGATCGCAAGGGTGTCGATTCTCATGAGCTGCCATTTGGCTCCTCATAAAAGATCAGGAATCGCTCCTACGGCACACGAAGAAAGGCCCGAGAACTTTCTGCGACTGTACCTGTCGCTAACTGTCGCTACCTGTCGCCCAGCTGTCGCTCTCGAAATTGTCGCCGAGCGTGAATCCACCTTTACTGGACCGCTGTGTTATGGTTACATAAGTTGAAGATGCAGTTGTTTACAAACAACGTTCAGAGGTTATGTTCCCCTGTGCCTGTCCTGGCTTTTGTTGAAACAGCATTAGTATTCACGATTTGGACTACTTCATAACCTTGCTAATATATTCTTTAATCGCATTACTTCTCATGTGCTACATGCCATAACCTAAAACTGTTGGGAAGAAGTTCTTACTGTACTGTTAGCACTCAGTTGTCAGTAGCATACTCTTGTCGCAACCAACTGAGATAGCTGGAAGCACAGCAGGTGAAAGAATAAGTGCGTTTCCTTAAACAATGTCTCGGATTTGTTGCAGTGCTTTTTTTTTGCGGTGATGATGCAAATGTATGGCGAAACCACTTTGCTGTGACAGCGGCTCGGTTCTCACGTGGCATGTTTCCAATCTCAAGTCAAGAGACCATCTCAAATATTATGAGGTAAGCATCTATTTAAATATTGTTTATGTAGTCTATTCATACATCTATTTGTTTTCATTCCAATTCCTGTTTTTCTTTCAGGTGACAAGGACAAGCTTTGAGCACATTGTTGTACCCGAGTGTAAATTTATGCTGGGCTCGTATTGAGCTCAACCTGGTCAGTAGTTCATTTGCCTATAAACATTCTTTTGCTTGTGGGGGGAATGTGTGGCTGTAACACGCCGAAAGCAATATCTGATTGATTTGTTTTACGATGACATCAACATGCTTCTGCAGCCAAACCAATTTCTATTTCTTTTTGTTTCAGAGCACATCAATGTCGACTCATTAAAAGGGGCATTCCATATGCTCCCAGGTGTTTGAGTCCGCAATCTTTATTGTCAAGCACCTGAAGTTCGAATGTAAGTTGCCACTAAACTTCATGCGAATATGGAAATGCTTTCAGATGACTATTTAGACTGATATGTTAGATGTATCATTATTGTGCATTTCCTTTTTCCAGAAATTCCAACTGTTGCTAATATCAGTAGGCAGTGTACGAAAGTTCATGATATATAGTGCCAGTGCCTCATGGAAATGGTAGACCGTTCCTGTCCACTCCTGTTACCATTGCTTCCTCGTGAAAGCGCTCAGCTGATCCCTGTGTAAAAGGTTCTTTGGTAGTGTCTGTTGATCCCATTCTCATTTATTTGGAATAGTTCAGATCTTTATCCTGTATTTTTTCCATTCATAGAACATAAATTGTTGATGTAACTTTGAAAACTTTGCCCTTATGTAACACCCTTAATTTAGCTCAAACATTCTCGACAGTTGTATTGTAAACCGTTTCCTCAATTAGTTTAGAGACTTTTCAGTGTTATTTTGGCTTTACCAATCTCTATGAATTGTTTACCTGTAAATGAGATGCCCTGAACTTGATAAAATGTCTAAATGTGATAAATAAAATTGCTTCCTTGCTACTTATGCATTGTCTTTCCCTAGATCAGTGATGCTCACAGTCTGCGCACATTAGCTGTGCCTGATTTACTTTTGTTTAGGATTCTGGAATTATTTTTAGCTTTTATACATGCGAACAATGTGCTCAAAGCTTGTCCTCGTCACCTGAAAGAAGAACAGGACTTTGAATGAAAACAAATAGGTGTATGAACAGACTACATAAACAATATTTAAATAGATGCTTACCTCATAATATTTGAGATGGTCTCTTGACTTGAGATTGGAAACATGTCACATGAGAACCGAACCACTGTCACAGCAAAGTGGTTTCGCCATACATTTGCATCATCACCGCAAGAAAAAAGCACTGCAACAAATTGAAGACATGGTTTTAGGAAACGCACTTTTTCTTTCACCTGTAACGGTGCTTCCAACTCCCTCTTAGTTGGTTGCGACAAGAGTATGCTACTGATAACTGAGCGCAAACAGTACAGTAAGAAATACTTCCGGACAGTTTAAGGTTATGGCATGTAGCACATGAGTAGAAATGCGTTTAAGAAAGAATATATTTGCAAGGTTACGAAGTAGTCCAAATCGTGAATACTAATGCTGTTTCAACAATAGCCAGGACAGGCACAGGGGAACATAACCTCTGAACGATGTTTGTAAACAACTGCATCTTTTACTTATGTAACCATAACACAGCGGTCTAGTAAGTGTCCGCGGATGCGAAATTGCTTTACTAACGAAACGCGTAAACGAATGAAGACAGTCAATCGACCCCCACTTCATGATACATTTTATTCCGTGTCGTAAAAAATTACGTCATGGAGCGGGGAGACGTACGTGAACGCAAACTGCTTTGCAGCCGACGTACTACTTGTCACTTACCTGTCATCACACCACAGCAACAGGAAATCTCGAGTTGAATGTCCAAAAATCATGTCGAACGAGCAACCGGCGACATAATATATCGCAGCAAAGTCAAACCACCAGCCTGCCGAACGGCGCCGGACGGCTGCCGTGACGTCACTGAGTTCCGTCAGTGTGCCAACCGCACGGATTGAAATGTCCTACATCTGCTAGTACTACGAAATATTTCAAACGCAATTAATCGAAAAAATGGCTCGTCATTTTGTGGGCCGATTAAGTAGGCGATACTTAAAATTATTTTTAAGAGCTAAAACGAATTGTGTGGTGTTTCTGGACAGTAGGTGACTTCGTCTGTCCTTACGCTCGCTCAGTTTAGGTGGCTAATAGCCAGAATCGATACTTAAAAGCGGAGCTAAAACGGTTGTGTGGTGTTTCTGGAAAGTCCGTGACTGACAGACAGACAGACAGAGTCACGACCAAAGTTGTCGCGGGGCCCGTTTTGAGAATCTGAGCTCGCTTCGCTCGCTAATGAGCGTTATAGCAAGCGCGTTTTTTCGAGCAGCAAGGTCACATTCTCCGGGAGTGGAGGCCGCCCCTCGCTGCCAGAGCACCTTGAACACTAAATATCATGGGACAATTTTGCCCTATGCAATGTTTCGTTTTTACTCGTTCTTTGCAACTACTACGTATGCTGTAGCAAACAAGACTGTCCGGATGAGAGCAGAGCGTTCATGAGGAGGCTCGTTCTTTGTGTGCACGTACCTTATATGAATTTCTGTCGGATTTTTTTTGAGTTTTCTAATAGTATCTCACATAGAGGCAAAAAGAACCTGTTTGGCGCCATAGGCAGAGGTCAGGGACTCCATATTTTGCGCTTCCCCACTCCGCCCCCTGCATAGGCAAAGGATTGACGAAACACAGTTTCACCAGATTCTGAAATTTTGCACTTCGTGCGTTCGCCTTGTTAGACGGGGAGTCCAATTGTAAAATTACTCGCGAGAACGCAACAGAACTCTCCGGTGCATAATACTTACTCCTACAGTATATAAAATATAAGAAAACCACGATACCTTCTTTATAATTTATACGAAATTCGAATCTACATTATACATCCATGAAAACCGCTTTATACCACATCTGTCCCTCAAATATTTTTTAAGTACACATTTTAACGTTTTACATTCAGAAAAGAAGATATCGAAAAATTTGTAGCAATATTTTATTTTTATCGATTCCCCCACGAAATGCCCAGAACTCAGCCGCTAACGCTGACGCACAGCAGTGCAGAGCTCGAATTGCTCGCGAGATCGCGACAGAACGTATTGTTGGCCGCTACCGGCAGCTCGACCGAACAAGGTAATACTCGACACCTACGGTCTATAAAAGGTGTAATAACCCTGATATCTTGTGAAATCTTTATTAAAATTGAAACAAAGTTCCAATCTACATCACACACCGTTGATACCCCTTTAATACCATGTTCGTGTCTTGAATAGTTTTCGAGTGCATATTTTAACGGTTTGGATTCAGAAAAAAAATATCGAAAAATTTGAAACAATATTTCATTTAATCGATCCTCTCACTATTTGCCCAGGACTTAGCCGCTAGCGCTAACGCCCAGCAGCGGAGCACGCTGTATGCATTGTTGCCTGGGCCCAGCCGCTCGTCACAAGTCAACCGCTCTGCTATCTGCGTTCTCTAAATTGCATGAACTCGTTAAACTTAAACTGAAGATAGCGGTTAATTATACCATTTTCAAAATAACATCGACATGCGATCAAAACGGCGCGTAAACGATTTTCTTACGTAACGTGGTTTTCGAGTTGAAAGGGGGTCTTAACATCACTCGTTCTTTTTTGCTTCTACGTCATCGTAGTACGACGAAGCAAAGAACGAGTATTGCGCTCGCCCTGTCTGTTAAACCACACTTTCACCTCGAAAACTACATAACGTTCTGAGTATACAGTTTTGGTCGGACTGTGATGTAGTTAAATCCTCACGAACTACTTTTTTAAAAAAACGGAAAAAAAATTACTCATACTTTGGGAACGTAGACACCGTGTCTGGGGAATAGGCGCTGAACAATCGCTTATCCACCGTAGTGCAGCTCGGAGTAATTGGACCGCCAGTGGACGGCAGCGGCTAAGTTTAACTAAATGTACGAAATAATATGAAAATACAGACTGTCGTGAAGAACGCCCTTGCATTCTGGGATGGACTAGTCCTTTGATCTCTATTAAATCCAATGTTCCACTTTTCCAAAATTACATAAAAATATTTGATGACATAGTTGATGTCATGAACGTAACGGCAAAATATATTTTCGATATTTCTCTGACATATCATTGGGACGCAGCCGCTGTCGCGGACCACGCATTCCCTATTGTCGAACAAATTACTCCGATCGACACCGTTGGGTAGGTCAGGCTTAGCTGGGCCTTTTGTACCCGGGCTCTCTATCAGTGTTCAGGAGTGAATGTTAGGAAATGATTGGTATTGGTTTTGGCTGCTCAGTAGCGACATGATGTTTATTATACCTTTGTAGGTTCGGTGGAGAATACAAGGTTGGGGAGTTGCAGCAAGCGGGCAGAGTTCCGTTCTCTCTCTCTCTCTCTCTCTCTCTCTCTCTCTCTCTCTCTCTCGGGCGCCGGAGGGTCAGAGGAGACGTCCGTCCGGAACTGAGGCCACAGGAGAACTGCCGGGACACAACACTGGTCCCCATATTTATACTCTGGTCCAGCTCGCGGTTCCTCGAGGGGTGCCGCGATCCCACGCGCCCCCTCGCTACCCCGGCCGCGGCTCGGCCACCGATTAGTCACACACGTGGGACGTGGGAGTGCGAGGGGTGCGACCCCTCCCCCCCTGCATGCGTGTGCACGGAGGGGAGAGACGGCACGTGCCGGTCGGACTGTTCCGGCCGCGCGGTCTGGTGAAGTATGGCGAATCGGACTTATAACTCCGGCCGTGATTGGCTTGTGACGCGGCCGACAAAGGATGAGGCGCGAACAGAGGGCTACCGTTGTGTAAGCCCAGATAGAGCTTTATTGAGCACTGCCACGGGATGTGAACCGTGTTAAATATGAGTAAGAATAATTATGCAGCCAAAGGTTCAAGTCGAGGACTCAAGGATTGGGGCAAGAGAAGTAACGCAAAATGTGTATCATACCCTTCGTATATAATTCGTGATGAAAGAGAGCAGGAATGCAGTACAGAGAATAAATACCTTTTGGATGGTTTCTAAGTGTAACACAGTAGAAGTCAGGTGGTCAGATGCACAGAGACTAAGTCAGACTAGCAGAGGGCCGGACTGATCAGAAACCAAAGTGGCGTGAAGAGATGGCACAGAAGAGGCGAGCGGAGGCGAACTGAGGAGCTGCCCAGGAGGGCGCCCTTTTATAAGAGAAACCGAGGCGGGGACTCCTGCCTGGTAGGGGGTAGCCAAATATAACTATTCTGGTGCGAGCTGGACCAGCGGACCTCCACGTGTGTGAGTCACGCAGTGGAGACAAAGGGAGAAGTGAGTCACGCGGTGGCGACAGCAAGTTACGCAACATGGGAATACCAATACACTAGTTACACCAATACAAATATATACAAGTGCATTTAAATATACAGTCATAACGTCTCACCACTCA
This sequence comes from Megalurothrips usitatus, assembly GCA_026979955.1. Lineage (NCBI taxonomy): Eukaryota > Metazoa > Arthropoda > Insecta > Thysanoptera > Thripidae > Megalurothrips > Megalurothrips usitatus. The sequence continues at coordinate 1,300,292 of CM049592.1, forward strand.
CGGTTTGTGCGTCCTCGCACAAAGAAACCAAACAAAAGAAATAACATGAGCAACTGAAGCGAAGGGCATAAACAGGGTTACATTTTCAAAATTAGTACAAAAATAGAAATGTACAAGATTCAACACTAAAAAAAAAAAATTGAACAAGAGAGAAAAAATTCACATAAAATTTGAAATATATGGAATGAGGTTATTTAATACAAGGCACACTGGAATAAAACACAAAATTAAATCAAAACATATTTAACAAAATTATTTAAAATATTAAAATATACAAATATCACAAATTCTTTGGACGGAATGGCACTGAGTAGGAGCCTTGATTACACTGGGCAACAAGGGTATGCATCTTTGGCACAAAGTTAGGACGAAAAAGATTACTTAAAAAGAATTGATATTAATCATTGCACATAAAAGGAAGGAAAATTTTTTATACGGAATGTGACGGAAACGAACTACGCAAGACACTTTTTTTTTTTACTGAGGGCAGTGACACTTGACTCCACTGCTGAGACACGAGCTTCTTGATGAAAAGTCTATTGATGATGTTTTAAATTTTTCTTGACTGCTGCAAGTTTTTCGGAGCGGGCGGTCTGCCAGGAGGGCCCCGTAAGACCGTCCCCGGTCGTTGAAGAGGGGAACCGCAGGGGTTGATGACAGCAGGGGGGGGCGCGTGAGCGTTCCCAAACAGCTGGCGGCGAGGGCGCTGCCAGTGGCGGCAGGCCGGAAGATGCAGGTGCAGTCGGGGTGGCAAGGGCGACACCAAGGATGGGGTCGGCGAACGACCTTGGCCCAGAGAGGCGGGGCTGGTGGGCGTGCCAGCAGGGGTGCACGACAGTGTCGGCAGGCAGCGAGCACGTGTGGCAGTGCTCGGCCGGTGGGCTCGTCTCAGGCTCAGTTTTTGCGTGTCAGGTGCAGACGTCCAAGGAAATGGGGCGGGAACGGAATGATGTGCACTGAAAAATAACAATTATTAGTAAAAGAACACACGGAAAAAAAAAATTAATGAGCAAAAGAACGTTGCCGAATGTATGAAGTTTTGGCAAATAATCGTTTAAATAATGAGAAGCTGAAATAAAGACACACTGGGATAAAGTGGAAAGAAAAACAAATATACAAGAAAGGAAAATGATACTTTATAGTTCCGTGTAGACGGAGGGAGTGGACGGCGTCCAACGGCGCGGAGCAGCCTCATCACCACTAGAAGGCGGTGTTTGGAGTTGGCTGGCTCTGTTGCGGCGGCTTGCCTGGTTCATCGATACGTAGATGGGGACCGGCGGCGCAGATTGAATAACTGATGTAGCAGCAGCGCCTTGGATGGAGCTCTGCTGCGGCGTCTGGGACGGCGGCGGGGGCAGCATTTGCTGCAGTTGCTGCAGAGGAGCCTGGTTGATGGAGACTAGTGGCGGCGGATCTGGCTTGAACGTAGCCAAGGTGGTCTTGATGGCGGCCCGATGTGCCGGGTGCGGCGTGGGAGTTGGTAGTTCGAGGTCCACGATGGCGTAGGGGGCCAGCAGCGGAGGACGAGGACCCTCGGCACCGGCAGGGGGCGCCGGCTTCGCAAAAGGCGCGAAAGCCGAAGCTTCCTGAGATGAAGTGGGCCGGGTGGTCCGTCCATACACGAACTCGGGTGAAGGTGACGGCGGGATCGCGCCACAGCAGGCCGAGAAGACCCGGACCGCTGCAGGCGGGCGTGAGGCAGATCCAGGAGCGGCAGTGGCGGCAGGAGCAGGTCGTTGCTCCTCTGCGGGGCGTCCCAGCGGGATCGGATGACGGCGGCTCGGAAGTTCCGGGAGCGGCCTGACGGGTAGTCTGGGCTCCGGGAAGGAAGGAAGAAGGGGGGCCTGAACTGGAGTGTATTGTGTGGGGACAACCATAGGATTGGGGAAGGGCTCCGGCAGGCTGTGCCGAGCAGGTTGAAGGAATGTGTGTTCGAACGGCGAGTAATTACAGTTTGGACAGGCGTGGACAGGTATGTGGGGCACGGTCTCATTGAGGCCGCGCAGAGGGCGCGTACGAGGCACGAGTAGGTATGGCGTTTCGGGCGGCGACCACCGACAGAGAGGGCATTGATAGAGAATGGTGAGCTGTGTCACCTTATTATGTGGTGACAAAATGTAGTGAAGCCAGTCAATGGCTTGCAACAATAATTGCTGCGTATGGACCACCGACTGTCGGAGGTCCCGGTGGGGCATATGTCGAACGCGGTATGCCGCTGCCAGCATTTTGTAGGCAAGGGCGAGGGCGTTAGGAACGTCCATAACGATAGGCGCTTTAGGGCAGTTGACCGGTGTACAGAGGGAGAGAGAGATAGAGAGATAGACAAAAGAAAAAGGAAAAGGAGAGGGACGTCAGTAAGAATGGCCAGTCCTTGAAGGCAAAGAAAATAAAAGAGGAATCAAATTAAAGTGCACTATAGGGCGGCAAAATAGGCTTTAAGACCGATATAGGCGTCATGCCTAAGATAGCATCGGCTGATATGGCATTATTAGGGACAATATAAAATCGAACGGGAAGCATAATATTATTGAAGGAAATTGTCAGGGTGCGTACGCCAAGGCAATGAATGCGACCCGAATTTGTTGTTATTGTGGTATACGTGGGTAGAAAGGTTTCAACAAACTCCTCACGAATAAATGAGAGCGGACTGGTCACATCAAACCGAGTGAGTAGAGTGGTAGAGTTAAGTGTGAAGGGAACGAGGGAAATAGAGGTGAAGGGAGTCATCCCTGAGGCCAAACAACAAAGAAATTAAAAATGAGCCAAATATTGCAAACAGAAGGGAGCAAAAAAAAATTAAAATTATAGGAAAACAGCAGCAGGAAAAAAAAATTAATTTAGAGGCTCTAAAAGTAAATCGAGCATAGAAACCGTAAGACGGGTATGCCTATTGTGGGCACGGAGTAACGCAGCAAAGATATGGAACTGGTGTTTGCATAATGATGCCCAAACTGTGGCACCGACGCGGACCGACTGCCCCGGTAGGGTGGGCAGGGTCTCACGTTCCAATACAATAAATGGTTTACTATTAACAACGTAAAATGAAACGGACTGATTTCCTATGGTCATAGGGACCATCGGGATTTCTTTGGTGCTGAAAAAATTGGAAATAATGCCCAAATGATTACGGTAGTACCGCAAAATGGTACGAATTTCGGAAAACGTGAAAGTGGCCAATAAAAGTTCAGATTTATAAAAGACAATGCGCGGGCCAGGCGCGCCGATATCGAGAACAACAAGCTGCTTCTTGTTGCGGGAATTGACTTCGAGAAGGAACGACTCCATGGTGTAAATTGTATAGAACGAGAAACGGAGAGAAAGAAAAGGAAAGGAGAGAAAAAAAAATTCAAACGGGGGGACCTGGGGAGAGAGAGAGAGCATTAGAAAGGAGAGACCGAAGGTGTGTGAGTGGGGCAGAGAGGAGGAGCGATACGTGAGAGAGAGAGAGAGAGAGAGCATTAGAGTTAGAGAGCTCAAAAGTGCCGGAGGGGCTAAGAGAACCAGGGGCGGCAAGCTAGAGAGCGAGAGTCAGCAAGAGAGAGAGAGAGAGAGGGAGAGCAAGCAGGACAAAAAAAAATTCAGAGTGAAGGGCCAAAAAAAAAAAATTAAAATAAATGGCGCCGATGAGAATTTAGGCGATCGGAGCTTTCTATAATGTCGACCAAGGCTGTTTTGCCGTCATAAGGGATAGGTATAGTCGGGGGAGGGATGTCATGGCGCGAGCAACGGCGGGCCGGCTTAAAGCGGCGGAAACCTAGGGACATTTTGCACTCATTTACAAGCGCTAGGTGCTCCTGTCGACACGGAGACAATGCCGTGCCGATGGGGCCAAGGCACAGATTATCGTGCGGGCAGGGAGTCAGGCCCAGTGGCTTGCCAGTGAGCTCCGTGTAAAGAGCGTGAAGGCGCGGGTATCCGGATGAAAAAAATTTCAACTGGCATTCCGGCAGATAGCGGCTGAGGGCCACATAACATTCGAACGGGAGGTCTTCCCACGGGGTACGGGGAGAAACCATGGCTAAAGATTGGCAGAGGGGAGAGAGGGAGAGAGAGATAGAGAGCGAGAGAAAAAAAAACTGAGAGGGAAAGAAAGAGAACGAACACAAGATTACTGGCTGTTAATTGTTGGCTTAAACACAGCAACTCGACATTTGATGAAAATTAGTACTCACCGAAATTAGCAGATAAAGCGTAGAATTCGGTGCACGCACAAAATTGCAATAAAGGCAATTGGAAAAAAAAAAAGGCGGTGCACACAACAAGGAAGCAAACACCGTTGACTTCACACAACGTAGTGATAGCGGCGAACCGAAAGGCGAAATAAAATCGACAAGTCGGTAAGGACACGGAAGAGCAGACGACAGCAGGCACAGGAGCTCGAGAGGACACGAGGTGACTCTGAGGCCGGACTGCTGTAGACTGATTTTTAGTTCTGCTGCTGGCTAAAAGCTTCACTCGAGCAGATGAGCCGGCGTCGGCGGGGGCAGTAGGGCTGAGGGCGCAGCGGGGGGGAGGGGAAGGGTGCGGGATGCACTGGGGGGCTGCGGGGGAGGAGGAGGAGGGGCAGGGGGTCCCGTAGGTGTGGACAGCTTCGTCGAGGGCGGGACAGCCTGATCAGGGAAACGCTCTGGTTGGCTCGAGTTTTTCCTAAAATTAGCTAGGACTGGTCGCGGCATAGTCGCAGCGTAGGTAGGCGTGTCATAGAGGGGCTGAGCGGGGGAGGAGGAGACAGGGAGGGTGGGGTACACGCATCCGTGAGGGCCAGGGGGGAAGTGGGGCTGGGAGGGTGAGGGGAAGGCAGCGGAGGCGGGGGCGGCAGGGGGAGCCTGCGGGGGAAAGAAGGAAAAATGCACGGGCGGAACGGAGATACGAGGATTCGCCGGGCAGATGGCTAAGTAGCCGTCGGAGTCCTTAGAGGGGGGAGGGGAGGGCGGTGGCAGGCCGTCGCCAGGGCGGCGAGGAGGGCTGGGCGCGGAGGCGTCCTGCTGGCGTTTGATATTGCGATATATCAAAATATTAGTAAGCGTGGACCACAAAGCAGCAAACAGGTGAAGGAATGACCATCCAAATTCACTCTTAAGATGGAGTATACGGATGGCGGTGGCTGCCACATACTTGATAAAATTGAGAATTGTCATTACACCGATAACAGTGGAGGCAAGGAGACCAAAACGATTAACAAATGCCCAGAAATTTTCTAGGGTGCTGGTGGCTAATTTTCTGAGCTCACCCTTAGAGAAAAGAGACAGGGCTGAAAATCCTGTTGAGACAACAGTGTTTCCTAATACTTTTGTAGCGAAAGTCGATTCGACTGCTGTCCGGGCATTAGGAAACATAATACTGCGCTGAAAGTCTTCTAGATCTTTGAAAGCAAATAAACCTTTTCCTGCAACGTGGCGTATAGTGTCAAAAGAGACGCCGACTTCTTGGAAAGGTTGCAGGACTACGGGCGGTTCGCGTAATGGTGTGGCCAGCGGGCTGAATCCAAACCAATCTTTCTGGTTCATACGAAAACTAATGGGATTCATACGAGAACAGACAACAGTGTCTGCATGGGGTGTGATAATACGAGAGACAGGCTGTAGGAACGCTGGCTGCTGTTTGTACGTGATGGGCAAGGAGGACCAGCACGAGTTGTCGTGGCGGTAGGACACAACGACTTCAACGCAACGGAGAACGACGGCTAGTTCACCGTAGTGGTGGACCAGCACTCCGGACGGGTTGTCAAAGAGAATGGAACCAGCGTTGGAAGGAGAAGTGCGAATTAAAGCAAGTTTGTGACGAATAATGTCTCGTTCAAGCAGACAGCGGCGGTAGGCGCCATACAAATTTAATTTTTGGAGGTTAGTTTTCATTTCCCATTCTAAATACTGGAGTTTACTGTGAAAATTGGCCAAAAACAATGTGTTATCAAAGGCAAGAGCTGTGTGGCCTTTAAAGAAAAAATATTTTCTCTCCGGAACCATGGAAACAATTATCTGAGAGTGGTCTGTGGTGTACATTTTTATGCCACAGCGGTCAAAAGATGATGATAAACGGAGTGCAAATGTTTCCATAATATTGTCAACAATAACGTATTTGTCCTCAGTCAGTTCGTTCTGAGATGTAAATAATTTTGCTTCGCCTTCGTACAAAATCATATGAGACTCTGTTTCACAGTCCGTGGAAATTGGTACAGCATTCCAAAATGTATGACCACTCCAAAAATCTCGACAAGTCATAGCTGGATAGGGGCACTGCAGGCCATCCTTAAGGTGAACGACATTGTTACCTAAATCAACCTTAGCGGTATAATCAAACACTGAGATAGTGGCCATAACGTGGACTAACGAGTCTGGGTATTGTTTTCCTTCGTCCACAAATAATCCATTTTCGCATTTTCCATCAGATTCTTGAAGAGAACCTGCGACAATTAATTCATGAGGGGAACTGTCATTATGTGGAATATTATGAATGGTGATGCCAAACAAAGTTAATTCGTGATACTGAACCAATTTGTCACATTCCAAACGCGTGAGCTTTTGAAGGCGGCGTTTCCTTGTTTTCAATTTTTGGTGATTAAAAGCACCACAATATTGAATGGAAATTTCTAAATCAACTCGACAAGAAAATGCGTGGATGGGAATATAGGCGGGGCGGAGGACAACTTGGACCGTAACATTCTTGGAAGTACCGACGAGAGAAGGGGTCTTACATTCGCCTACTTCGGATAGGGAAATTTGGGTCATATTGGTGGCTGGGTGATCACATGAGTACCCAACTAGAAGTGGTGGGGCACCAAATCTAGGCTCTTCAGCCTCGGAGTCCGGCTGCGGGTCCGGAGGGAGGCACCCTACTAGAGATGCGTAGAGAAGGAGAAGGGGTAAAAACATCTGCAACACGAAAAAGAAAATACTGGCATCTAGGCCGTGCGATTAGAAAAAAAAAATTGTGAAAATAAAAATCCAAAAATGGTGTTAAAGGAAAATCAAAAACAGACGAGGCGCACGAATGGCGCGCTGAGGAGAGTGAGAGAGAAGATCCATGAGTAAGAGAGAGAGAGAAAAGGTGCCGTGTGTGTGTGTGCGGCGGCAGGGCCGGGCTGGCTCGGCGGGGCGAGCAGCGGCAGAGAGAGTGAGAGTGAGGGAGATGGCCCGTGGTTGAGGGGGCGGGGGCGGAGGGGTGCGAGGGGGGGGGGGGGGGGAGGAGGAAGGCCCGAAAATGGGCTGCAAACGGCGACCATGTGTTTGGCTGATTTGAGGGAACCGAGAGAGAGTAGACAAGAGATTCCTATTTTGAACGGGGCTGGCGAGGTGGGGCGGGCCGCGCGCGAGGGGGCCCGTCTGTTTTGTTGCGTTCGGAAGGCGGAGGGCTGGTGAATCGTAAAATGCGCGTGACAGCTTGGGCGAGGGACGCTTCTGTGGAATCGCGCGTGCTGCGGCGACGAGCAGCGCGACGGCGCCGGCGAGGAGCCGACGGAGGCGTGGTGTCTTCCGGGCGGGGTTGTTGAGAACCGGAAGAGGAGGGGACAGTTACCGGGCGTGTACTGGCTACTTTATGAGGGCGCGAGTGTTGGCGAGGTGCACTCGGAGGCTGCGGAGGCCTGACGGCAGCTGGGGGGTAAGGGGGCGCCATCAAGGCGTCTCGGTAGGACATGCGTTCCGGGGCGCGCCAGGAAGACGCGTACCGAACACGTGGGACGTGAGCAGGCAGAGTACGATTCATAATGGGAGCGTGAGAGACGTGCAACGCGAGGCGCCTAGCTGTGACGTAGGTGCGATGTAGTGCACGCGTAGCAAAGTAAATAGCGGATGCTTGGCTCGGAAGACGCACCTCAGATGCAACTTCGTGCAAATTCCTGATATGTGAATGCCAATTGTGTTCGTCACTTAGGACACGATTAGCGAGTGAGTGTACTCGTCGAAGGTCTTCCATGAGTGGAAGTGAGAGAGACAGGAGAGGAAAGGAGGGGGAGGGGTGGGGGGGGAGACGGGGGGCGGGGCAGCGGCGAGGGCGCAGTTTCTGAGGCACGCGCCGACTGCAGGTGGCCTGAGTGTTGTACCGGCGTGTCAGCGAGAGGGGAGCGCGACACCAGATCTGTGAAACGTTTTCTTAAACGTGTGAGGAAGGGAGTTGGGGAGAGTGGGGCGTCAGAGATCTGTTGTGCCGAAGGGGGCGTTTCGTCTCGAGCTGTCAGTGCGGGGGGCAGCTGCTCGGCTAACAAGTTATGGTGGGGACTTGGTGCGGGGGGGCTGCGGCTAAGTGGTGGAGAAAGGTTTTTTGGAAGACGTGCCGCTCGGCGGCGGGGAAGCTGCCCGAGTGATGTCCTGATGTTTGAAAGGTGGGCTGCGACAGAGCGTGCACGAGCAAGGCGCTTGGGACGCACACAGGGGGGCGCTGGGTTTACGACCTGTGCTGGTGCAGCGGGTGTCGGCGAGAGTTGCCGAGGGGAGCGGCTACCGCTGGTCTCTGGGACCGATACTACTTCCCGAAAAGGGGGGACAATGGACGTGACACTTGAGCGAGACAAGCGAGGGACAAAATTAGGAGTGGAGGCGGGGGCTGGCGCCGCAGAGGGGAGTGCTCGATTTCGTGAGCTCAGATTGTAAGAGGGGCGCACCGCGGAGACTATAGCATCATAGGGCAGCGCGGGGCAATCTGGTTCGGGACCAGAGGGGAGGGTGAGGGGGTCGGGAAAGCGGCTCATAGCATCCGCTATATTTTCGGAGCCTTTTTTGTACACTATCTTTGTAATAGGATATTCCGAAAGAACGGCAATGTAGCGAGCTACTCTGGGAGTCGGGTGTTTCATTTTTAGGAGTGCGGCAAGGCCTGTGCTGTCTGTGTACAGCTCAAAGGGTGTACCAGCGAGGTACTGTCTCCAGTGAATGACACTTTCGCAGGCACTGAGACTTTCTAAATACAAACTAACTAATTTTTGTTCTGCTGGAGTAGTGGTGCGACTGTAGAAACCGAAAGGTCTCCACACACCGTCATGTTTTTGGTGCAACTCGGAAGCGAGGCCGACTGTGCTCGCGTCGGTATAGAGACGCGTGGGCAGAGCGGGGTCAAAGTGGTACAGGCACGCGGAAGTCAGTTCGGCGTACACAGTCTTAATGGCTTCCGTATGTTCGGGAGTCCAAATAAATTGGGCTGAAGGCTTCATTATGTCGGAAATAATTTTCATTTTTGAACTGTAAGTTTTGATAAAACGGCGGTGGTAGTTCAAGTAACCGTAGCTGTGTCTAGCTTGTTTTTTATTTGTTACATTTATGAGAGAATCGAGTGCTCTGAACCTTTTGGGATCGGGGACCACTGTTTTTTCGGAGACTAACCAACCTAAAACACTGACTTGAGGCATAAAGAAAGATGATTTATTTGGGTTGAAATATAAATGAACACGACGAACACGGTCAAAAATTAAACGCAATGTGTCACACATTTCGTCGAAGGTCTTAGCAGCGGTGTACAAGTCGTCTAAATATCCCCAAATTTTGTTAAAATAAATACCTTCAAATGTTTTGGCAATGACAGAGCAAAAGAGAGAGACAGAAGCACTGCACCCTTGCGGTATTTTTCGCAAGCGGTACTGTTTTTGATTGACGGTAAACGCAGTTAAACGTCTACTGGCTTCGCTTAACCTCACTTGGAAATAACCATTTTTGAGATCAAGAGAAGAAAAGAATGGGTTATGTTTGATGGCATCAATTATTTCTTGGGAACTGGGCAGGGTGTGATTAATGCGCTTCAGACAAGATGCGTTAATCTGTTTCATTGAAATTAAAAATCTATGTTCTAGAGGTTGAGAGGGGTCATCACGGCGTTTTGCAATGACAAAAACTGGAGAATTAAACTCACTAGAGCCGGGCTCGGCAACACCAGCTTCAACTAGCTGATTGACATAAGAAATGGCGTAGGCCTCCTCGGCTGGTGTGAGGCGGAACTGGGGAACATAAGTGACATTATAATCGTCTTTGATCGGTAAATGCGCCTCGTAGACACATTCTTTTGTCATTTGGCCATAAGTGGAGGCAAAGACGTCGCTGTAGGATTCTAAGAGTGCGCGTGCGCGAAGCATTTGATCTGGAGGCAGATCTGGATTTATCTGGAAGTCGTGAGTGAGAGGGGAAGTAAGATCTCGATCTGGAAGTTTTATTTCCGCTAATTGTTCATCTTCAATCGAGATTTGAGGACAGGAATGTACTGTTGCCGCTAGATAGTCATCGTCTGGTGACAGTGTACCTATATGGGTACTGGTTTTAATGGAAACGGGCGTATCAGAGCCATTAAAAAGCCACAACTGTGTGTCAGAGGGGGAGAGAAGGAAATCAAAACGGTCAGCTTGCAATTTATTTGCAAGAGCAGCGGACAGACGCAGAGTCGCATCCGCACGGAGGGGGTGAGGGGACAGAGAGAACTTAATTTTTTGAAATTGTTGGGGCAGAATGGTGACGGATTCCAGAGCGGAAGCGCGATAGGAGGCGCTGTATATGGCGGGCACATCCATGTGCGCAAAGTCAGTCAAAAAATTGATAGAGGGATTTTCCGGGGGGCGGGGTGTGTGTAGCAGTGTTGCTGACTCACAGCCGTTACTAAGTGACAATGCGTCCTTGGTAAAATCAAGAACACACTTTGCAGAGTACAGAAAGGAAAGGCCCAGAATCACTGGGTAGGCCAAATTTTGGCACACATAAAAGGATTGAGTTGTAACAATTGATTCACAATCAATGGGGACTGTGATGGCACCCAATATTGTGACTGGGGTGCCTGCTGCAGTGCGCAAGCAGGGCATAGTGCAATTATCATCAATGGCAGTAGGATCCACAATGGCTGCAGAAATCAAGTTAAAACTTGAACCTGAGTCTATGAGGGCTGGATGGCGTGCACCTGCCAGTTGTATGGGGGTTTGGATCTGAACACGGGGAGGCGGCGCAGGGTAAACTGAGGCTACCTGTGCGTCGTCAGGGAGAAAAATAGAATCATGAATTACCGGCGGAGGGGAGCCGCGGGCTGTTGGCTGGTGTGCATCACGCGGGGCCTGCGGACTTGGGGACCGCGAGCCGCGAGGGGACGCGATTGATGAAGAGGTAGGAGGGGGAGGACCGCGAGAGTGAGGGAGCCGGCGCACGTGCCGGTGGGCGCGCTGTTTTGAAAGGACTGATTTGGCCGCTGGCTCGCAGCCAGGAAGGCCTTCCGAAGAATCGGAGAGGTCCGAGAGAGGCGCGAACCTATTAGCATGGGTCCACTGGGGTGGGGAAGAGGGAGGGGTGGCGGCAGCGGGACGACGCTGGTTTGCGTGTACGGGACGCTTGTTTGTCACGTCTCGGCGGTGCTGGTCTCGATGGGCCCGTGGGGAAGAAGTGACGCGTCGCGGGCCGGCGCGCGGAGGGCCGTAAAAAGAATGGTTTTGGGAATGGCTAGGCTGGCGACGCCGTGCGTCCGTGCACGTGTGCCGCGAGGGGACGGGAGAGCGCGCGGGACCGAAAGCTGTGGATTTGGCCACAGGTGTAGCCGTGACATGTTGGGAAACTGTTGTCCGGCGAGGGGACACAGGCGGCGGGCTTTTTAATTTAGCGGCGTAGCTTTGCTTTTGCATTTGAGGGAAAAAGGGTTCAAAATAAGAACGGTCAACACGCTTGAGGAAAATAGTGTGCGTGGGTCTTGTAACTGTGTAGTGAGTAACACGAGATGCGCTGTGAATAATTAAATTTAGATTGAAACAACGGCTGAGGGCGCGGATTTCACACTCATGCGTGAGCGTACCGGGTATGGACATGATTATTTTATATTGATTGGGAGACGCGGCGGGCGTCGTAGGACCAACAAAAGCGAAGTCGCGAAATTGCACCCAATGAGAAAGAACATAATTGACCGTAAATTTGCGGAGGCTAGCTGCATAAAATGTATCAGCATAGTACGCCAATGAAACGGCATTGAAAAGAGAGTCACCATTCCTGGGAATAGGAAGGGAAAAAATATTATGATATATTAAATGCTCAGAGGACGGTGGGACTGAATCAGAGCGGATCATGCAGGCTACCGGGGCCTGCGCTTGCGCTAGTTTTTTGGAACCATAGAATTATTGACAGGGCAGTCTCGGTGGAAATGATATCCAGAACAGTAGTGACAACGAGGAAGGCGGCGGCCTTCTGTGCCTTCCGATGTGCGTCGGGGCTCATACACAGTGGGAGTGGAAAAATCCTCAGATTTACCAGGTGTTCTGTAGGAGGGGTTAGGTCTGCGCTGCTGGCGCGGGCCGGAGTTGTTATTTTGGGAATCGTGTGTCGGGCGGGGGCGGTTCTCATATGGCCGGCGCTGCGGATAGCGCTGGTAGTTGTTATTGTAGTTCTGGTTGTTATTGCGATTGTAGTTGTAATATTGTTGATTGTCATTACGGTTATTATAATATTGCTGAGAAGGAACAAAAGAACGTCCATCACGAGGGGCGGGAGAGGGGGAACGCCTATGAGTGTAATTATTGTCTCTGTACGGCTGTCGTTGAGGAGGCTGGACTGCGTGAGCCACAGGCTGTTGTACAGCAAGCACAAGATTTTGCAGTTTAGTGATAAGCACGTCAAGTTTGTCGTCTGCAGGGGCGGGAGTCACTGGCTGGGGAACGTGAAGAGGGGCTGTCACCTGAGTGACAGCGGGCAAGGAGGGGGGTGACGTCGCGGTAGTCTGTACCTTAGTCAAAAAATTTTGCAATTTGTTGAGAGTGTCGTCAAGACGAGCCGACTGAGCGGCGTCCGCTACTGGTGCTGGCGGGGCAGCGGGGGCTGCGGGGGTGACGGGGGTCGCTGGGGCAGCTGGGGCGGTGGGAGGGGGAAGGAGGGAGGGGGAAAAAGTGGAGACAGGAACGCTGAACGCTTGTTGGAGAGAGGAAAAATTAGAGGAGCTCGCTAAGGCGTGTTGCGTGTGAGCGCGGACACTGGCTCTCTGACATGAGTCAATAGATTGGACAGCGGCCAAAAATGTGGCGGTATCCGTGTAGTCCTGTGGTCTGAGTGCCGTGGATATATTTAAGGGCAGGCCTTTGTGTAAGTGAAACAATTGTTGCTGAAGGGAATTTATTCTGCTTTTGCGGCAGAGTTCAAGAAGATTATTTAAATATTGAGCATAGCTTTCATTTGGCAATTTTACTCTATGTTGCAATTCATCTTTATACCTTTGAACATCTAAATCAGGAGCAAAACCTGTTCGTAATTTTTCCCGAACATAATTATGAATTATTTCCTCATTACGATTAAAAGGAGGGGCATTAGGGTTATCACTGAGCCATTGAAGTTCTCTGTGAATAAGCGCGAGGGCTTGGTCTTTAGCACAATTTTCAAGATAAAATAATTTTTGGGCGGGCGTGATATTTTCATGGACAGCCAACACTCTGTCAAGACGGGCTAAAAACATGTCAACGTCTTCGTCAGGGTGTCCACTGAAAGAGGGGAGCTGCGGGGAAATAGTGAGGAGCGGCATCTGAGCCATATTTGCGTCGGTAGGTACAAGGTGAGGAATGCGCGATGGAGCGTGGGTGTTGTAGTCAACCACACAATGAACAATATGACGGAGGGCACAGGAAAGGGCGTATACTATATGCTGGTTTGTGAAACGTTCTTCCCTTAAAAATCGTACGAAAGCAACGACTGTATGCAGAGGGAAGCGGAGGGTTTGAAAAGAAATATGATTATTATCGTAAATAAAATCCAACTGCGGGTGGTCAGCGAGGGCAAATCGTCCTCGGAGGAAAAAGCGAATGGCCTGACGGCGGTGCTTTTGCGCACGGGGAGTGACTGCAGCGCGAGAAAACGCTAAGTCGAGGGCGCGGAGGGAGACCAAAAGTCTATTAGCAATTTGAATGGAAGCGTTATATTTTAAGGGTTCTTTCCGCGAGAGCACAAAATACGGTAAATTGGACAGGTAATCGACACACTGTTCGAGATGAATTTGAGTAAATTGAAATAATTGAGCTAATTTAGGAGGGGTGAGTTCGCGTGCCATTCAGACAAAGGGAGAGCCATGAAAAGAAAATGAATGTAAAAAAAAGACTGAAAATTTAGAAAAGGGTGGGTGGGAGGGAAAAGATAACACACACTTTGATAAATACCAGAATCTGAGAGCAGATAAGACTTTCTGGCTGATTCAGTACAAGTGGACGGGTAGAGAGAAAAAAAAAAGACACACTTTTGCACTTGCCAAAACCCAAGAGTGTACAAGACTTTCCGGCTGATGCACCACGTTGTGTAAGCCCAGATAGAGCTTTATTGAGCACTGCCACGGGATGTGAACCGTGTTAAATATGAGTAAGAATAATTATGCAGCCAAAGGTTCAAGTCGAGGACTCAAGGATTGGGGCAAGAGAAGTAACGCAAAATGTGTATCATACCCTTCGTATATAATTCGTGATGAAAGAGAGCAGGAATGCAGTACAGAGAATAAATACCTTTTGGATGGTTTCTAAGTGTAACACAGTAGAAGTCAGGTGGTCAGATGCACAGAGACTAAGTCAGACTAGCAGAGGGCCGGACTGATCAGAAACCAAAGTGGCGTGAAGAGATGGCACAGAAGAGGCGAGCGGAGGCGAACTGAGGAGCTGCCCAGGAGGGCGCCCTTTTATAAGAGAAACCGAGGCGGGGACTCCTGCCTGGTAGGGGGTAGCCAAATATAACTATTCTGGTGCGAGCTGGACCAGCGGACCTCCACGTGTGTGAGTCACGCAGTGGAGACAAAGGGAGAAGTGAGTCACGCGGTGGCGACAGCAAGTTACGCAACATGGGAATACCAATACACTAGTTACACCAATACAAATATATACAAGTGCATTTAAATATACAGTCATAACGCTACCGTCTGGTGCATGCTCCTGCCCTTCCAGAGACGAAGGGTAAAAATACTACACTGTTACAATTGTGCCACAACGGCACCACGGCAGAGTCGATTGTTAAGCGCGACCGGTGCCTCTTCCCTGCCCTTCTCTGCTCTGGCAGCCATCTTCGGTCCCAGAAAATGAGTAATTTAATTTTCCGTTTTTTGACCAAAAAATCGCGCTGTCTACAGCACAGGCCAATAAAAACAGCATCATCAGAACATTCCCACGATATGTGGAAGTCAAGATAAAAGTAGAAACAGACAAGGTGAGCGCAAAACTCGTCCTGTTTGCTTCTATGTGAGATACTATAAGAAAACTCCTAAAAATTCCGATTGAATTTCACGTAAGATACGTGTACACAAAGAACGAGCCTCGCCACGAACGCTCTGCGTTCACCCGGACAGTCTTGTTAAACAAAACATAACTGTGATACGATTTGTAGCACAATTATGGGACAAATTGTTTCTCGCATGTTACAATTCGCCCAATTCTCCCAATGTAGTGTTATGTTTAAAAACGTAACATTTCATTGGACAAAATTGTCCCATAGACATTTAGAGTGTGGTCGCGTGGCCGCACATGATGCTATGCTGACATCGAAAACAATTGTTTTGTTGTAGGTGACAAAGCGCTCGTACTCGTTCATCTCCCTGCTCAGCTTGCGATGAGTCCTCACGGAAGAATCGCCGACGCATGCCGGAATCTATTTCGTAATATAACTCTAGAAATGTTCCTACTATGTTTCTGAAATATATTTTGATCGTGTAAAGTGTAATTAAGATTGGTCCTAGAGCTCCGTGGAGGGTTCATTTCTCATCGATTTTAAAAATCGATCATGTTTCGATATCAATTTGTCCCCAAAGTTGATGTCGAGATTGTTTTTGATTCACCATCAATTCAACATATTATTTCAATAAAGCGTTTCTCACTGGATCTGTGAACGTTGTTAAGGTGTTCAGACAAAATTATACCAGGTAGTAAATGTAAGCGATCCTGTGCTAACTTTATTTTTTAAGTTTCGACGATTTTCTTGAAATGACTTTCAGTTTCGTTGGTACAGTTCGATATCCCGCAGATTCAAAACGTCAGTCCGTTATTCTTGATCTGCGGTGCGGAGCTGGATCTCGGCTACGCTACCGTTCCAGCCGCAGCGCACGGCCACGGCGTAGTCGATGCCGGGCTGCAGGTCCCGCAGGGTGCACGCGTACCCGGGCCGCTCCTCGGGGGCCTCCACGGAGATGCGCACCACCCCGCGGCCCGTGGCCGCCTTGGGCGTCACCACCACCTCGAACGTCGCCAGGTCGCTGTTGATGAAGTCGGGCAGATCCCACTCCAGCAGGGCAGACCGGGCGGTCACGTTCGAGGCGCGAAGGTTCCTTGGGGGCTCGGACACTGCACAGAGAGTACCCAACGTTCTCAGTTCTGGCACGTTCCAGGTGCTGTTCACCAGGGTATTATATGGCCACGGTCATAAGATCAACGTATGATTTGGAGTTTCCATCAAAGATATGCGGTTGTTCCCGGCTTCGCACGAAGCTTGAAGGAACCTACTAGGGGCGCTCCGAAATGCTGCGCGTAATGTAGCGAGCGAAGCGTAGAGACCCAGGTAAAACGAATCTGTATATGGGCCCTTATAAAGACCTTTATAAAGTCTTATAAAGCCGTATACAGGTCTTGATACAGGTGTATACAGGCAAGCATATACAGTTTTATAGAAACAGCCGTATAAAGTTTTATAAAACTTGCTACAAATTTTGAGGGAATATATACATGTGGGAATGTGCAGAGAATCTTCTTTTTACTAGCTGCTCAGAGAGACTTATGCCTCAGCAATGCGCGTACTGGAAAGGCACAATAAGCAATACAAAAGTAGGTACATACTTAGACTTTATTTTTTTGAAAACAAAAATCACAGGGAACCCTGCATTGTCAAACAATTGAACAAGTATCAGAACAAATAAAAATAAAATATAAGCTAGGCCTAGGCCCAACAACAATACAGGACCATTAACAGCATTTAGTCTTGCAGTTTTCCTGACTTAAAAAGCTGCCTTATTTCAACGAGACGATTGCTAAAGACGGGCTTCATCGCCTTCATATTCGACTTAGCCCACTTAGGCTTCTTCTTTTGGGCAACTCTGTTTGCAGTTTCTGCAGAAAAAGAAACAATCTCTTAAAAATAAGCCTGTTAAAATGTCAGCCATTACATGTATTATGTCTTACCAACTATTGCTTTAAGAGCACCCTGGTGCAGGGGCTCTTTGGGGGCTTTGGCTCGCTCGCCACCAGCCCGCCACTTCTGCCTCGAGACCGTGCACTCCACAATCTTGGAGGGAATGAGGACACCCGTCATCACACGGCGGCAGAAGTGGTTGCAGTTTGTTGAGTTAGTCAGAGCGGATGTCAGGACATCAGTTTTACAGAAGATTCCTGTAGACATTAGCTCGGTAGTATCCTGAAAATAACGAAAGGGGAGAGAGAGGACATTAACAATGTTACACTGCAAACATACAGAGTAAATTTTTTAACATAAAAAAATCCACATACGGCTCTCTGCCCATAGAGCTGATGAGCTAGTAGGGAATCCTCATCCAAGTCACCATCTAAATCTGATTCTGCAAAGTTAATGAAAGGGGTGAAAGATCAAATGATTGTGCAAGCAAATAGTGAAGAAGTATAGGTGTACTTACTGGAGTCATCGTTGCCATCCTGGCCCTCCTCTGTAAAGTAATAAGAGACAAATAGGTGACAACTCTGAGAAAGTGACACTCATAAATCCCGTCCCAGATCATAAGTTGTGGGTTCCCTATCCGATCTTTCAGAGAGATTAGCAACATTCCCCTAAAAATATTAAGTTAATATGCTTGGACAGGATATGTTATAAAAGGGAAGGATGTCATTAAGACCATTGAAATCCTAAAACAATTCACTACGAGACCTCACCCTCATACACATTAGCACCCATAAATAATAATTGTAATAACAATATCTACTACTTGGCATGAGAACAAAACTATTTGCTTACTTTTATTAGAAGAAGGTGGAGACAAGGAGCCAACAAGTTTGCTGCACGCAGGGTTGTTTTGTCTATCCCCTTCCTTACCATCCTCTGTTAAACAAATTGAGAAACACAGGATACAAGTTATGAAAAGGAATGATGTTGTTATGTCCATTGAAATCCTAAAACATCAGCCAATATTCATGGTATTGAAAAAAATGATTTTTAACTTACTTTGGTTAGAAGAAAACAGGGAATCATCATCTAAATCATGAAAAACATTTTTGCTGGAGGATGGCCTCTGGTCATTCACACTGTGAACTGCCTTACCAGCTTCTGTTTAACAAATTGAGAAACACAGGATACAAGTTATGAAAAGGAATGATGTTGTTATGTCCATTGAAATTCTAAAACATCAGCCAATATTCATGGCATTGAAAAAAATTATTTTTAGCTTACTTTGGTTAGAAGAAAACAGGGAATCATCATCTAAATCTTGAAAAACATTTTTGCTGGAGGATGGACCCTGGTCATTCACACTGTGAACTGCCTTACCAGCTTCTGTTTAACAAACTGAGAAACACAGGATACAAGTTATGAAATGGAATGATGTTGTTATGTCCATTGAAATCCTAAAACATCAGCCAATATTCATGGCACCATAAATTATTTTGGCTTACTTTTGTTAGAAGAAAACAGGGAATCTTTATCAGGAACTTCAAGGAAAATTCGTTTGGCTGCAGGCCTGGGTTCAGAATTATCTGCAACAGACAGAAAACATGTTAGAGCTATGCGCATTATTTGATTTGCAAGCACTGTCACTGCTAAATCTATTTCACATTCCCCTGGTAGCAAGGTAGAAGGGTAAATCAGTAACATGCTTTCTACCAGCTTCACAAACCTCTCTTTAGAAAACTATAATCAAGTTCAGCACCAAGGAAGTACTGGATGGCTACCATAAATGTAAACGGCAATGCAAAGGAGGAGTCACAAAATAAAAGCCAAATGAAATTGTTAAAATAAATACAATTCGTCATCAGTACATAAATTACTACTATTGAGTATGTGGCTACTTGTGGGGTGGACAATTAAGTTTCATAATCAAGCTATTAAGAGATTCAAGCTCACCATAGGAGAGCTGTAATTTCAGCTTCAGCATCTCATTTTGCCGCTTCAGTTCTTCTTTAGACGGGCTAGGACCTGAAGCGGATGTGGCACTTCCTGGGTTTCCTTCCGGAGGATTACGTATCCCACAAACAAGGGCAGTGCGGGATGTCTTCATCTAAACAGAGTCACGGCATTAGGTACAAAAAGTCAGGTAAAATGGTAAAGGATGACGGTAAGGGAGAGAACATACCGCCAAACTGTTGGCTAGAACATCTGCCACAATAAAGTCCTCAGAATTGTCATCGTCATCAGCATCATCATCCAAAGCCTTGTCATCGCAATCAGATTCTTGATGCGAGTTTGGCTGCCAATCAGGATCCGCATTGGTATTTGATTTGTTGGCTTTCAACAGTAACTTTTCATTTGCTCGCTTTTCAGCTTCTTTCTTATTCCGATCGAGAATTCTCTGTCTGTTTTTTTTTTCTTCCTGAAACCAATGCACATTTGACATGAGATAAATAGCAACCAGCTCAACTGTTACATAAAATCTTAACATTTGTGCGCCCCACAAACAAGATACCACACAAACGAATGTACGTTGCACAACATCTTGACTCTTTCTCAACTACTTTACGAACAAAGACAATGCGTGCAACTCGCAGCAGCAATGGATCACTTACCAATGTCATTCTAGGCCGCGCTGGCTCCTTTCTGCTGTTATTTGTGGTGGTGTTCGTACTATTGCTGGTGCTGGCCCCAACCACTGCTTGACGAGCACGTCTTGCAGGCAAGGAATCCGTTTTAGCAGTGGTTACCATCTTGTTGGGCAACTTACTCTTCTCCTTCTTAAGAGCAGTAAGAGCTCTATTAACTTCTTCGTGATCATCTGCAACAATCCCAACAAGACAATAACCAGTTGTGGTCTGGCTTACAACCGAAACATGTGAATAAAAATGAAAAAGTAAGACGCATTTACTGCGGCTCCAGAGGGAATATGTGAAAATGATTAGGTTCGTTGAAGCGAGGGAGGTCAGAGCTGTATGACTCGAGGCTCATGATATCATCTTGCCAGCAACGATCATAACCTTGCAGGTCAACTAGCATTTATATGAAAGTTAAGAAGAGATGATACGCATAGCTGCGTGCTCGTGAAGTCAAAACCAATAGGAAAGAATAGATGAAAGGACTTGGATAAAACTCACGATGTTTCTTCAGCACTACGCCTTCGTACTCCTGACCGTTGTACCAGTACTTCACGGTATCGCCTTCACTTGAAGAGGCCCCTGCGGCCATGATATTTTTTTCGTGCACCTTACACCACCCATCTTTAGATTCGAAAAGGAACCAAGACATCATGGTCGGTTAAGACGGCTAAGACGCACGTTCAGGCTTCACGGCTAAGGCACGAACGAACTTGAACTTGCACGGCACCAGGCGCACGGACGCCGGACGGCCGTTGACTGCGTACTCTGTAGACAAGTGATGCGGTACTGCCAACATTGAAGCTCTCTTTCTTATGTTTTATTTTTCTTTCAACGTGCGATAATGTTCCTAAAATAAAAGCAGGATAAAATCGCCCTCGTTATATTACAAATACTTTAGCGTCTATAATATTATTAGAATTTCAGGACAATGATTTAAAGTTTCGGAGGCATTCCCTGGCATTGAAGATACGTGTATAATCAACGAAACAAATGAACATCTACGGGCAGGATAAGGTAGGTGTTCAGCCGCCTTGCCCGAAGCTAGCCGAAGCAGAAGCACCTTGCCGTAATGTCTCTTTTCTTTTCCCAGAGTGGATGATTACTGTCGCCTGCTCAGTCGCTTCGAGGGGAAAAATATAAAGATTGTGCGTTGTATCTTTTGCTCCCACGGTGCTGGGATTAGTTTTAGTCTATAAACATTTGCAATTCTTAGTTCCTTAAATCTGTTCGTTACAGAGAGACGTCCCTGTCTACGTTTCCATTTCACCGTGTGGCTTTTTAGTCCTTTCTTTTAATGCTCTGTGACCTGTAAACTTACTGCGGCTTCTCGTGTTACAGGATGGTATGGACGGTGGTCAAGAAGGTCGTTTCTCAGTAGGTGGTGAGACAAGTCATCCTGAAGAAGGGCTGGTCGAGGTTTGTCTGCTTGGGCTTCTGTATTTAATGCTATTTACGGTAGGTTATTTTATAATAATGGCTTGAGTTTTCAGGATTCTGAAGCAGATCAGAGTTTGAATCCAAATGAAAGCATGAATGAAGATGCAGTGGAACATTTCATAACAGTTACAAAGAATTATGTATCATCAGTTTTGTTAGAGGTCAACAGCTGTAGTAACATTGCAAATGCAGATGAACCTGGAGTCTCTTTTGATGGTGAAACAAGCATTTGGCTTGATAGTCACTTCAAGGTCAGTCATAAGTTACATATTAATACTGTTTGGTTTCAATTTTGGATGGGCTGTAAACAATTTTTCTACCCCAGAACTCTGTGAAGGACCAGTTGCTAAACCAGTCCCAATCGCTGCAAGACGATATAAATCAGCCTGGTGGTGGAGAAATGCCCTGCAATTCCAGCTTTACAGACTGCCAGTCTGAGGTGAGATTTAGTACCTATCAAAGCCCTGATGCTTAAATAATATGTGAATTTTTCAACTATTTGTTAATTTTGACATGTAAATGTTAAAAGGTTTCCCAAGAAGATTTAAGTCCAGACATTGATCACTCTGGATATTACAAGGATTTTAAAAGTGACGATTGTGGAGTTGTCACACCGTAGCTTTGCAGAAGAAAGCGACAGTGGGCGAGCGCATCTCAGTGGTCATGAGGACATGGACACCACAGATGTTGGGGATTTTATTCAGGTGCTGTAATATTTTAAACTATGCATGTGCTTTAAAGTCTTAGCTATGCATAGCAATTGCATTGTTTGGTGTTTTTAAAGATTTACGTTCGTACATTTTGCAGGGTCTGGTCCATAATGCTGTTACACAGGTCAACATTCTTGCTGCTTCACATGTACTGATCTTTGTGCATGTTTATTAAGTTCGCATGTTTGTAATATATTAAGGTAGTTTAAATAACACCTATTTACGGATGGATGTTAGTGAAAATGAACCCCAACACTCTGTGGATACTAGTTTAACTATTGGAAAGGTAGACACCAGCTTAATTATTGAAGAGGTACATAACATTTCTTCATTTCTAGAGCATTAGTTCTTATGTATTTTAATTATTAGTTGATGCTCTGAACTGTCATCTGTGATGGCATTACTCGGATGTGAAATGAAAATGATAAAACCTTGTTTTACTGATTGCTGTAAACCTATCTGTTTCAGATTAGCAATGATTCTGACGATGATCAACATGATCTGAAAGAAGATGACTGCTGTGATGCAGTGTCTAGCACGAAGTCCCTCATGAGTATAGAAATGAATTGTTAAAACGTAAGTTTCGTCAGAGCGCATCCGACATTGGGGTGCATTGTTTGACCAAACGGCTGTTTATTTTATGAGGTTTTTTTTATAAGTTATATTTTTTGACATGCCATGGACATTAATTTGTTGGCAACTTTTTCCGATCAGCAGCCGCTTGGTCACACATCCTGCCCCAATGAATGTCTCAATACTGGACATTTCCCCAACTAATTTTCAAGCATTTTTAAAGGGGGAAGATGTGCTCCTCCTCTTGCATACCAGCAATGTTCTCTGAAGCCTGTCTTGCTGGACCATCATTTTAAAATTTAAAAAATAGTAATTCTGGACTGCTTGGGACCATGTAGAGAATGGACAAAAAATTGAATCAATTTTTAAAAACCCAAATCATTGTCAAATTGGTTAATAGGTCTTTTAATATCAGGGAATTATGATTTGTATCCACTAACTCAATTAATCGTTCAGTGCTAACTGATATTTTTCTTGCTTTTCAGAGCTTGCCACATGCGGTCAAAGGCGGTACAGCAACCCAATCAAACAACCTCCTTCTCTTTCTTTCTCATTGCCTTCCCCTCCCGAGGGGGAGTGTGTGTCATCTAGCAGCTCTTCGGATGGCAGTGTGTGTGAAGATAGATCTTCAGGAAGTGAGAGTGAAGCTGATGACAATGTTTCTAGTTTGTTTGCCGCTGTGGAGGAAGATAGTGACAGTGAGGTTGAAGATGTATTTGTTGTTCTTGATGAGTCTGAAACCAGTGACAGGTCGGAGGACACAGGGAATGAAAGTATTGATCAGTTGTCGGGATACCCTGTAAACCTGGCTAAAGCTTGCCTTCTGAACCGTGTTAAAATCCATAATCAATGTGAATTGTCAGTGAATGAGGGGATTGTCCAAATTATGGAATTGTATTTGGAAAATGAACAATCTAAAGCTGGTCTCTCCCGTGCTATCAGTACTATTTGTGGATTCCTCCCAGAAGGCCACCGTCTACCTAAAAGTTCACATGTTATCCTCAAGTATGTGGAGAGTTTGGCACCTCCTGTCCCTTCAACTCTTCATTATTATTGCCTTGCATGCTTGTTGTATCACGGCACAGAAATAGTTGGTGATTGTGAGATCTGTGGTGCTGGTTCAACATTTGGCCGTTTCTTTTCTTTCGGTGTGGCTGATCTCATTAGATTCTTTTTTGAGAGCAGAAGTTTGGCCACAATTTTAGAAGCTGAACAAACAGATGAGCATCACCCTCCTGGGTTAACAAGTATGAAAGATGGAACTGTGTATCAAGAATTGAACAGGAATAGGGCTAAATATGACATTAACATTGTCTTAAATGGGGATGGTATCAGAATCAGGAAAGGTGTTAAAGAATTGTGGCTTGCCATGTTTACTATAGTGGAACTTCCGATACATCTCCAGAAGTCCTTTCTGTCTGTAATTGGAGTGTGGTACAGTTCGAAGAAACCTGATATGAAGACTTTTTTAAAACCTTTTGCTGAGGAAATGGTGTCTTTAGATCAAGGTATCGGCAGTGGTGTTTCGTGGGTTCATCCCGTTACTAAACAGTTTCACAGAAGCACTGTTAAATTGCTTGTCACTGTCTTTGATGCACCGGCCCGCGCCATGGGACAAAATGTAATGCATCACAATGGTCGATATGGATGCAATGTATGCGAGACAAAAGCATGTTTGACTCCCCCTGTACCAGGTCACAAAAGACTCAGGAGATTTGAGTACATTCACACCCCAACACTTCGTACCAAAGATAGGATGTATGGCCAAGCTGTGAGGGTAAATTTGGAAGGGCTTGATCATGCTAAAGGAGTGAAGGGTCCCTCCGTGTTAAGTATTATTCCACCTTCGATGCTTCCAAATGTTTTGTACCAGAGTATATGCATTCAGTTCTCATTGGCTCCTTCAAACAGTTGTTATTAATTTTGACTTCCAGCTTGGGTCCTTGGTGTATAAAGGATAGAATATCAGACCTTGATGAATTTTTAAAGATTTTCAGACACCCCAGCTTTGTACATAGAATTTTAAGACAACTTGGATCCTTGAAGTATTGGAAGGCATCGGATTTCTATTACTTTATGTTATTTGAGTCCTTGCCTTGCTTGAAAGGCCACCTTCCGGATGTTTATTTTCAACATTTTACTTTGTTAGTTTTAGGTATATTCAAACTTCTCAAAACAAATGTAACCGAGTTAGACATAAGTGAAGCTGATTCGCTATTGAGATTATTTGTTATGGATTTTGGTAGATTGTATGGTCCACGGAGTTGTACTTACAGTGTACATCAGCTGATCCATCTTGGCTTGTGTGTGCGCCGCTTTGGCCCCCTCCACTGCTGGAGTGCTTTTGTTTATGAGGATCTCAATGGCATGGTTGCTAAAAGGACTCATGGAACCAATAATGTGGATGCTGAGATTGTAAGGAACATAAAGATCTGCCAAGGTATACATGTTTTAAATAATGTAGCCAGAGAACATCATGGAATGAATGTATTGCGTGACCCCCTGCAAAGTGAAATTTTGGGGAAGGAACTTTGTGTGAAGTTGCCAGTTGATGAACTACTCCTGCTCCAAGATAATGAGCCGACAGTATATTCCAGGGCAAAATTAGGATATGATACCTTTACTTCGGAGATGCACAAGACTCTGAAATCACAGAACTTTCATGTCATGTGGATGGGGAATGAGCAGTTTCAGTATGGCTCCATTAAGTATTTTGCAAGAACCCAACACGGGGATTATGTTGTGATTCGACTACTTAAAGTTGACCATACTCAGGTTTTCTACCACCGGGAGACTCAGAAATGTGCTGAGCATCTTATTCCGGTAAGTGACACACAACATCAGGTTGTCATTAAATTCGTTGACATTGTGAAATCTATTGTTAAGGTTGGGAGAATTGGGCGTTACCTGTACAAGAGGCCAAACCTGTATCGATATGTCCTGTAATTTTGGCTTATCTTTTTGTTAATATGTTCTATTTTTCCAAGCGTCTGAATCTAATTCAGTCCCATACAAGTTGCCCGTGATTTGTTTTTCTACTTTGTCACGCCAAACTAGATTGTCAATGTTTCATTTAATATATTGAATTGAAATACACTTATAATGTACATTATTTTTTTCTTCCCTTTTACTCGACCCTCTGCACGCAATTGACTTATTTCCTTGAGTGGAAAGCTTCGGGATGGACGTGCAATCAGAGCCAACAGAGCCAACCCACCTTCGCATGGAGCCTCAGGGTGGTTCAGACGCCTGTTCGGGACGTGGGGGCGGAAGGTCCGCCTGCCCAATGTGCAATAATCGAAGCGTCTGAATTCCACAAGGAACGTGTTGTGTCATTGAGAAAAAGGCAAGGGAAAGCCATGACCCGGTCAATCCTGCCGCGCGTTCCTCCCGCGCGCCATCTCTAGGCGGGGGGTGGAAACATCCCTGCCCTCCCGCAGTCGGGGAGGCGCCTGGTGTTAGGCATCCAGTTTGCCACGGCCGCTGACGGGGTGGCCTACCCACTCAGGCGCGTACACAAGGCGCACAAGCCTCGCCGCACCGAGCGCCTGCAGACGCTAGTTCAGCCCGCATTGTGTGCTCACAGAAGTCGGGACTTGCCTAACGGGCTGGCGCCTCTACTCACACTGACGACTAAACTCGCTTTGCTCGCTTTGCACCTATTCCATGAAACAGCCGAGTGAGTGGAAGTTTGCAAGGAACACTGAAATACGTTTCGGGTTGTATATTTCCTACGTTTCTTTGAACATTTCGTAAGGTTTTATAAAACTGTATATAGTTTGATTAGCAATTTTATAGGGTTGTATAAAGAATTATACATGACTGTATGAAGTTGTATATTTCCTTATAAAGACCTGTATACGGCGTAACCAAGACGTATAGAACCATATAAAGGTTATTATAAGGCCATATACAGCTCTTTGTATATATTTGTATAAAGGCCCATATACAGGTTTATAAAATTTATATAAAACCGTATATACCTTTATATGTTAATATACGGCTTTCTGTATAAAAACATATAAAACTTTTATACATACTTATAAAGGTCCTTATAAAACTTAATAAACATATATAAAAACTTTATAAAACCATATACAGACTCGTACAGACTCGTTTACCTGGGGACATTTCAAACTTAACATGAAATAATGGCTGATCGCGATGGGCAACGCTTGTTTGAGTCGCCTGCCTAGGTGGGGATAGGCCAGCCCGCAATACACCCACGCGTGCTCTTGCCTATGCCCCAGGCGCTCGTCAGGGTCAGGCAGCGGGGGAAAAAAGTAAGGTGTGTGTGTGGGGGGGGGGGGAACTGAAGAGTAACCTAACACGGTCGAGTATCTCACTCTGTATTTTTGTCCCCCCCCCCTTCTCCCTCTCCTCGAATCGCTATTTGACAATTCAGAGCCAAGCGGCAGACCAATGGGTGTTATGTATTTTAGAACCCCCCCCTTTTCATGCAGTTTTTACTCGTTCTTTAGCACTTGCATTGATACAAGTATGCAAGTGGGTAAGACGAACGAGTATTGTACCCGGTAGGGTGGTTGAATGTTTGTACACTTTCGTTTAAGACATGAGTGACTAACGCCAGAAGTGTGTGGTATCAATCAATAGGGCTCCCCCTAGTCTCAAATAAATGATTAAAGTATTTTCCTGTTGATTACAAGTTTTATTGAAAAAATCCGGTTTGAAATTTTAAACAGGTTATGGAGGTCGCGCGAATATGATTTTTGCCGGAACAACTGTTTGGTTATGTTTGTTGGTTCAGTAATTATTTAATTTCATCATTACATGCACAGACACCTGTGTCTGAAATTATCTCATAATAAGAAATGCCCCGAGTCCCGAGTGTAAGAAGCACCATCTATCGTGTACATCGAAGCGCCATCTCGCGGATCGAAGTCGCACTAAAGGATACGATCTTTGTACGGTTGTCAAGGCGCGAAGCCGGCGGATGCGAAATAGCAACATTGGAAACTGAGCTGCATCCTAATTACAAAGTCGATGGTTCAAATACAAGTTATGAACGAATGAATTAATCAGTTCCATTTTTTAACGTAAAGTTTTTAACGTGACTTTACGCGATGTACTAGAGCTCTCGGTATTATGTTGCGTTCGCAATGTGAAAATGACAGATGGGGAATAACAGATGGGGGGAGCCCTACTGATTGATACCACACACTTCTGGCGTTAGTTGCTCATGTCTTATGAAAGTGTACAAACATTTGACCACCCTACCGGGTACAATACTCGTTCGTCTTACACACCTGCATACTTCGTGCTAAACCTTTTGTATTACGTAGGGTAAAGAACGAGACTATGGCAATCCCACTAATGTGGCGGAGATGAAGGGGTCTTTAGGTATACGAATTTCACCTGTAACGGTGCTTCCAACTCTCTCTTACTTGGTTGCGACAAGAGTATGCTACTGATAACTGAGTGCTAACAGTACAGTAAGAACTACTTCCCAACAGTTTTAGGTTATGGCATGTAGCACATGAGAAGTAATGCGATTAAAGAAAATATATTTGCAAGGTTGTGAAGTAGTCCAAATCGTGAATACTAATGCTGTTTCAACAAAAGCCAGGACAGGCACAGGGGAACATAACCTCTGAACGTTGTTTGTAAACAACTGCATCTTCAACTTATGTAACCATAACACAGCGGTCCAGTAAGTGTCCGCGGATGTGAAATTGCTTTAAAAACGAAATGCGCAAACGAATGAAGACAGTCAATCGACCCCCACTTCATGATACATTTTATTTCGTTTCGTAAAAAATTACGTCATGGAGCGGGGGGACGTACGTGAACGCGAACTGCTTTGCAGCCGACGCACTACTTGTCACTTACCTGTCATCAGACCACACCGCAGCCGCAGCAACAGGAAAGGTCGCATTGAATGTCCATAAATCATGTCGAACTAGCAACCGACGACAAAAAATGTCGCAGCAATGCCAAACCACCAGCCTGCCGAACGGCGCCGGATGGCTGCCGTGACGTCACTGAGTTCCGTCAGTGTGCCAACCGCACGGATTGAAATGTCCTACCTCTGCTAGCACTACGAAATATTTCAAACGCAATTAATCGAAAAAATGGCTCGTCATTTTGTGGACCGATTATTATAGAACCATTACTTAAAAGCGGAGCTAAAACGGTTGTGTGGTGTTTCTGGAAAGTCCGTGACTGACAGACAGAAAGACAGACAGAGAGACAGAGTCACGACCAAAGTTGTCACGGGGCCCGTTTTGAGAACGTCAGCTCGCTTCGCTCGCTAATAAGCATGTATGTGAATATGTGAATACATGCTTATTAGCGAGCGAAGCGAGCTGACGTTCTCAAAACGGGCCCCGCGACAACTTTGGTCGTGACTGTCTGTCTGTCTTTCTGTCTGTCTGCTATGAACCAAAAAGGGTATAAAATGATATACGATGAATACTCCAACCATACAGCGATGTATACGATCGCATAGCCCCCGCCGTGCAATCATGGCAATTTGAAATGGAAAATTATGACAAAGTGAATGTAGTCCGAGGGGACCTAAAAATTGTGCACACCGGATAATCCGGATTACCATGGATGACCTTAAGAGAACAAGTCTATTTCGGTATTTAAAACTCAATAGACGCCTTTTTGGGCTCCGACGGGATATCAGGAAAAAGAAACTGCCGAAAGAAAGTCCAAATGAGACGATTCATTTAATTTTTCGCTGAAGGATTATCCGGATTACCCCAGATTTTGTCCACCGGATTACCGAAGTCGGTTCCCCCTCGATGTAGCGTTTGGAGCGTCAAAGTTTCTTACTGAAAGTAATCCGAGTAATTGTTTGGCGATGTGATGGCACGCGTCTATCCTTCATCCTTATTCAATTATTAAGAACCGATTGCGATGATCTAGCTCGATTCCCTTCGTTACCTTCCCTAAATTTGTATGTTTGGAAGGGCACGCGCATTGCCCCCACTGTTAAAAAAGTCATTAATTAGCAGCAAGTGTTGCTAACCAATGAAAATGTCTGACCCATTGTCCGATAAAAGTGGTTAGTCATTTTGAAACGATAAAAACCATTTTGGAATGGCGAAACTCAGCCAAAAACACTGTAAAAATATTTCGTCTCGTGACAATATATATTGATGACTATTATTTGTCACCTAAATATTTCGTCACTTTACGATTCTCTTGTCACGTGACGAAATACTTTGGTGACAAATTTTTCGTCACTTCTGGGCTAAACGCCCCCAAAAATAATTTCCTATCAATGATTTTTGTGACAATTTATTGTCTCCACGTGTATGACGAAAAAATTTTGAACAAAATTTGAGAGTAGAATTTTTGCTAAGTGACGAAAAATATTTTTACAGTGAAGTCATTTCAAAATGGTTTTTGTCATTACAGAATTTGATAATAATCGATGATTTTCCCATTTTAAAACAGTATATTATGTTGTTCTCAAAAAGCCCTAACCATTTCCAGAGCAACCATTTTAAAATGACTTTTTAACAGTGCCTGGTCACAGCACTCCGTTGCCACACCCTGGGACAACTCACTAAAATGTGTTTATTTGTTTAAAATTGCTAATCTTGATTGCGCACCGGAGGTTTAGGTTGCGCCTCGGCAGTCTGCTCGCTCAGTTTAGGTTAGGCTCACTTACCTCCGACCGTCGTGGTGGCAGACAGCCGTGCCGGCGTGCCCTGGTCGTCGCCGTGCTCGTTGACGGCGCGGACGGTGACCTCGTACTCCGTGTCGGCCGCGAGTCCGCCGACGGCGTGACAGACCAGACCGTCCCAGGCGGGGCAGCGGGCGTCGGCGGGCGCGGAGCTCTCCGTGGCCGCGCCCGGCCGGCTGCCCGCCCGCACCACGTACTGCCGGAGCGCGCCGCCGGGGAAGGCGGGTGGCCGCCAACGCAGCCACAGCGCCGTGTGGTTGAGCCGGTACACGGCCAGGTCCCTGGGGGCGTCCGGGACTGCGGGCACACCAGCAGCGCAGGGTCGGTGGGCGAAAACCACAAGCCTCGCTGATTGACACTCTCAAAAATATCTGTTTGAATCAGCATATTTGAGACTCTCCCCGTATGTTTCTTGAGTCAAGCTTACGCACTTAGCTCTATGCTTGATTGAAGCATTGTTCTAAATGCGTTATCTACATTCCAGAAACAAACGGCGAGAATTTCAAATATATTACATTCAAACATTCCTTTTCGAGAACGGAGGTGAGGAACTCGGCCCGAATGGGAGCGAGAAAAAACTCCGAATTTGGGTGAGAATGGTGACCGCGCTCAAATCTGAGTGAGAAACCTCATATAATTTTGGGAGGAAAGAAGCGCCCTCACCCGAATGTTGGAGATAAAGTGGCAAGGTCTGGCCCAGATCTTGGCAAGAACGCCGGCCCTGGCAAAATTGGGCTGAGAAACTTTCCACCGCAAAATTTTGGTGAAGTTTCTAACCCTTTTATTTTCAGAGCTCTCGAGTTGTACTCTTTTTACTCGTTCTTTGCTTCGTCGTACGACGATGACGTAGAAGCAAAAAGGAACGAGTAATGCGTTAGCCTTGAATGTTACGACCCCCTTTAAACTCGAAAACCGCGTTACGTAAGAAAATCGTTTACGCGGCGTTCTGATCGCATGTCGGTATAGTTTCGAAAATGGTATAATTTACCCGAGGGGGTTTTCACTCGCGTATTACTCCGTGGGTTTGGTGCGTATTAACGCGTATTGATGCGTATTAACGCGTATTAACCTGTATTAACGCGTATTTTTTACAACATTTAGGGACGGCGCGACCCCCGCCCAGGGTCGGACTGGCTACCTAAGAGCCCCGGCGGCCCGAACAGGCCTCCCCCCCCCCTCCCCAACTCCTTACCTACTCCTTACCAAACATTGGTCAAATGTCACTCAGTTGGACGGGTATTTTATTTCTTTAAGGCTGTTCGCGCTTTGATCAAATTATTGTGCTGGGGGCAAGGGTAGCAGTGGCGTAGAAAGACTCTGATTTTTTTTTTGAGGGGGGGGGGGGATATGTCGCGCTTTTTGCCTACATCCAGGCGTTTGTTAAGCGGGTTGCCTAGCCCGGTCTCCGGTGACGGGGGGAGTTACGGGGGGGTTACCCCACCCCACCCCTCACCCAGAATTGCAGCAGTGAGGTTAGTGTACCTCAAGCAGTTTGTTGTTGAAAGTGGAGAGACACGAAACGGCAATGCCTTGATATCGCTGCATCATGTAAGACAGTGCTGAGACAAACGATATCTCCGTGTAAAATAACAACACTATGATTCCAGATCGGAAACGAAAAGCGATTCCTAGCGTAATTCCTAGTAGAACTCCTTACCGTCCAATACAGGTCTTTTCTTTTCTGTCTGTTCTTCCGTTCCACGATAATCCGAAAAGAGAATTAAATCCCTGTTCCAACATCACATCGTTCACACCAGAGTTTATCAACGTACAGGGAGATGGAATAGCAGCAGACGTTACACTAGTCTCGCTCGCTGCAGACTTCAGGGCGCGCTCGAAGGCTCGAACCATTGGCCAATTCCTTCATCGGACGGACTATAACACCGGACCCCTGCAACAGTCTCGGGTAGGCAACCCAACCGACAAAGCTGTAGCGGAGCTGCCTTTCGGTAGGCGGGCAGCGCCTGCTGCTTGGGGCTTGCGTGCATTACCGCGTATTAAATAAAGTGCATTATTGCGTATTAACGCGTAATAATACGTATTAACGCGTATTTGGCGTAATAAGACGTATTAGAACGTATTGCGATTACTCCGTAGGTGGAAATCGAGAGTGAAAACCCCCTCGAATTTACCGCTATCTATAGTTAAAGTTTATCGATTTCATGGAATTTAGAGAACGTAGATTGCAGAGCGGTTGACTTGTGACGAGCCGCTGGGCCCAGTCAACAATGCATACAGAGTGCTCCGCTGCTGGGCGTATAGCGGCTAGCGGCTAAGTCCTGGGCAAATAGTGACAGGATTGATGAAATTAAATATTGCTTCCAATTTTTCGATAGTTTTTTTCTGAATCTAAAACGTTAAAATAAGCACTCTCGAAAACTATTCAAGGCACGGATATGGTATTAGGGGGTTATCAACGGTGTGTGATGTGGATTGGAAATTTGTTTAAATTTTAATAAAGATTTCAAAAGATATCGGCGTTATTGCACCTTTTATAGACCGTAGGTGTCGAGTATTACCGTGTTGGGTCGAGCCGCCGGTAACGGCCAACAATGCGTTCCGTCGCGTTCTCGCGAGTGAGTAATTTGACAATTGGACTCCACGTCTAACAAGGCTAATGCACGAAGTGCAAAATTTCAGAATCTAGTGCAACTGTGTTTCGTCAATCCTTTGCCTATGCAGGGGGCGGAGGGAGGGAAGCGTAAAATTTGGAGTCCCTGACCTCTGCCCGCTATGGCGCCAAACAGGTTCTTTTTGCTTCTATGTCAGATACTATTAGAAAACTCCCAAAAATTCCGATAGAAATTCATGTAAGGTACGTGCACACAAAGAACGAGCCTCCCCATGAACGCCCGGCGTTCACCCGGACAGTCTTGTTTAAAGACAAGCTGGCCCGTCCCGCCGTCGAACCTCGGTGCCAGTTCCGCTCCGCTCCACAAGCACCTCGGTTCGACAGGGGGACTTGGCCAGCTTGGCCTGCCGGTGGCGTTTGCGGGGTCTCCGGCCCCTGCCTCAAGTCACTCGGGATGTATCTCTCAGCCCGTCCCGACACGCGACGCACTACACGCAGCGGACAACCCTAACCTAACAAATCGAACAATTCTCATAAAAGAGAACCGCGACAAAATTGTTGCCACCGTACGTTTATATACGCCATAAAAGGAGTCTATCCTCTGAATTTGAAGTTTCTCAGTCAACGGTAAGTCGGCGAACACACGCCCGCCCGAACACACACCCAGCAATAGACTATAAGCCCGGCTCCTCGCCGTTTCTAACGAAACGTGTCGGGACGGGCTATACATCGGGTTGGTAGGTGTCTATCTCCAATTACGGTCTGGGCTCAGAATTTGTCCAGACCATCACTTACAGAACTGTTATAAATATATTGGGAGCTCCTGAAGTCCTCCGGAAACTTTTTTACCAACTGATCCTTCGTTTCTTCCCATCGTACGACATATTGAGATTCGCTCTGCCGAGAGCAAAATTCTAAAGCGCATTTAACAGAGGACATATGGTCTTCCTCAATAGCCACAATATCATACCTCAAAGTAACACATACTCCCTGTGACAAGTGATTTTATCCGGCGAATTCTTAAAGGTGGAAAATCACGAAGGACTGTCGGAAATAAAATTACCAACTGATTCTTCGTGATTTCCCAGACTTTTTTTTAACAGTGGTCAGCATGTCTGGGAGGTGTTTTGGCAGTCACTTACAAGGGAATGCCCCGGGGTGTCAGACTCAGAATCTGATGAAACTTTTTTGGCAGTATATACTGCCCCCAAGACCCCCTGATAGCTGCCCCTATCGGCCAGTTCCGGAGATATAAATTTTTAAAGCATTAAAACGGGCTTAAATTGAATAAAACAGGTGTCTACAAGGAATTTTCAAGCCTTAAGAGAGTATTTTGAACTTTTTGAAAATTCCTCATTCACACTAGCTTTATTCAATTTGGGGGTCTTGTGGGCAGCATATACCGCATAAAAAGTTTCATCGAATTCTGAGTCTGACACCTGGGGGCATTCCCTTGTAAGTGACTGCCAAAACACCTCCCAGACATGCTGACAGCCGCTGTAAATACCTGTTGTCGAAATCTAACGCTAATCACTCACAAGGAGCGCCGCTTTCGCGATCAGAATTGCGTGTTTTCCACCGTGTTTTTAAGCGCGCAGTGCGGGGTGTGTCCCCAAAGACTCCACTCTCAAAACGAGTCTTTGAATTTTGCACATTTGAGATTCTCGCCGTATTAAGCTTACGCATTTAGAACAACGGTTGAATCAAGCATGGTACGCTTCATTCAAGAAACATATGGCTAGAATCTCAAGTATGCGAAAGTCAAACAGAATTTTCGGAGAGTGTAGGTAGAAGTAGGGAATGGGTGGTGACGTCACTCGGTGCCTGGCTCTGGTTCATATGCGGTCGTCCACATATTGCGTTATCACGTTTTTGCGATTTCGACCTCCTCCCTCCGCCATGTCAACGGGCGCAACCGGCCTCCCCCCCCCCCCCCTCTCGTTGGGGGGGGGGGGGGGGGGCAAGATTACGTAATCAGCCGAAGTTGCAGAAGAATCGTGAGCCCAGCGTTTGTTTAAGTAGAAACGTCGAATGTAATTCGGCCATGTTGGTGAGCCACCACCACGCGTTAACCGAATTGAGCTGGTCTCCGCCTGTAGCGACGGGCTTCCAGGAGACGGGCCCGGGCGCAGCGCCGACGAGCGCGTAGAGCGACGGGTCCCTCACTCCCAGAAAAAGTGTACACAGGATTGTGAGAATGTGTTTATTGTCTCGGGTTGTTCCGGATTGTGGTGCTGTGGCTAGCGCACACGTACGCCCGTCCCGCGCTTATCAATTGTCAGACCCATGCACGCCTAGCATCCGCTGTAGCGCAGCTTGCGTGGGAACCACAAATAAAGTTTAACGCCCCTCAGGCCTATCAAGGGAATGAGGCAGGACGCCGGGCACTGATAAGACGCAGACGCAGAGCTTGGGCGAGGCACATCGGCCATGGTACGACGCAGGAAGCCAGAGTGGTAAGTGGACGGACACAGAGTGTGAGTGCCACGATACAATTAATAAACCCTTCTACTATGAACTTCTAAGTAAATTCACTAATTATCATTCGCATAGCAAGCGCCACTCGAGAAAGAACCCAAATATCCTAGGGCCAGACAACACTGGGTCAATTTCTTAAGGATGGTGTCGACAAATTGTCCCGTTAAGTGTCCTGGTTTCTCGGAGATGACCTTTCATTTAGCAGGTGATACATATAACACCACCTACAACACCTGCAACGTCAGAATAAGAAATAATATTAAGGTAATGTATCAGCGGCTTCTACTCTCATGCGGCAGCAAGAGCCAAGCTAAATATATATAGGCCGCCCGACCCTACCGGGGGATGTGCGCGCCTCGCCTCGTCTCCCCTCGCCTCGCCGCGCCAGTGCCGCCCGCAGCTTTCGGGCGGCCGCGCTTCCCAGCCCGTAGCTCATGAACGGTCGGGTTTAGATGGGTAGTGTAAGCGAGCCGATTTTAGCACGGAGTCTAGGCTTTCTGTTGGTACACATTTAGATCTGACCATTCTAGAGCGATCTAGAGCGCCCGATGTGCGTCCGACCAGTCAGACGTTACCCTTTGTCAAACCGTAGCTCGTGAACGGTTGGTTATAGATGGTTGGTGTAAGCGAGGCGAGGGGGTATTCACTCTGGATTTCGGTGTACAGAGTATTACGTAATACGGTATTACGGAGTATTACGCGTATTACGTGGTATTACGTGTATTACGGGGTATTATGCGGTATTACGCGGTATTACGCTTAGTATTACGCGGCATTACGCAAGTATTAGATGCTCAATACGCGGCGCCTGATGAGTAGGCAACCCAACGAACGCATGCAGTATCCCTCCCCTTAAACTACGAGCGCGCGGGGTATTGCCGAATTCGGGTGGGCGTTGTGGTGGAGGTGGGGTGCAGAGAGTAGAAGCGCCCGGGTCAGCGATGGCAGCGGGTGGCGACTCCGCCGCGCGGGCTGATACCATGCTCTCCCGAGTCCGGGCGGAGGGCGTGCGTCGCCATTGGCCCGCGCTCGGCACTTCTAACAGCGATTTCTTAATGAAACTAGATTCAAATACCAAACCCGGGGCAAAAAAGGCAACGCTGAGGTTTCAAAGAACACGCCAGTATTTTTTTCGTCTCGGAAAACGTCACCGTTTCTTTACATTAACGAATACAAGATGTGGCGGCATCGCGGCGCCGCCCCCCCGCGTCATTGTTTTTTTTTTTTTTTTTGGGGGGGGGGGGGTTAAGGAGACGTTTTACACCCCAACATGCAGCGAGCCGATTGTTCCTCACACTTTGGAGCACACGCACATATGCACAGATTTTCGAAAACACTTACCTGAGAGCAGTAATTCATTTTTTAAGATTTGAGGTTAAACCGGCCACATCACTTAAAAAAATCAAATAAAATACACACTGGGCGAATCTTGAAGCGATACACCTCCTACGCCGAGCGAAATTTTATGTAGAATCTTATTCTGACCTTCTTTACGCGATTCTATTCACCAAACTTGAAATATAAGAGAAACCAGCTGACACAGCACTTTTGGGTCGTATCTTGTAAATTTTAATGTGCGGAAAGTACGGCCGGTAAACACAGAAGAATGCTCGAATACGATGCTCCTGCCGCTTCTTCAAGGTGTTTCCACGGTTTCGTTGCACAAAATAGTCCTCAGAATAAACAATAATTGATATTAAGGATTTGTCCTCTTAAAGAACTTTGAATCTCGGCAACGTACTGCCGACAGCGCCGGAACGCAGCCGTGGTATGAAAAACACTACGCAACGAACGAGTGTCCACGGGCACCGGGGAGTCAAGGGAAGCCGGTACAAAGTTACGTGTTGAGACTAGTACGCCAGCACGGACAAGCTCGACGCGTTCTATTTTGCTCGTCCGGCTCATGTAACAAAAGCCGCGTCGACGCCGCCCCGCTCGGCGGCAGGCGACAGCGCCGAGACGTCGCGATTCCCGAACGGGTAGTTTTTCATACCACGGCTGCGTTCCGGCGCTGTCGGCAGTACGTTGCCGAGATTCGAAGTGCTTTAAGAGGACAAATCCTGAGTATCTATTATTGTTTATTCTGCTGGTTTCTCTTATATTTCAAGTTTGGTGAATAGAATCGCGTAAAGAAGGTCAGAATAAGATTCTACATAAAATTTCGCTCGGCGTAGGAGGTGTATCGCTTCAAGATTCGCCCAGTGTGTATTTTATTTGATTTTTTTAAGTGATGTGGCCGGTTTAACCTCAAATCTTAAAAAATGAATTACTGCTCTCAGGTAAGTGTTTTCGAAAATCTGTGCATATGTGCGTGTGCTCCAAAGTGTGAGGAACAATCGGTTTGCTGCATGTTGGGGTGTAAAACGTCTCCTTAACCTCCACAAAAAATAAAAACAATGACGCGGGGGGCGGCGCCGCGATGCCGCCACATCTTGTATTCGTTAATGTAAAGAAACGGTGACGTTTTCCGAGACGAAAAAAATACTGGCGTGTTCTTTGAAACCTCAGCGTTGCCTTTTTTGCCCCGGGTTTGGTATTTGAATCTAGTTTCATTAAGAAATCGCTGTTAGAAGTGCCGAGCGCGGGCCAATGGCGACGCGCGCCCTCCGCCCGGACTCGGGAGAGCATGGTATCAGCCCGCGCGGCGGAGTCGCCACCCGCTGGCGATGGG
Organism: Megalurothrips usitatus; assembly: GCA_026979955.1. Taxonomy (NCBI): domain Eukaryota; kingdom Metazoa; phylum Arthropoda; class Insecta; order Thysanoptera; family Thripidae; genus Megalurothrips; species Megalurothrips usitatus. The sequence goes on from CM049592.1 coordinate 1,338,041, forward strand.
CAATGTTCGGTGAAAAGGTGAACACTTTCGTCATTTATGAAGATGATGCATGGAGGTGAGTTTACAATCGCAACATCGTGAGCATGGATCGAAAATAATAATATTTTGTTGATCGATTATAAAACCGATAGTTGTCAAATTGTGTGTGGAACACAAAATTTTAGAATATGTACAGATTTGTTGGCATGTTTAGAAGTTAGACTACTGTGTACCCGATATTAGAGTTCCTTTCTCAAAGTGATATTGGGACCACTTATTCAAATTAAAAATTGGAAAGGTCGCACTTGTTTACTATATTCATGTCTTGCAGACTTACGATTTCAAATCCTTATTCCAATTCTAAGGCGAGTACAAGATGCATGCACACGTCCGAACCAAACTATATTCTGTTTTCGCAAACTGGTTTCAGTTTGCTTGTGATAATCTGTCTGGGCTATTATGTGAATGTTGTTCGTTTTTACTCGTTCTTTGCTTCGTCGTACTACGATGACGTAGAAGCAAAAAAGAACGAGTAATGCGCTAGCCTTGAATGTTAAGACCCCCTTTCAACTGGAAAACCGCGTTACGTATGAAAATCGTTTGCATGGCGATCTGATCGCATGTCGATGTAGTTTTGAAAACAGTATAATTTACCGCTATCTTTAGTTTAAGTTTATCGATTTCATGGAATTAAGAGGACGTAGATTGTAAAGCGGATGACTTGTGACGAGCCGCTGGGCCCAGTCAACAATGCATACAGCATGCTCCGCTGCTGGGCGTCAGCGCTAGCGGCTAAGTCCTGGGCAAATACTGAGAGAATTGATGAAATGAAATATTGCTTCAAATTTTCGATAGTTTTTTCTGAATCTAAAACGTTAAAATATGCACTCGGAAACTACTCCAGGCACGAATATGGTATTAAGGGGTGTGAGATGTGGATTCGAAATTAGTTTATAATAAAGATTTCACAAGGTATCGGGGTTGTTAGACCTTTTATAGACCGTAGGTGTCGAGTATTACCGTGTTGGGTCGAGCCGCAGGTAGCGGCCAACAATACGTTCTGTCGCGTTCTCGCGAGTAATTCGCCATTTGGACTCCACGTCTCAGTCCTGGCCAGGCAGTGAGAGCACTGAGAGACACGGACACGCGTTTTCGCGAGAAATGTGACAATTGGACTCCACGTCTTACAAGGCGAATGCACGAAGTGCAAAATTTCAGAATCTGTTGTGGGACTCCACGTCTAACAACGCGAATGCACGAAGTGCAAAATTTAAGAATCTGGTGAAACTGTGTTTCGTCAATCCTTTGCCTATGCAGGGGGCGGAGGGAGGGAAGCGTAAAATATGGAGTCCCTGACCTCTGCCCCCTATGGCGCTAAACAGGTTTTTTTTTTGCTTCTTAGAAAACTCCAAAAAATTCCGATAGAAGTCATGTAAGGTACTATCAGTGAATTAAGTTTTGACCCACCCCTGGGGCGCTACTCCACGCTCGAGGTCGTGGAGAGGTGCTGCCCTCTAGGAGGCCTACACACATACCCAAATATGGCGGCATCAGCCACCGGCAACGTATTTCCCACTGGCCCCAGAAAGCCAGGGAGCAATTCATAATACGCGGGCGTAGAAAAATATTAAAAATAATGCAGAACAAGGAGCTATTTTTACCTGGAGGCCCGCTGATTAAGTTGCCACACGGGGATGCGAGTGGATTCGTAAATGGGTAAGAATAGTCGCCCATAGCAGAACACGTTGGGTCACCCACGATTTCTCATACTACGCGCGAAACCCAAGCCAATTTGAAATAGCACATCATAAAAGACGAGGTTTTCAAGTTATACATTATGAAAACCCGGCAAAAAATCGACAATATGAGAAGACCAGGGGCCCTTCGAAGCCGCAGCCGACATATAAATCGAAAGCACTATTTGTAGCCGGGTTTTACAGGCGAAAATTTTTGTTTTGCCGTGAACTGCTCACGCTATGCGCGCACTCACATTTTCTTCGCCAAACCCCGGCTACAATGCAGTAAGAGTTGCCAACCAGGGGTTTTTTAAAACCAAGAGACGACCTAAGAAAATTAGACAATAATTGTAGCCGGGTTTTATAGGCGAAAAAAATGGGTTTCGCCGTGAGCTCCTGACTCACATTTTCTACGGACAAAACCCCGCTTCAATTCTTTTATTGTCTTAGATCCGGGTTCTTTTCGAGAGCCTATATACTACTGCACTCAATAAATTATTTGTAAGCGGGTTTCATTGGCGAATTTCGGTCGGCTCCATAGTGTTATAGAAGAACCACCCACGAGGCGTTGTCTGTCATTGGTAGAACCCGGCTACAATGCAGTTAGAGCTGCGAAATAGGGTTTCTCTAAACCAAGAGACGACGTAGGAAACGGAGGCAATGATTGTAGCCGGGTTTTACACGCGAAAACAATTGGGTTTCGCCATGAACGGCTCACGCTATGCACACACTCACATTTTCCACGGACAAAATCCGGATACAATTGCTCGCTTCCCGTAAACCCGGGTTCTTTTTGAGGGCCTATATACTACTGCACCTAATAAATTATTTGTAGACGGGTTTCATTGGCGAAATTCGGTCAGTTACATAGTGTTATAGAAGAACCACCCACGAGGCGTGGCCCGTCTTTGGTAGAACCCGGCTACAATACAGTGAGAGCTGCAAACCAGGGTTTCTGTAAACCAAGAGACGACGTAAGAACCGAAGGCAATGATTGCAGCCGGGTTTTATAGTCTAAAAAAATGGGTTTTGCCGGGTTTTGACGGAGAGTTTCAGGGTGTCATAACTCATAATAGCACTAAATGCGTTAGGGTTACAGTATCTATCAGCGGCTGAATTTTCAAATATGGGTGCGGTAAATATTTTCACGAAAAAGGGCGATTTAATTGGTTGGAGTTTGGGCCAATAACGTTATATAGGTGGGTAACCGATTTAACGTTAAATATCTTACCGCCCATTTGAAGTTATGAGCATTAACGTTATTGCAAAATAGCACAATATAGCGTGTTCTCTTTAATGGTAAACTGCGTAACTTCAAATTGTTGTTAACATTAAAACTTTAAAATTAACGTTAAATGTATTTTTTTAAAGAAAACGAAAGGCAGGGACTCACAGCGTTTCCAGATGACCGTCTGCCCTTACCCTCCCTCCTTTCCTCACTCAACGCGTTGCCACAGTTCTTGACTCCCGAGCCATGCTGCGCCTACTTGGCCGTGCCCGTCTGAACAGATTCATGGACACTCTGTCTCCATCAGTGAAGAAAAGAAAAACGAGAGGGAAGCGGAGGGGATTCGAACCCGCATGTCTCCCCAACGAGCGCTGCAGAGTCCACGACGTTGTCCACCGCGCCGTCAGGCCTGTTCGCACGCTCCCCTGGCCGCCCGAGTCATAGTAGAGCTTGGGCGCCAGCGCTGGGCCGTTGCTAGCTCCAACAGGGGTGACGATCCCGATGCCGTGGCGCAGCGTAGCTGCGAACCATCGACAGCGGCCGTCGTATTCCGGCGGCAGAGACCGTTAGTATGAAAAAACAGCGCTGAGCGAGCGGCGCGGTGGCTCAGCGGTTAGGGGCGTATGCCCGTGTAGCGCGACTGGCGCGGGTCTGGTTCAACTCTGCCCCGCGTTCATTTTACATTTCTGCTTGGAGGGAGGAGGGGGGGGGGGAGCAGATGAGAATGATAGACCGGGGAAACCGTATGGCCACAGCTCGGCTCGGGCTCACGAAATGTGGCAACGTGGTAAGAGGGGAGGGGCGGTAGAATGGGAGGGGGCGTTAACAAGATAGAGGCTGTGGGATCATGTGGCAACGTGGCAGTGCCGGCTGCAATTTATTTTATTGGGAAAAATAACGAACATGTAACGTTAAAATACTGATTAAGTGATAACGTTAAATGGACGTTTACATACAGGGTGTAAATGTTCATATCTGCATTACTTCGGGAGCGTATAGGGGGCACATAGACGAGTATTTTGATATAGGACACTTGGGGTCGCAAATCAAAATTACGACCGCTACAGCGAAATACAATTTGTGGACTGAGCGCCGGAAAGGAGGCAACCCATCTGGCAAGGCGGTCACCGCGTGGCGTGGCGGAGCGTAGCGCAGCGTGCCGAGAGCAGGGCGGGTCTGGCGAGCCGACCGGCGACCCGGACCCGGCCGGCGCCGCCGGCTCACCCGACCCGTTGCCACCGTACGGGTCGGGTCGGGTCGGGTCGGGCCGAGCGAGAATCTAACGCGTCGACAGACCCGTGGGCCTGGCCTGTGAGTGGCGGGCGGGAGATGCAAGAAGAGTTGCCTATCAGTACGGCGCTGAGGGTAAAAGTGCGACGCAATGTGCCTTCAACTTTAAATTGTAAACAGAAATCATAGCGAAGTGTGCTCTGTGTCGCTGCGGCCCGGCCGGGTCTTCGCTCGCCCACCAGCCGGGCAGCCAAGGTGGATTAATGGGAGGTGGCGGCACTACCGCGCCCCAGCGCGCCGAGCGGGTCCGAGAAGCTGTCCCCGCGGCGCGCGGCGGCCGGCAGCCCCGTGTTGCCTACCTTCCAGGGGGTCCGGCCGACCGGCCGCCGGCGGCTTACGGGCGCGGAGCAGTTTTTCACCCCTAGCTCCGCTGTTTTTGGGTTTAGAAGGGTAGTGTAAGCGAGTAGATTGTAGGGCAGGACCTGCCCGACCTATTCGTGAAGAGAAAATGACAATATTTCACACAGACACCGATCGAGAGCGAGAATAAAGTTCCGGGCCGGGCTCCGCACGGTACACCGGCGAGGTTTTTCGACCGCAGCTCCGCCGCTTTTGATTTTAGATGGTGGGTGTAAGTGTACCGATTGAAGGGCACGGCTTAAGCTTTAATTTGAGACCTCAACCGACCCGATCCGATAATTCCACTCCGACTTACAGCGGGGAATGTCCCCGGTTCCGACGGATGTGGAGCGCCGCCGCCCAAGTTTTGGCTCCTAGCTCCGCCGCTTTTGATTTTAGATGGTGGGTGTGAGTGTACCGATTGAAGGGCACGGCTTAAGCTTTAATTTGAGACTTCAACCGACCCGATCCGATAATTCCACTCCGTCTCACGACGCTGCGACACTATCCACCTAGCTCTCAAGAGAAGTTCCCACAGTTCCCAGGCGTGGACCGGCACCGGCGCCAGTCAGCTGTCCACGAGCTGAAGCGATCGTGAGAAAATGGCGTGTGAACCGGCTGAAGCGTGGGAACAGGGGAAGAAAAATGTAATTTTCTATCGTAATAGAGCCAGATTGGCTTATTGTACATTGGTTTTTAATGTTTAACAGCAAGTGATATGGTAGGAAAAGTAAGGTTTTTGTCTTATTTGTCCATACAAAGTTTTGTAAATGTAGTAACCATACATCAAAAAACTTAACCTACTGAGTAAAACGGTTATTTGAAATAACATCTTGAGACAACGAAAGTGCTTCTGACGCATGCTTCTAGTCAGGAAGATAAAAACTTTAAAACATTTTAACATTATACAACGATTTAACAAGTAAGTCTAAACATTTTCTGTTGCTGCTTTGCTTTTTGTTTTTTCTTTGCGTTTAATGAAAGATGCTTGTTATACTCCTCACAGGCAAAGATTAAACGAGTGCATAGATAAAATGAAATTATGGCTTTTGTCAACTTTCTCTTGTGCTCATCACAGCCAACTTCTTCAAAAGCCTTCATTTTCACCTGGTTTGTTACTGGAATGGAATGTTTAATTTTAGTGTTTGTCAGTGCAAATAGATACTTCTTACGACACCTTGAAAATAAGATAAGGTAAATACCTTCAAATACAATATCAGCATGTAAGTGGCTCATCTGGAAAACCTCTAAAACGCATAGTTCTAATTTCTTCAGGATCAACATCAAGGAGTCTGATGGAGTGAGAAGATATCCCTTGGATCTACTGTGAATGATGTCATCCTCTTCTTCTCGAAGTGCCTGGTCCCAGGGAGCTTTCAGACATTCGAAGCATGTACTGCATTCTTTAGCATAGGACGTGCGCCTTGCTTTCCTTGCCACATATCCTCCAAACATTTTTATTGCTCCTGGATCAACCGTTAGGGATTCGTAGTATGTGTGATCAGAAAATGGGCCAGCCACTTCTTCTCCTGTATCCAAGGCCTCATCAAGCTCTTTCCCTAATTCTATTTGTCTTCTCTTATTTTCTACAGATCTGTGGTCTGGGAGCGCCAAGAGAGACTCCAGCATGTCCCCTCCAGTCACATTACTGCCTCTAGGAGGTTTCACTAAGGTTTTGAAGCACATGAGTCTGTAAACCTGGATGAACTGAGAGGGATCTGGATGGCCATGTGCCCCACAACCTTGTCGAATTTCGCCAAAGAAATGCTAGAAAACAAAAATATGTATGTAGTTTGTACTGTGTGTTTTTGTTACACTTAATATGAAGCAGTTGTGTTACCTCTAATTTATCTTGGTTAATGCGCCTTGTCATAAGGTACTCATACCCCAGATTTGTTATCAGGTACATGCTGAGCTCAAGTGCAGTGTTGATGGTAATTCGCAGACCATATGCTGCACTTGCTGTGAGCCGCTTTTCTCGGGTCACTCCAGAGGTTTCCCACTTCTCCAAGTACTCTAGGAAGTCTTCAAGTACCTGATAAAATGAAGAGAATGTTATTTTAAGAAGATCTGAAATGTTTGGTTGATGTTCTTTGAAATATTATCTCTGACCTCTCGAGCAGGTTTCTTCCTCTGTGGCGTGTTTTCTCCATGCACAACTCCACAAGCAGGACACACAGGAGGCTCAACAATAATTGTTTGGTCCTCTTGAGGAGCCTTCAATCCTTCTTGGGGTGAGTTAGAATTAAGAGCATCAATGAGGACGTTGACTCTTCTTATGAATTTGACTGTGCTCTCACAGTCCTCCATCCCCCTAACACCCAGCCTTCTGTAGTGCTCCATTGCCGTGGCAGCTTCCTCACTGAAAAACTTTTAAAAATGTTTTTCATCATTTATGTTCACATCACTAATACTCCAAAAAGTTCAAGTGTTTGTACTTACAGAAAATGATTTTCCAACACTCATTGCTGCGTAGGTGTCAGTTTGCAGGTGGTCCGTGGATAGCTTTGGGGCAACTTTTATCCCCTTCTTTTCATCCTCCTTGATGACGATCGCCCAGTGGTTCAACTTAACTTTCCCGTCTGGTGTCTTCAAATAGAATTTTAAAATGTAAGTGGACACAAAACAATGCAATTATGTGAGATTTTACAAAATGTATTGGTTACCTCTAGTTCTTCAGCATTAATGACTCTCTGCTTCATTGACTTCACCAGGTGGGGAAAGTCAGATACGAACCACAGCCTCCGGTTGCTGTCAACTGGATGAATGCATGATGCGACTGAATCTCCAGGGCCTGCTTCATTTGATGGTACTTGTTTTTTCCTAGCTGTTTCCTTTTTCCTTCTTGGGTGTGTTTTCTTTTTTCCTTGAGTGGTGTTGTTGTTGACAGATGCATGCACAAGTTCGTATTCAAAATTTTCATAATCTTCATCATTGTCTTCATCGTCAACACTGTATTTTTTTTTAGAATTTTCCCTTTCATAACTTAACTTTTTTAAACCAAATTGAGCCCACATGTTTCGGTTCCAGGGGGCAGCATCAGCCACTACCACATCCACAAATAAACCGGCATCTTCGAGGAGTCGGACAGCTTCTAATGTTAGCTTAGCCAGTTCTCCCCCTTTCACTGCTCCTCTTGAAAGGTGAGCTGAAACTGTTTGAAAATACTGCCCCTGGAACCCTTGAAACATCATTACCAAGGCATGGTCTGCTGGAACATCTTTTTGACCTTCAGGGGTGAATTGGTCCAAGTTCACAAATCCCAAGAGCTTCAAAGAATGTTTATCAAACCATAGACCTTCTGAGAGCTTAATTTCATCGATTAAAATTGCACCTGTAAAAATATATACGCATTTCTTAATAACAGCTCAGGTCAGTGCCGCTACTTTTTTTAATGATTCTTGCGACTGTGCTTACCATGTTTCTGAGCCTCTGTCATCAGTGAGACCTTTTCTCTAAGCACATCAAATATGTTTGTTTGAAATCCATAGGCAGGAGCTAGCTTTTTCATATAACGTTGGAGGGTTCTCAGAGATGGCAAAGGAAGGAAGTTATCGCGTAACATCTTTTTGTAGCAAGCAAGTGACTTGATACGCAACAGTTGGCATTCGTAGATCCAATTCGTTGTGTACCTCCTTCCATTACTTGATGTGGCTTTAGAGGCCTGCACACATGCAAGGATTGCATTTTGCCAGCAAGGTGGCATACACTTGACATACTCCCTTACTTTTGTATCATCCAGTAAAGCACATTTATTTTGTAAATCCTCAATTTTTTCTTTCAATTTAGTGATCTGCAAAAGAGGAATTTCAACAATTCAACAAGGTTACTAACGCTGACATAAAATTACCTTTATAAATTAATACCTTTTTGTTTCTGGAAATAACTTGCTTTGCAAGGGACCTAATTTTGTTATTTTTTTCTTTCTTGTTTCTTGCTTGTGTGTATCTTTTGACTAAATCTCTCCTTATTCCTTTTGCAATAGATTTTTTCCTCTCCGCACAAGTTCTACACCGAGGTGGAATTCTTCTCTTAACACCTCCAGCTTCTATGAAGATGCAACACTTGTCAGATCTTTTGCCATCTTCTGTGCCTATCCCTGGACACGCTATCAACTGGTCAACCCTTTCAAGCAGATGGGAGGGCTCCTCATAACTTTGCACCACCTCATCAGTCAGTATCCGTCTTTGAATTAGTGCAATGTGAATGCCATCATGCCCCTTTGTCAGCTTCACAAAACGGTCAATCTGTGTCCCAGTGGAGTCAATGCAAACAAATGACACAAACTCATGCCCTTTGTGGACATGCCAGTTTGCATTTGGCCTCTTGATGGCGTTCGGCTCCATGAAGACAGTTTCAGCAAAGCTGACTGGGTAGTTACATAAAATTTCCTCTATGTGCTCCTGCTGTGGCTCAGCCTCCTGAAGTGCCTCTGGCATGAATGTTTCCCTGTGCATAGAAATACTGTAATTGAACCCATAGTGGCAAAATGCATTCAGTATGTAATTTTAAATCAAATTTGACTTACATGTTCCCTATATCATGATCAACTCTTTTATGTTTCTTTTTTTGAGGTGGTGGAGCAGAACTTCTTTCATTGGGACATTTTCTCTTTGAGGGTTCTTTAAAATTCTTGTAAGACGGATAGCCGTCAAAAATAGAGGGGACAGCATCATCTGTGAGAGTTTTCTTATCTCTCTTGTGAGAAAGGTCTATGTTCCCAATGAACACTTCATTTAAATGTCGCTCTTTCACAAATTTTTTTTCAAAATGGAGCTCACAAACTGTGTCCGTGGCTTTCATCTTCCAGCCACCACCTCTGGAAATTCTTCTCTCCCATTCTTCAAGCATCCCAGCCTGTAAAAGACATCACTTCAAAGTTATAATTAAAAATCAACAAAATTAAGGTTTATTTTGTTTGAATGTTAATATTTTTTTATTCTATTTATATTTGATTTGTGGAGTGCTTAGATTGCTTACCTTTTTCCATTTCAGGCCGTAGCAGCAGACTCCAAAGTTAAAATACTTACCCAGCCTAATAGTGGAGACCGTGGCAAAAATGGAATGCTTTCCAAAATGTCAAGGCAAATCCAATACACAGTTAGGTTCAAAAGGAAAATTTCTCAGGTAGCAATTTATCTTTTTATAAACTAGAACTTAATTTTAAAACAATCAATTTTTCTTCTCATCCTTTACTGATTGTTTCCTTGAATTTAATTTCAGCTGTGATACTTTTTGAGAAGTGTCTTTAAAAAAAGTTACCGGAACCAAATACCTATGTTTAAAATTGGATGTGTATCAACTTCCACAATGCAGTCCCATGCATCTACAATTTGTTAGTAAGTAAGGATATACTATGTATGACTGCAATTATGTCTACTGTCTTACAGTCCTCCCTCTGAAATGCTAGACCGTTTATAATCGGGGATGGAACAGGTCCAGTGTTATTTTAGTTGTGGTGTTTGTTGGTCTTGTGTGCCATTAGCTTATTTTTTTATAATTGTGCACAGAGTTTGTTTTAGCATTGTTTAGCATTTCAGAGTGATGAAGGAAGTAAGATGTTAATATGTTAGTTTAAGTACGTGTACTTCCTTGCCTTGGATGTTCGATAGAGTTTGTGAACCTATGTCTAGTAATAAATGACATACCTTCGGCCTGAATTGAGAAGGATTGGGTAGATTATGTTCTTTCCTGTATCTCCTATCAGCATCATACCCGCTGCTACAGTTGAAGACAACGCATCTGTCAGGCATTGTTTGTGTTGTGATTTCAACAGGACACAGGTTAGGGCACTTTGAGGATAAAAAGGGAACTTTTGGAGCGTTTCAACATTAAAGCCCTGAGACAATTGACGAGATCTAATAATCGATCGATTAGTGCCTTAAGAATAGGAAGGATGGGAGTGGGCGTGGCGGGAGTGGGCGTGCACCGGGGTGTCATACACTTGTTTCTTCCAATCGTTTATTTATTACCAATAAAAAGAGCACATTTCTTCTTTAAAGTTCTGTTCCATTTCCAGAAAAAAGTTTGTTAAATCAAACACGAAAAATAAAATACAGATATCTTCAGAATTCGGTCCTGCTGCACGCACGCACGCATTTCGGGTTGATCTGCGGTGGTAGCAGAAGACACCGCGCGCGCGCGCGAACATGGTGTGGTACAGGGTTTTCCGTCGTGAGACGGAGTAGAGTTATCGGATCGGGTCGGCTGAAGTCTCAAATTAAAGCTTAAGCCGTGCCCTTCAATCGGTACACTCACACCCACCATCTAAAATCAAAAGCGGCGGAGCTAGGAGCCAAAACTTGGGCGGCGGCGCTCCACATCCGTCGGAACCGGGGACATTCCCCGCTGTAAGTCGGAGTGGAATTATCGGATCGGGTCGGTTGAGGTCTCAAATTAAAGCTTAAGCCGTGCCCTTCAATCGGTACACTTACACCCACCATCTAAAATCAAAAGCGGCGGAGCTGCGGTCGAAAAACCTCGCCGGTGTACCGCGCGAAGCCCGGCCCGGAACTTTATTCTCGCTCTCGATCGGTGTCTGTGTGAAATATTGTCATTTTCTCTTCACGAATAGGTCGGGCAGGTCCTGCCCTACAATCTACTCGCTTACACTACCCTTCTAAACCCAAAAACAGCGGAGCTAGGGGTGAAAAACTGCTCCGCTCCCGTAAGCCGCCGGCGGCCGGTCGGCCGGACCCCCTGGAAGGTAGGCAACACGGGGCTGCCGGCCGCCGCGCGCCGCGGGGACAGCTTCTCGGACCCGCTCGGCGCGGTAGTGCCGCCACCTCCCATTGATCCACCTTGCGGGCAGCGCACAGCCAGCGCAACGGCACGGCACGGCGCTCGACCCGACAGCATGCGCGCTCTCTCGCACACTCAGCGCGGCGACCCGATAGACCCGCCCACTGACGGTCTCTGTCTCTGGCCCGTGGCTCTCGGCACGCTGCGCTACGCTCCGCCACGCCACGCGGTGACCGCCTTGCCAGATGGGTTGCCTCCTTTCCGGCGCTCAGTCCACAAATTGTATTTCGCTGTAGCGGTCGTAATTTTGATTTGCGACCCCAAGTGTCCTATATCAAAATACTCGTCTATGTGCCCCCTATACGCTCCCGAAGTAATGCAGATATGAACATTTACACCCTGTATATAACCTTAATTGTATCTCAACGTAAAATACGCTGAAGAGCAATAACGTTATTCGTAAAACTTTAATTCTCCGTTCAAAAATTAACTACAAATCGGAAAACGCAAATTTTATTATACACGCATTTACCGGTATTTCGATTTATTTAGTAACAGTTAGTGTTCTGAACTTTACATTATAATGGGCTGTAATATTTAGCGTTACGGTCAGTTGGCTCCCTAGAGAAAATATGAGTGCGTGCATAGCGTGAGCCGTTCACGGCATAACCCGTTTCCTTCGTCCATAAAACCCGGCTACAATCATAGCCTTCGGTTCTTACCTCGTCTCTTGGTTTAGAGAAACCCTAGTTCGCAGCTCTAACTGCATTGTAGCCGGGTTCTGCCAATGACTGACCAGGCCTCGTGGGTGGTTCTTCTATAACACTATGGAACCGACCGAAATTCGCCAATGAAACCCGCCTACAAATGATTTATTAGGGACACTAGCGTCTGGGCTCTCAAAAGGAACCCGGATCTAAGACAATAAAAGAAGTGTAGCGGGGTTTTGTCCGTAGAAAATGTGAGTGCGTGCATAGCGCAAGGAGTTCACGGCGAAACCCATTTTTTTCGCCTATAAGACCCGGCTACAATTATTGTCTAAGATTCTTAGGTCGTCTCTTGGTTTTAAAAAAACCCTGGTTGGAAACTCTTACTGCATTGTAGCCGGGGTTTGGCGGAGAAAATGTGAGTGCGTGCATAGCGTGAGCAGTTCACGGCAAAACAAAAATTTTCGCCTGTAAAACCCGGCTACAAATAGTGCTTTCGATTTATATGTCGGCTGCGGCTTCGAAGGGCCCCTGGTCTTCTCATATTTTCGATTTTTAGCCGGGCTTTCATAATGTATAACTTGAAAACCTCGTCTTTTATGATGTGCTATTTCAAATTGGCTTGGGTTTCGCGCGTAGTATGAGAAATCGCGGGTGACCCAACGTGTTCTGCTATGGGCGACTAACCTTACTCATTTACGAATTCACTCGCATCCCCGTGTGGCAACTTTATCAGCGGGCCTTCAGGTGAAAATAGCTCCTTGTTCTGTATTATTTTTAATATTTTTGTACGCCCGCGTGTTATGAATTGCTCCCTGGCTTTCTGGGGCCAGTGGGAAATACGTTGCCGGTGGCTGATGCCGCCATAATTGGGTATGTGTGTGTAGGCCTCCTAGAGGGCAGCACCTCTCCACGACCTCGAGCGTGGAGTAGCGCCCCAGGGGTGGGTAAAAACTTATTTCACTGCTAGTACGTGCACACAAAGAACGAGCCTCCCCATGAACGCCCTGCGTTTGGCCGGACAGTCTTGTTTTTTTCAGTCTTGTATCACAAACTGCCCATGAAATTGACCTCAAACCCCCGATTGATCGTATATTTACCACAGATAGGGAAAACACTTACTGTTTAGGGGCGAGCGACCCAAGCAATGAACTCCTCCCGCCTTAGCTTCACCGTGCGGCCGTCGCTGTCCAATCCGCGTTCACGAAATATCGGGGGGGGGGGGGGGGGGGGTGAGGGAGGGCTTACCAAGGAGTTGGAAGAAGAGGGATGCATAGAATACTTCATTTCCAAAGAACCTCCTGGATCATAGGGATGTCCCAACAGATGAATTAACCCATCATGGGAGGAATGTACACGCGTCATTACGCGGTATTACGTGGTAATACGTGGTATTACGTAGTACTACGTAGCATTACGCGGTATTACGTGGCATTACGGGGTATTACGTGTATTACGCCGTATTACATGGTATTACAAGAATGCCTGTACAGAGTATTACGCCAGTGAATACCCCCTCGAAGCGAGGCGATTCTAGTACAACGTCTAGGCTTTTCGGCAATATTCGTATCTTTCTGATACGATCAACCTAGAGCGATCTAGAGCACCCAGCATGTGTACCCGAGAATGGCGCGTGGGGTGCGCATTGTCGCATCGGCCTGCAGCGGCGGGGCCCTCCAGGGCGGCAACAGCGCCTTCGCCACCCCCCCCCCCCCCCCCCCCCCCCCCGTCCTCCCTCCAGCTCCCCTTACCCTCCCGCTCTGCTCCCAACGGTCCCACGATTCCAGACCAATGGCTAGGCTTTCCGACGACAAGCAAAATCGGAAGTGTGTATCACATGCTGCCATGGCAACTGCTGCTGGCCTTTTTTTTTTTTTTTTTTTTTTAAGAAACCTGGCATACTATCTAGGGGAGCGCGCTTGCAAAAGGAGCCTTTTTGGGAGAATTCAGCCATTTATTCAGCCATTTTCTGGAGTGTCACGGATTGTGTGGATTGTCAAAGATTGTGTCGAGGCGTGTACACGGATTGTCTTCAGTAAGGGAACCTTTGGCGTAGAGTAGTATCTAATGCTCATCGGGCGGACGGCAGTGCGGCAGTTTTAGTTCGGCTAAAAAATGCGATGGGAGGACTAACTCGATTACGTAACCAGGGGGACGCCCTCCCCCCTGTAATCAAACGTAATCATAGCTCCGGCTCCCCCTCTCCCCAACGTGATAACGTAATATGAGGACGACCCCTATGGCACCTGGGATGACAGGCTGCTTACCTGTGTGGCGGGTGGTGAACAGCACGGAGGACCACTGGGTCGGGTCTGCGCCCGCGGCGTTCAGCACGCCCACACGGACCGTGTATTTCGTGAGGTCAGTCAGGTCTCTGAAACGAGTCCAAACGCACCGCCAAGCTGAGACAGGCGCTCACACGAGCCTCCTGCAATATGGCTGTAAAGCGTCTGACACCTATGTTATGGCGTTCTCCTTGAAACAAATGACATGTATTCGGTGGTGTCAGAAAAACTGCCAAAAGGTGCCTCCTATCGCCGATTTCTATTTGTTATATAATAACAGGCGTCAACGGCCGCGAACTGGGGAGATGTTTTCCCTGCCAGCATTTTTCACTCGGTGGTATGGGCTTAGACTTCTTCTGCAAAATAATGCTGGTGCCTACCGCATTTGAGGCTCCACTGTACCATTTTTCATATCGTACTTTATCATAACAATTCAAGAATGCCACGGTCGTGGAAAAAAACGCAAAAGAACCCGAAAAGCTAAACACGCTTTCGACATCCTCCCGCAGGTGCAGATGAATGAATGGCGAGGCAGCTCCAGTGGAAAACGTACCGCGATATTCCTCACTCAAAACAGGCAATATAGTTTTGCAGCGCTTTAATTGAGCGCGCAGAAGAATATCGCCTTATTTGAGTGATCACCATGACTCAAATAGAGTGAGCATTTTGAATTGTAACATATCAGATAAACTTTGTCCTATAATAATGCTACAAATTGTAGCTCAGTTATGTTTTGTTTAAATACGAAACATTTTATGGGACAAAATTGTCCCATGGCAGTTAGTGTGTGATTTTATCCAGCGAATTCCTGCAGGTTCTCTGAAAATTAAGTCAAAAATAAAATTACGAACAGATCCTTCGTGATGTCCAAGACTTATTATTAACAGTGGCTCGAGAAACTTCGATTCATAAAGATCGATCTGAAGTTCTAAAGTAGATGAGATATTGTCCCTAGATTTAGATGTGCCCAAACCTGGCACCAGCTCAAGTACAAAGTTGTCCTTAGACATTTAGAGCGTGACTACGATTTCTAGTGTTCGTGCTGTGTAAAGGACCAAGCCCGTCTAGAAGTACGTCCTTCAAGGGTGAGCGTCCTCGGTGGGTCCCCAGGCCGCCGCTTACCGCACCTCAGGAGCAGGGGGCCGCTGGTGGTGGTGCCGCTGCGGGCTGCGCCTGGGCCGTCCAGCTGCCAGCGGTAGCCGGCCAGAGGCCCGTTGAGCCGCGCACAGTCCGCGGCTGCCTCCCAGCGCACCTCCGCCGAGCTGTTGGTGACGCGCTGGGCCTCCAGTGCGGACACCTCGGCGTCGGGAGCTGCAACCAGCGATCCCCCATTACTTATGCCGATTTATGTCCAGTGACTTCTCAAAAACTGTATTTCTAGCATCCCATCGAAAACCTCAGAATACTACACACTAAATGTCATGAGACAATTTTGTCCCATAAAATGTTTCTTTTTCAACAAAACATAACCGAGATACAATTTGTAGCATAATTATGGTTCAAATTGTATCTCGCATGTTACAGTTTGTCCCACCTTTAGGCTACAAACTGTCCCAATGTCATTTAAAGACGTAACATTTCATTGGATAAAATTGTGTCAGACATTTTGAGTGCATCGCACTACCATGTTGGGAACTCCCAGCCAATAGACTGCGCACGGTTCTTAACACTTTCGGCCACACTGAGACAGCGCGCCGCTATTCATACACATTCATGGCCGAGAAAAAAATTGTGGCTAGAAAGAGTACATCAATCTCATCGGGTATAAATAGGAGAAAAGGGCTTTCCAAGAAGACGTTTTTCTGGGTGCAGTCCGGCTTTGCGCGCCGGTGAGGTAGGCAGCCCCCCGCACACAATGCGGGCTGCCTGACTCGCAGGCGCCAAAGCCGGATGTAAATACCAATTACCTACGCCTCCGCACCTAGACGTTTGCTCCTATCAATTAGTTTCATCTTCGGCCAAAAACGGCCCCCTAGGGGTGCCTTAGGGTCATTACTGGAAAGAACCGAATACTTTAACGACTTTCATTGCCCCTAGTTTTGGCGATATCCTATTTTTCCAAAAGTCCTTGAACCAATTTAAACCAAACATTCCTACAATGCCTTTCTCAAACCTGCTTCATCGATTCATAATTAATACACCATGGTGAAATATTCGAATGTTGACGAACGAGGGCTATGCAGGGATGTAGACACATTTAAGTCTGACGGGGAAGAAAGGAACGGAAACAGAAGTTTTCGTGTGTGACATCGCAGTGAACGCCATTATCAGCTCCTGATAGCCTGGAAAGAGGCGGTAACCATAATTCATTTCATCTAGCTTTCAACCCTCCCCTAATCTCAAGGGCAAAAACGAACACTACCCTTTCATGTTCTTCGAAACATTAATACGGGGCTTATAATACCTCGATAACGCCCACCAAAAAACGTTCGATTCCCTCCCAATTCGTGAGTGTTCGGTTTTTTCCCGTGATGACCCTATGTCCCAATCATCGACAAAGCGTATACGTATTCACCCGGTTCGTTCGCGCAGACATATTTTTAACAGCGGGGCACACACTGTAAGAAACTTAATTGGAAATTTCCCACAAATTTGGGATGCAAATTTTCCTAACCATCGTTTGGAATTTTTCAAAAAAGTTTGGGTTTGTCCAAAAATTAGAAATTGAAATTTTTGGCTGAGCGACAGCGAAGCCCTGGACCGACTGGGTCACAAATGTTTTGTCTGTGTGTCTGTCTGTCGGTTTGTCTGTCTGTCCGCGCGATTTCTCGAGAACGGTTAGTCGTAGAAGGCTGAAATTTGGACCATATCTTCCTACCAGCATATCAGAGTCAACCTCACATTTAGGGCACCGTATCTTGGGTAGGTTCTTCGAAAATTTTTACAATTGGTATAAAATACCAAAAATAAATTATAGGGAAGATTGACTGCGGGGGCGCAGCCCTCTACTATCCCCTCTCACGGCCAAACGAAGGCCCCTATCCACATTTGCTATAGAACCGACCCTCCGTGGAATGAGACAAGGAATACAGACTTGTGCATAGTAAACCCCTCCGCGCTCCCCCGTGCTCGAGATCCAGGATGGCGTCCATTTGAAGTAAACATTTGGGAATATCTGGAGAACCGAGCCACCTAGAGAGGTGCGGTTTGCAGCGCTGGCCATCGTAGCGGTTTGGCCATCATTGCGATCTTTTCGCAATGGCACCGGGCTCGAGACCACGCACCCCGTCCTCGAGAGCCACTTTCCATCTTTTAAACGGTACGGTCTAGCGTCGTGCGGTTTTCGACATTGGCCTTTGCGGGCCGCGGCAAAGGGGAACATGGGCGCCACACCAGGACAACCGCTCTCCAGACCATGCACCGCATGCTCGAGAGCAAACTTCTATCTTTCGAACAGTAGGAGGTACTGACTTGCGGTTTTCGACGTTGGACTTTGCGGGCCGCGGCAATGGGAAACAAGGGCA
Organism: Megalurothrips usitatus; assembly: GCA_026979955.1. NCBI lineage: Eukaryota > Metazoa > Arthropoda > Insecta > Thysanoptera > Thripidae > Megalurothrips > Megalurothrips usitatus. Next base: position 1,355,810 of record CM049592.1, read on the forward strand.
CCACGCCACGCCTACCGCTCTCGAGACCTTGCACCCCGTCCTCAAGAGCCACATTGAAAAAAAATTGTTAGAAGAGTACCAAGTAAGCTATGCGTTTTAGAGAGGTAAGTTTTGCGTTACTGCAGAGGGCATGGGAGGGGGGGGGGGGGGGGTGAGCGAGTACAGCCACTGGTCTCGAGACTAGGGACCCCGTCCTCGAGGGCCACATGTACCGACCGCCGAAACTCGAGAACTAAGTGTCATAGAAATGCGCTTGCGGCACTGCACAAAGGCATCGTATGGGTGGCGAACGAATACAGCCTCCGGTCTCGATACCAGGGACCCCGTCCCCGAGAGTCGTCGAGCAGCGGATCAGTGACTCGAGACGGTTACGATCGGTTAGGTTAGGTTAGTTGGGACCTGGCTAGGTTAGGCTCAGTTAGGTAAGGGTAGTTTAGGAAAGGTTAACGGGCGCCGATGACAAAAAGGCAATGTAAGATACGTCCGGCTGCCACAACATGAGTGTAACTGCGACTGGGCGGAAACAGCGACGACCGCAGGGCGTCCTACTGAGTGGTTGGCTTCGCAGGGTCTTACTCGTCAGAAGACAGCCGGGTCATTCCACGCCAAGTGATCCAACTGCAAAAATTCGATGTCACAGATCGAAGCCAAAGTTGCAGGGTAGGTTTCAGCTACGCCAATAGTGCGTAATCCAAAAGGATTTGCCTGAAATGTGCCTGGAAGCGAAATAAAAGCGATTTAAAGTGGGCCATGTACGGCCGCCGGCGAGGTGATATGCAAAAACAATATTTTGAACCACGCATCGGATCGCAAAACCGAGCACACCAAAAAATAGGTCTTGCGATTCTGATCACCTCAGCCGTTTTTGAAAATTTTTGTCAACAATTCTTTTTTTGAAAAAATGCGTACTAAACTTTTGAAAATTCACAAAAGCTCTGACTATCCATATTATTCTACGAAACGTATATCAAAAAATTTGCCAACTCACAAACATGTGATGAAAAAAGAATGGGGAGGGTAATATTTTCTGTTGCCGAGAAATCTTCCATTTCGTTCCCTTTTCAGCTCGCGGCGCCGTCTGCTGCTGCGGTCGCCATGTTCCGCGCGCGGCGGCCGGGAGAGCGGCCTCGCGCGAGGCTTGAACATAACCTCACTGCAGTTTGTCAGCCAGCTCCCTATAATTTTTTGCACATGAATTCGAAGTCCTTCGTCCAAAACTGGTCGGTCGGCGACGAATACTTTTCGCCCTAAAACCAACAGGCCAGCTAAAGACGTAAACACAACAGCCTTCCTAACCTCGCGCGAGGCCGCTCTCCCGGCCGCCGCGCGCGGAACATGGCGACCGCAGCAGCAGACGGCGCCGCGAGCTGAAAAGGGAACGAAATAGAAGATTTCTCGGCAACAGAAAATATTACCCTCCCCATTCTTTTTTCATCGCATGTTTGTGAGTTGGCAAATTTTTTGATATACGTTTCGTAGAATAATATGGATAGTCAGAGCTTTTGTGAATTTTCAAAAGTTTAGTACGCATTTTTTCAAAAAAAAAATTGTTGACAAAAATTTTCAAAAACGGCTGAGGTGATCAGAATCGCAAGACCTATTTTTTGGTGTGCTCGGTTTTGCGATCCGATGCGTGGTTCAAAATATTGTTTTTGCATATCACCTCGCCGGCGGCCGTACATGGCCCACTTTAAATCGCATTTATTTCGCTTCCAGGCACATTTCAGGCAAATCCTTTTGGATTACGCACTATTGGCGTAGCCGAAACCTACCCTGCAACTTTGGCTTCGATCTGTGACATCGAATTTTTGCAGTTGGATCACTTGGCGTGGAATGACCCAGCCGCCGGCAGGCCAAGGTAGGCGTGCGCCAGGCGTGGAGTGGCGGAGCAGTGATTCGCGCTGAGCGAAGCCTATTACGCCACGACGCGGTCTGGCGTATGCCTACCTTGTTTGCATGGAAGAGTCAGTTTTAGTATGTTAATCAAATAAAACGTATTAAAAACCTGTTTCGGATTTTTCTAAAAAAGTTGGAAATTTCCACAAAATTAGTGATACAGAATTTCCTTGCAATTGTTTGGAACTTTCCAAAATAGTTTCTTAGAGTGCAGTTGTCATTTACACCCTTCAAATGGTATGCTTGAATCACGAATATGTCCCAGAGAATACCGCATGTGCTTGAATCAATCATCACCTTACGTACACACTAAATGTCTATGGGTCAATTTTGTTCAATGAAATGTTACGTTTTTAAACAAAGCAGAACATTAGGACAATTTGTAACGTAAAGGTGGGACAAATTGTGACATGCGAGATACAATTTGTCCCATAATTATGTTAGAAATTGTCTCTCAGTTATGTTTTGGAACGAAACGTTACATGGGACAAAATTGTCCCATGACTTTTAGTGTGCATGGATGCACGATTCAAGCATACGCCCCGTATCACGTTAAATGCGTTTGCTTGACCCAAGTATTTTGACATTCTCGGGGACAAATTCTGAATGCAAGCCCATAATTTTGAGGGTGCGGCGTTCAGTCGGCGCGGCGCGTGCTCCTCACCGTCCATTAGCGTTGCGGCGGTGACGGCCCGCGTGCCCAGGGCCCCGGCCAGGGCCCCGGCCGCGGCCACCGTGACGCGGTAGGAGGCGGCCGGCAGCAGCCCGCCCACGAGGGCCCGCCGCCCAGAGACACTGAGCAGGCCGCTGCTGGACGAGCAGTCCTCCGCGGGGCACGCCGCCAGTCGCTGGCACTGCGTCAAACAAGCAAATACGTCCAGCCACGGCACAAGTACTCGTCGTGACCGGCAGCTGTTCTCTTTCGAGAACTGTTCACGGACCACTGCACGCAAATTCTCATCGAACGCAGTACAAATCCAAATGCATGACTTCACGCATTACTTACAGCGTGCGACCACGCTGTAACTAATGTGTGGTCGCAAACCATGCATTGGCTAATGTGTGGTCCCTACCTGGCTGTGGCTGATGTGTGGTGTCGTGGGGGTGAATACCAAACATTTCCTAATGCATGGCTGACACATTGGCTAGTGCATGGTGCTGCTACCACACATTTCGTAATGCATGGTCCTGCTACTACACATTCCTAAAGCGTGGTGGGAAACCATGCACTAGGAAATGCATGGTCTAAGACCATACAGTAAGTAATGCACTAAGTCATGCATTTGAATTTGCAGTGCAGATACGCGACAAAATTAGAAAACTGTTGCCACCGTACGTTTGTCTACGTTTTAAGAGGAGTCTGTTCTGCGTATTGTTCTGGTCTCTCGTTCACATGGCTAGCAGCGTGGCTAGCGCATAGCACATGGAGACTAAAAGTACCTCGTAGGTGACGATGAAGTTGGTGGCATCAGAGGGCGAATCCCAAATGACCTCAATGCTGGTGGGCTCTGCATTGGCGACAGCAAGGCCTGCCACACCATCTGAAATTAGGGATGATTAATCACTTTGGATATTATTATGAAAGATATGAAGACACGGATGCCTTTGCGTCCGTTTCCTATCCGGCATAGAACGACTGATTGAGTCTTTCCCGTAGAATGAAGTCATTTATCTTTTCGATGGCGTAGGCCGTAAACCGTTTTTACTCGTTCTTTGCTTCGTCGTACTACGATGACGTAGAAGCAAAAAAGAACGAGTAATGCGCTAGCCTTGAATGTTAAGAACCCCTTTCAACTCGAAAATCGCGTTACGTAAGAAAATCGTTTACGCGGCGTTTTGATCGCATGTCGATGTAGTTTTGAAAATGTTATAATTTACCGCTATCTATAGTTAAAGTTTATCGATTTCATGGAATTTAGAGAACGTAGATTGCAGAGCGGTTGACTTGTGACGAGCCGCTGGGCCCAGTCTACAATGCATACAGCGTGCTCCGCTGCTAGGCGTATAGCGGCTAGCGGCGAGTGAGTAATTTGACAATTGGACTGGGCAAATAGTGACAGGATTGATGAAATTAAATATTGCTTCCAATTTTTCGATAGTTTTTTTCTGAATCTAAAACGTTAAAATATGCACTCGAAAACTATTCAAGGCACGGATATGGTATTAAGGGGGTATCAACGGTGTGTGATGTGGATTGGAAATTTGTTTAAATTTTAATAAAGATTTCAAAAGATATCGGCGTTATTGCACCTTTTATAGACCGTAGGTGTCGAGTATTACCGTGTTGGGTCGAGCCGCCGGTAACGGCCAACAATCCGTTCCGTCGCGTTCTCGCGAGTGAGTAATTTGACAATTGGACTCCACGTCTAACAAGGCGAATGCACGAAGTGCAAAATTTCAGAATCTGGTGAAACTGTGTTTCGTCAATCCTTTGCCTATGCAGGGGGCGGAGGGAGGGAAGCGTAAAATTTGGAGTCCCTGACCTCTGCCCCCTATGGCGCCAAACAGGTTCTTTTTGCTTCTATGTCAGATACTATTAGAAAACTCCCAAAAATTCCGATAGAAATTCATGTAAGGTACGTGCACACAAAGAACGAGCCTCCCCATGAACGCCCTGCGTTCACCCGGACAGTCTTGTTGATTTTACGACGCGTATAGCCCAGTCTGTTCGACGCTCCATCATTACCCGCTCCTAGCCCGCACTGCCGAAAGCATTGTTCATCTCGATTTTCATTGTAAAATTGTAACGGCGAAATTCGCTTTGCTGTTTAACCAAAGAATGGTGGGTTATATCGTCGTTCTTCAAGTATCGCTTCATTGCCTCTTCATTTACAGTTAGAAATCCAAATAATGATAAATTTCCGTGCACACACGCTCAAAAAAGTATGTTTGAATGTAGCATATTTGAAATTTTCGCCGTTTGTTTCTGGAATTTAGCTTACGCATTTAGAACAATGCTTCAATCAAGCATAGAGCTAAGTGCGTAAGCTTGATTCAAGAAACATACGGCGGGAATCTCAAATATGCTAAATTCAAACAGATATTTTTGAGAGCGCACTGTATCGTCTCTTGCACCTCAACGGCTGCGAAAGGCCGGTTTAGATTACTGAAGGCCTGCTGCAAAAAACTTGATTCTCTACACATCTTGGAATGTCGTGGCAAGTCTGCGCATGGCGGCGTGCCAAACACTTTCACTTTGTGTTCCAAGAAATACCATTACCCCGTGACACAGCGCCGCCGTGGCATCTCCACTTCACAATTGTGGACAAACCCTCTAAATTGTACATAATTTAAGTACGAATTAGTACGTAAGCTGCGTATGCGTAAATTCGTCCGCAATTCTGGACGAAATTGTACAGAAGAATTTAGTGTGAACAAGACTGTCCGGGTGAACGCAGAGCGTTCATGGAGAGGCTCGTTCTCTGTGTGCATGTACCTTACATGAATTTCTTTCGGAAGTTTTCGGATTTTTTTTAGAGTATCTCACATAGAAGCAAAAAGAACCTGTTTAGCGCCATGGGGGGGCAGAGGCCAGGGACTCCATATTTTAGGCTTCCCTCTCTCCGCCCCTTGCATAGGCAAAGGATTGACGAAACAGAGTTTCACCAGATTCTGAAATTTTGCACTTTTGCACTTGCATTCGCCTGTTTAGACTCGGAGTCCAATTGTCAAATTACTCGCGAAAACGCGTGTGCGTGTCTCAATGCTCTCACTGTCTGGCCAGGACTTCGACGTGGAGTCCAAACGTCGAATAACTCGCGAGAACGCAACAGAACTGTTGGTCGCTCGCTACCGCACCGCCGGCTCAACGCAACACTGGTGCATAATACTCACTCCTAGAGTACAGAAAATGTATGAAAACCACGGTTCCTTATGAAGCCTTCTTTATAATTTATAAAAAATTCGAATCCACATTATACGCCCATGAAAACCGCTTTATACCACATCTGTCTCTCAAATGTTTTTCAAGTACACATTTTAACGTTTTACGTACAGAAAAAAAATATCGAAAAATTTGAAGCAATATTTTATTTCATCAATTTCCTCAGGAAATGCCCAGAACTTAGCCGCTAACGCTGATGCAGAGCAGAGCTCGAATTACTCGCGAGAACGCGACAGAACGTATTGTTGGCCGCTACCGGTGGTTCGACCCAACACGGTAATACTCGACGCCTAAGGTATATAAAAGGTGTAGTAACCCCGATATCTTGTGAAATTTTTATTAAAATTAAAACAAATTTCGAATCAACATCACACACTGTTAATACCCCCTTAATACCATATCCGTGCCTTGAATAATTTTCGAGTCCTTATTTCAACGTTTTGGATTCAGAAAAAAAAAAAACTATCGAAAAATTGGAAGCAATATTTAATTTCATCAATCCTCCCAGAATTACCCAGGACTTAGCCGCTAGCGCTGACGCCCAGCAGCGGAGCACGCTGTGTGCATTGTTGACTGGGCCCAGCGACTCGTCACAAGTCAACCGCTCTGCAATCTACGGTCTCTAAATTCCATGAAAGCGATGAACTTGAACCATATATAGCGGTAATTTATGGTATTTTCAAAACTACGACGACATGCGATGAAAACGCCATGTAAACGATTTTCTTACGTATCGCGGTTTTCGAGTTGAAAGGGGGTCTTAACATTCAAGGCTAGCGCATTACTCGTTCTTTTGCTTCTACGTCATCGTAATACGACGAAGCAAAGAACGAGTAAAAACGTGATTTTATTGTCCGCACCGACCCTATGGGTGTCTGCGGATACTCACGCTGCCCCGCGGTCCGCAGGCGGACGACAGGCACCGGCAGGAACGCCTCGTGCTCGCCGTTGCGGAGGACGGCCCGTGCGTAGAACTCCGTGTCCGGGGGCAGGCCGTCCACCGTGAAGGCGAAGGGGGCGGCGCCGGCGGCGGCCCCCGGCAGCAGAGCGCTGGGGCCGGCCCTCCAGTCCACGGCGGACAACGCCTGGCCGACACCAAAGGGTGGTTCAGTGGGCGGGCCGGTGTAAGTGTAATAGGTATTACGGCGCTATCACAGACTAAATATTTAGCGTATTACGCTATTGCGGGGAGGTATATCACGAGCATAAGTTGTACTGTGAACATTACACACCTGTTGTGGCATGTATTCTTTTTTTTGTGGGGGGTGGGGGGTGGGGACTGTACTACAAAACCGAAAGCTGGGTGGCTGCTACGAAGCACGACTATGTCATACAAACGTCCCCTACGAAGGATATGGCCACTTCAATTACCTCTGTACCCACAAATCCTTCCCTTCTATTACGAAGCATTGCTTTGGATTCTGCAGAGGAAATGCTTTGTAATGCCAAGCCGCCATTTCCTCTGTACACTGCAAAAGCGAAGTGTGGACCAACTCTACCTTTGGTACCGAGCATGTAAGTGTGGACCAGCCAGTTACGTTTCCTTAGCGTGGTCGTGCTGAGTTGGTCCGTACTTAGATTTGCAGTGTGGAGGGTGTTCGTAGGCTTTGTTCCCAGAATTTGTACCGTGTAATACGACAATTCTGTTTGCTGTACCGCGTGTCCCAGCAAATACATTGCAGTCGGATGGGTGGCCTACTGCAGGCGGTCCGGTGTCTGCGGAGGCGAGTGGCTGTGACGAGTCGAGCTGCGGCCAGCTGAGGCCAGCAGGTGAGCCAGCAGTCACGCTACGCTGGCCGGCCGGCAGAGCGCGCAGCTTCCAGCGCCCATCTTCGATCATCCGACCATTTAGCGCAGCAGACGGCACAGCGCAGAGCCGGGAAATGGGCCGGCATCGAATACCCGGACGCATCCAAATCAGCAGAAATGTATCTTTTGTCTCTGTCGTCCTGCCGAGGCAGACACGGACGGGAGACGTATTCGTATGCGTCCGGGTATTCGCTGCCCGCCCGATTCTTGGCTCTGTCACAGTGGCGCATGGAATAGGGCTGGGAGTGTGCGGGGAGGGCTGCGCGCTCTGCCGGCCGGCCTGTGAGGCGTGGCTGCCGGCTCTCCTGTTGGCCTCGACTCGTCACCGCTGCAGCCGCGCTGTCCGCCGCGGCAGCGCGCCCCCGCAAGCAGCCCTTCGTCCCGTGGCCGGCGCCAACGCGCCCCTGGTGTTCACATGGATTATGCCGGGCCGTTCCAGGGCCATCAGTTTTTGATCGTCATCGACGCTTTCACCAAGTGGCCAGTGGTCAAGGTCATCCCCAACTTCACGTCCAAGGCACTCATTACCACCTTGCGCAATCTATTTGCAGATTATGGCCGGCCGGAAGTCCTGGTGACCGACAACGGGCGCAGCTTCGTCTCAGAGGAGACCAAGCAGTTCCTGCGCCGCAACGGCGTTGCCCTGCTCCACTCCCCGCCGTGGCACCCTTCAAGCAACGGGCTGGCCGAACGCACGATCTACAGTTTCAAGGCCGGGATGGCTCGGTACGCCGACGGAGACGTGCACACCCGCGTTGCCCGCACTCTCTGGTCCATGCGGTCCAGGCCCTCGGCGACGACGGGAAAGTCACCAGCCGAGCTCATGTTCGGACGCGCCTTCGACGGGCACCTCTCCTGTCTTCGGCCCCCTGCGGAAGCCCCGCCAGCGACGGCGGAGAATCCGTTCTCTCCGTCCCAGGACGTGTGGGTTCTGGTCTTCAGGGCCAACACCGAGTCCTGGCGCCGCCGCCTGCACTCTGCAGCGCCTGGAGAGCCAAGGGTAGGCCACCCATCCGACTGCGGTGTACTTGCTGGGACGCCCGGTACACACCCGCGTGACCAGGAGGTCAGTTCGTACACCCAAAGAACGTTATTCATGATACAAGTCAAATCGGCTTGAACCAGAAAAAACATGATCCAAAGTAATTTCCATGATCGAATGAAAAAAAAATCCCTTTTTTCTTGGTTTAGGAAATTTGATGTGCCTAAGTGCTTCTTTTCCATTCCTTGATCTTAGATATGACATGGTCAGCAATTTTCTTGTTTGAAGAATAGCATTCTTTCGGTGTAGTAAAATGTTCGCAAAACGAAGACAATTCTGGGTTTCTATATCACGGTGGAACGATATACGGTGGGCGCAGCCAATAAAATCACGTTTTTGTATTTTTCTTTTCTTAACCGTTCAAGGCGTCTTACTGTCCCTGTATTGATTTTTCGGTATTTTTTGTAGTGAAACTATGGTGCATCGTGCCGCTAATTAACTCATTGCCAAAACGAACTGCCCCCCAAGAATGAGGAAATCCCTATTTTACGAGGGCTGTCAAAGCAAGCAAGGAGAAAACCGCATCCACCCCGACTGTTTTGTAGAAGGTAAAGGTTTTACAAACGAGAGGCTCAGTAAATAACGGCCTACGTCATGGCTAAAGAGTGGGGTCTGTCACTAAACTCAGTTCTTAAAATGCTGGTTTGGGACATTTCGGCGAATGTTGCCACCAAAACCTTGTGTCCGTGTCCTTCGGAAAATACGATAATAGAGATGGTAAGCTGCGATTTCTTACCCGGTTGTCCGCTGAGATTTAATTGGCTCACCAACCGTAGTTGTATTACGAACATATTAAGAATATATTGTGTTTTATTATTTTTAAGAGTTTGACATAGACCCTCCTTATACCTTGACCGTAGAAGCTAAGGAAACCTGAGTCAAACAGACAGCACTTGTGGGGAGCCCCGCCCTGTCACCTTGAACTGGATCTCGACGGAGGCTGGGTCTCCACTGCCGACTGTAGTCGCTGGGGACACAACGACCGAGCCGTCAAACGACGACTCCGTGACTGAAGTGATGTTCGGCGCCTCCGCGAGGTGCACGATGGCTGCGGACAGAAGTTGGCCACGTCTTTAAAACAAATTAAGTATTTCAGTCAAAGCAAACTGACAATAAGGGTGCTTGGTAGAGTATGTGGAATCATTTAAACATAGCTTTGCACATTGCCAAGAACCAACACTTTACTTCAATCAGTAAACAACGTAAAATAAAGACGCTTCGTCAAGCTTGCGGTTTGCTTAGACTTGCTGGTGTACCGGGTTTCCGGGCACATACAGTAGGTTGGGTGGACCACCCATGGCTCTGCAGGCGCACCGCTCGCAGGGCTGCGTGCCCGGCAGGTCTCGCTAGGGTCTACATCGTTTGTCCAACCTCCGATCGTCCGACCTCAGGGCAGGGCACGCGAACCTAGACTAACCAAACCTAACCTCGGACGTTGAATTGCGAGGTCGGATAAACGACCCCGTCTCGCTTTCAGCGTTTGTTAGCGCCGCCGGGACCGCCATGATTTTGGACAACAAACGCAAAATCAAACATCGCATACCTGCCCGGCTTGCCCGGGTCAGCTTAGTCGCAATGGAGGTATTCCCTCCCTCGCTGGCACCATTCACTGTGAAAAATATATCGGGAATTCCTGAAGCCCTCCGGAAACTTTTTTACCAACTGATCCCTCGTTTTCTCCCAACGTATGTTATTTTGAGATTCACTCTGCTGAGAGCAAAACTGTGCAGCAGATTCGATAGAGGACACATTACCTTCTAAAATAGCCACAATATTATACCGCATAGTAACGCACACTCCCCGTGGTAAGTGATTTTATCTGGCGAATTCCTGAAGGTTCTGCACATAATACTCTCTAGTTCCGTTCACAGACACTGTACATCCAGAGATATAGGACACACCTTCCTGGCAGTACGGCGGCAGAAAGCCGTCCCGGCAGCGGCCGGAGCAGTGGCCAGTGTACGGGTCGCAGTCGCCGTCCCGGCAGCGCCCGCACTTCTCCTCGCAGCCCGCGCCGTAGTCTCCGCTGAAACACACTGGTGCGGAACAACAACTGAAAAACACTCGGCAGTGAGGCAGAGATGGTTTGAACCCTTTGGAGCCGAGCCCCTCTCGCTTTTCCACCTAATTTGTTTGAAAATTTTAGAAATGAGCTCGTGTTTCTGTAGAATGCAAGTTGTGTAGGGGGCAAGTCTGCACGGTTCCCCCCTCCTCTGCAGGCAAAGGTGGCAAAGTCCTCCGCCGGTGCAGTGCAGCGGTGCCGGCTCAGCCGAGGGTCGAATCACTCGACCTCAACGTGCACAGAGACAGAATTGTGAGTGACTTCCCCACACCGCGACCCCTATTTAATAAAATTTACAGCTTTAATGGCCGTTTTTTTGCTTAACGACGGTCCGTAATCTAAATTCTAGGTTTAGTCCAGCATTTCTGCATCCAGAAAGAATTGGTTTTCCCACGTAAAATTTACTTGACGTAAGTATAATTTGCTTAATTTAGGTAAAATTTACTTGACATTAATAAAATATATTTGTCAAAGCCAAGTATATGCAATTTTAGACCAAAATAATGAATCAATTTTCTGGGTGGCGGTCGTCCACATATTACGTAATCACGTTGGGGAGAGGGGGTGCCGGAGCTATGATTACGTTTCATTACAGGGGGGTGGGCGTCCCCCTGATTACGTAATCAAGTTCAGTCCTCCCATCGCATTTTTTAGCCGAACTAAAACTGCCGCAGTGCCGCTCGCCCGATGAGCATTAGATACTACTCTACGCGCTCGTCGGCGCTGCGCCCGGGCACGTCTCTTGGAAGCCCGTCGCTACAGGCGGAGACCAGCTCAATTCGGTTAACGCGTGGTGGTGGCTCACCAACATGGCCGAATTACATTCGTCGCTTCTACTTAAACAAACGCTGGGTTCACGATTCTTCACATTTTCTGCAACTTCGGCTACGTCATCTCAGGTGGGGGGGGGGGGGGGGCAGGCCGGTTATTACGCCCGTTTACATGGCGGAGGGGGGAGGTCGAAATCGCAAAAACGTGATTACGTAATATGTGAACGACCCCGTGTATGACTTCTAGGAAAGGATTTCAGAACATTTGTTCACAGGATTTGATTAGTGGTTACCCTCTCGGGCTTTGCCGGGGTTGGGGGCAGCCTAGGCATCTTTCCGTCTCTCTACGTGAGCGGCGGCTTACCTGGGTCGCAGTGTTACCCTCCTAGTGGGGCAGTGGCTTACCTTGGTCGCAGTGTTACCCTCCACGTGAGCAGCGGCTTACCTTGGTCGCAGTGCTGCCCGGTCAGCCCGGCGGCGCAGGAACACTCCCTTTGGAACACGCAGAAAAGCTTCCCCCGGCAGCCCCTGCCGTCCCCGGAGCACGTCTGCTCGCAGTCGGCGCCGAATCGGTCGGGTCCGCAGGCTGTTCCAAAGGGACACAGGCGCTATATATCACAAACTGCATCGGTGTTTCCGATTGCTCCGTAGGCAAACTCTCCGGAGATGTTGGTAAACCAAGTACAAGAAAAGACCAAATACAAAGGTGTGTATAATGCTGGTGTCGCTGGCGCTTATACCTCTGCCTGCCTTCCATAGTGAAACTGCGGGCATGCATGACAAGGTAATGCCCAAGCTCGTTTATTTCTACACTCTAAAAAGACTGCTCGATTCAAAGCTAATTCTACGTTAACTCGTGATTTTTGGCGGAGTACCTTGAATCAAGATGCTTTGCTGCAAGCTTTGCTGAAAGCATGCCAGTATGGTTACAGTTCAGTCAAGCAGAATATTCGGGAACCATGCATAGTCATGCCTAGAAGAAGCATATTATGCTGTGGCCATAAATGTTATTTCAGAAAATCATTACACCTGTGTGTATGTTATATTTTTATCTATATTTTTGCCTGCTTTTCTAGTGGCAATGCCTGTTGCAGCCTTTTGGGTCATGAGAACAACAGACTTTTATTAGTCGTGTTTCTTTTGTTTACATTATATTCCAGGAGATGTCGTATACCTACGTTTGCCGTACTCCACAGTAAAGACCGGTTACATTACATTTGGCCATGAGACATCTTGGTAAGATCAGTCAGCCTGCGGCAGTACAGCCCGGTGAACGTTGCTGAATTAATGCTTACCAAAAAACTACAAATTCCAACACGCTAAATGTCATATTTTTCATATATTTCATAAATGTCATATATTTGTCCTATACAATGTTCCGTTTTTAAGCAAATCATAACTGAGATACAATTTATAGTATCATAGTATCTCGCGTGTTACAATTTGTCCCACAAATTGTCACAATGTCGTGTTTTGCTTAAAAACGAAACATTCCATTAGACAAAATTGTCCCATGGCCATTTGGATGGGAGGATGGATTCATGGAGGAAAGAAGTTTCATGACTTCATACATGTAGGCGTAATAACATCCTGGTGTACCTATGCTGCAGTCCGGCCCAGCGAACCCTGGACGACATAGGCACTCTGGCGGGTTGAAAAGGGACGTCGAGCCGCCGTTCGCACACAGCGACTTGGGCTCTACGGAAAGCAAGAAAATAAAGTGTTAACAAGCACATACAAGGTGTCCCAGCCTAATGTGGCCAAACCTCCAGGGTTAGTAGATCCTGCTCGGCAGCCTCTATTCAGTGTTGTCGGAAAAGTAGGCAAAAAGTAGCCAAAACAGAGGTGTCAAGATTGTGCCTACCTCCACCCGACTACTTGGCAACAAATTGTCACTGCAGTCAGCGATTTGCATAGTAGCCAGGCGAAGGTAGGCACAAGCTTAACACCTGTATGTTTGGGCTACTTTTTGCCTACACTGTAAATAGCTTGCAAAGAAAACAGCGTCTACGTATTTTGAAGGTATTTAAGAACTATCTGGTTGGTTTTACGAATTATTTCTTCGAACGATCGTAATACGTAGACGCTGTTTTATTTACAATACGAAGAACATTTGTTCTTAAGCTTTTAAAAGTGCACCTTTCTGGAAACACTGCCTCTATTCGCCCTAGACGGTTGTCCACTTTTCACTGGGACATCCTAAGCCAATAGGATATTAAGGAACGTCCTTGCTTTCACATGCTGTCCCCTGTTCTAAGTGTACGCACCTGATACTACTTTCGAGTCGTTTCTGGGAGTCCAAACCAGCGGACCTGCAAAATAATTTGAATGTGACACACTGCGAGATAGTCGAATTGCATATATTCGTATGCAGAATGAATCGTCACATACCGTCGAACTGAAACAGCCCTTTTTTATCGGTATGAGAAAAAAAAATTGAATTTGACAAATTATTTGTCACTTCGTCTGTGATGGCTTTTCCACTTCTCAAAGTTAGCCAGAGGATTGTCGTAAAATTGCAATATATATTTTCACAACGTAGGAGCTCCGCAAGAGCGAAAGCACTGTTAAAAAATTCATCGTAATTTTACGACAAATGTTCTGTTAAATTTTCAACACGAACTTTCCGTGAAATTACGAAAAAAGTCGTAAAATTACGAAAAAATTACGAATTGGGCCGCACAATTACGAGATGGGTCGTAAATTTTTCATGCATAGCGCTGTATAAGCTCCCATTCTTACTGCTCTATTGCTCACGACAGTCGAAAAGGGGACATCTATAGTGTAAGATCAGAAAACTTCAATTTTTTTTAAAGGAAAAACGTTCGTAATTTTGACAGCCTAGAAAAACTCGTAATTTTACGAACATTTCGTGTTGAAAAATTAACCGTACTTTTGTCGTAAATTAACGAAAAAGTTCGTAAAGCGCAATATAATTGGTTAAATCTTCGCGCTATACTCTGTAATTACGAGAAAAGTTTCGTAATTTTACGATAGCTGTCGTAAATATACAACATTTTTCGTGTTTATACGTCGCAGGTTTGTAACTTTACGACACTTTTCGTATTTTTACGTCTTACTTTCGTAAATTTACGGTACTTATCGTGATGAACTTTTTCGTAAAATTACGATTTATGTTGACAGTGAGGCCCATTTTCAATAAGCTAACTCCACCCGCAGAACACCGCCGCTTTCGCGCCTACTCCGTCAAAGCGCAGCAAGACGGTACTATTTTGCGTCACTTAGGTAAGGGTCTTGTTGCAAAGGTGGAGTGACCGAGGCCCGCAGGTCGCATTGTGAGCACATCGCCACGATCGTTGGCGCAATTCAGAATTTATGTATTGAAGTGCAAAAGTTCATTTTTTTTTTCATTTCGAAAACTCCATGAACATTTTCACTTCAATCGATTAACAAAATCTAAAGTGCGCTTACGATGAGGGATCATCGTGCGATGAAAACAAGCTATTCGGAAAGGAGAAACGACGAAGGATAGGAAAATGTAGTACGATTTTCGCACTATCGAATTATGGAGTTCCTAGGTTTTACATCCGGGCCAAGGTGGACCCCTGGGCAGCACTGTGGGCCGCAATGTGACGGCCCGAATAGGCGAATAAGCCGTGGTTTTCTCCGGGTGTCCTAAGCTCATTATTCTGCAGCTGCGTGCTACAAACTCTTCTACGAGCCATTTCGTTCGCGTTATTGCTTAATATGTTGCTTCGTGACGTGCAAAGAAGAAAATTCTCAAGCGTACGACACCCTTCTTCGAAAGCTACGAAGAAAATTGTCATAATACGAACGAAATGGTTCGCAACAAAGTTCGTGCTACATAGGTGCTGTTTTCTCTGGAGTGTACAGGTACAGTGTACAGTACACAGAAGGGAACCAGTCGGTAGGGTGGTCCAAAATAACCAAAGTATTAAAATGTTCACCGGACCCGACGAAATTCGATGCGTTATGACCTCACGGCAAGCCTCACGGACCACTGTGCCAAAAATCAGATCGATAGCTGAATCCTAAGTGCTGGCACAACGCGTTCAAGGTTTTGTCATTTTTGCCGTATTTCGAAGTTCCCGCGCGGGGCCGGTCGATCTGCGCGGAACGCCGCTGCACTAGGCACGCTGCCGCGCGGAGTATCGGTACGTCTAAACCTCGGAACTACTCACGAGCCAGCGCACGCACCGGCGCCGTGGCGCCACGACCCACACTGCTCATAGAACGCACTGCGCCCGGCGATGGATGGGTTTATACACTGTTAAAAATATATTGGGAACTCCTGAAGTCCTCCGGAAACTTTTTTACCAACTGATCCTTTGTTTTTTCCCAACGTGCCAATGTGTCCTCTATCGAATGTGGTTCAGGGTTTTGCTTTTAGCAGAGAGAATCTCAATATAACAAACGTTGGGAAAAAACGAAGGATCAGTTGGTAAAAAAGTTTCCGGAGGACTTCAGGAGTGCCCAATATATTTTTAACAGTGGGGCCCCGGGAAAACTGTAAAAAGCGCGGCTGGCGCAACGGTGCAGGAAGTTGTGCACGTCCTAGACTTGCTATCCATACCGCATAGACATCCGCGAAAATGCTCAACAAAAATTCAGAAATTATATTTCGATTATATCTCCGTGAGAAAACGGTGCAACAGGCACGGCAAAAGCGACGTGAAGTGCAGAGAAAATTTTAAAATCATGCTGGAGGAGAAAATTGATGTTAGACCGTGCCCCTCTCCTATGAAGAAGCCAAAATTGTGTCCAGGTAGGGTACACCATGACTATTTAACTCCCCCAACCCCCGCCGCCTCCCTCCCTTCCCCCTACCCCCCCCCCCCCCCCCCCCCCCCCGCATGTCGCCCTTTCTCCCGCAAGGGCATACCCCGCACTGTTAAAAAAAATGTCTGAGGAATCACGAAGGATCAGTTGGTAATTTTATTTCCAGCTGTCCTTTGGGAATTTCCAGAGAACCTTCAGGAATTCGCCAGATAAAATAACTTACCACTGGAAGTGTGCGTTCCTATGTGGCGTGATATTGTGGCTATTGTTGAAGGTAATGTGTCCTCTATCGAATCTGCTGCAGAGTTTTGCTCTCAGCAAAGAGAATCTCAAAATAACATACGTTGGGAAAAAACGAAGGATCAGTTGGTAAAAAAGTTTCCGGAGGGCTTCAGGAATTCCCAATATATTTTTAACAGTGCGTGGCGCGGGGTCTCGACGTTTTATGTACTTTTCTTTTTTCTTGTTTCTAGATGATGAGGGACTTTCATCTGACAATCCATGCAGCGAGACAGAGGACACAGATTTTTCTCTTGCTGCGCACCATAAATTAAAAAGAAAACTGCCAATAGATCCAAGTGTCGCTTCAGCTCTTGACAGGATTGGTCTCTCAGATCGGAAAGCCGCGATAGTTGTCATGGCACAAGCAAATGCTGATGGTGTCGACGTAGGTTCCCTTTCCTGCAGCAGGCAATCCATAAGAGGGAAGCGAATTGCCAACCGTCTGAGAGAAAACGCACAATTGCAGATGAAAAAAATAAAAATACGGTGCTGACTGTTCATTGGGTTGGCAAGGTGATCAAGGATGGGAGGGGCAGAAAGACTGACTGGATAGCCGTCGTAATTTCTGATCTATGTGGTGAAAGGGTAATTAATGTACTCGAAGTCCCCGCGGGTAACTACTACTCCGTATGTATTTAAATTAAAAAAATGAATTAGTTTCGACATTCACTGTTGAATTGCAGGTACAGGAGGAAACCAGGCAGCCGTTGTCATAAAGTCCTTGACAGAATGGGGTCTTACTGAGAGAGTCTATGTTATGACACAACATCAAATAATACAGGTAACATTTTTAAAAATGCCTTGCCTCTTGTTTGCCAGAAGGAAAATAAAAAATATATAATGTAATATAATACTCTTGACTTACGTTTTAGGGCGTACCAATGGAGCGGCGGTATTAATTGAAAGAGTGTTAGGTCATGAGACCATAGATTTTGGCTGCCACCACCATGTCCTAGAACTAGTTTTGAAGGAAGTTTGTACCCTGTTGTTGGGGAAAACCAAAGGCCCCCAGATAAAAATGTTTGAAATATTTTCAAAAAAGTGGAATGAAATTGATTTATCAAAAATTCGGTCTGGCATGGAAGACAAAGTTTTTGAAAAAGCTCTGAATGGCCATAAAGAAAGGTTTTTGGAATTAGCACTAACATACATCAAGGTAATAGTTATTTTTATTTACTATTTGGAGACTTTATGTATTACTTTATTGTTTCCCAATTTCCATTTACTCCAATTTTTCGTTTCATTAATAGATGCCACGAATCCAAGACTAATACAGGGAACTGGCAGAGTTGGTTGTTTTGGTTCTTGGTGGAGAAATAGATAATTATATTTTTAAGTTACCCGGGGCAATCTCTGATGCCCGCTGGATTCATAGGGCCATATACTCCCTTAAAATGTTTATTTTTCGGGATGAATATCCATTAAATGCTTGTGAAGGGAAGGGTTTAAGGGATTTATGTATTTTTATATGCAGGGTTTATCTGACACACTTGTGTGAGGCAGTGCTGGCAGTATATGCCCCTGCAAATGACTTGCAGCTAATAAAAGATTTAGTGGTCTTTAGAGCTGTAAACAAGAATGTGTGAGAATGCGCCCTTCGGAAAGTGAGGGGGCATTTATGGTATTTAAGTGAGTTAGTGGTAGGGCTGCCACTTTTTGATGACCGGGTGAATGTGCAGGAGAAGAGGGCCATGGTGTTCTATGCAAAGTAGGGAAGGGGCAAAACACACATTGAAAAGAATAAAAGCTCCGCCAGAAATAGACTGTGCGGCGCCCAACATAAGAGTGGTAAACATTCTAGGTCTACGTAGCTTTTTTACAAAATCTACTAAGATTTTTTTCTTTCTTTAGGTCTTTCCACTGAATTTTTGAATGTTGACCCTGAGTCCTGGGGATCAGAGCAATCATTTTCAATTGCACAGAAGTTGTGCAAAGCTCTGAAAATTGTAAATGATCCGGCGGAACGGAGAGTGTGCCTCATGAAAGAATTTCATAACAAATTTACAACAAATAGTGCTCAAACAGCTGCATTGTACCAAGTTGTTCAAAACCACCGAAAAAATATCTCTAAGAATGCAACAAAACCAGAGATTAAAACCAGTTTTGCAGTGTAAGCTTCGCAGTTTTAATTCTTCTCCATCCATCACCGTCTCGCGGCCTCTAAAAAACCGCATTTCTCATTCAGGCACAAACACACTGCACACTCGGTGCGCGCGAAACGACACGAAATGTCTCCGCCGCGCTCGGCAGCGCAAAGCGACCGAGGGTATACTCCACGCTGCGGGGTCACCGCTGCCTAGTTCCGGAGCTGCGGTGCGCGTGGCAGTACTCCACGCGGCAGGTCACCACCGGTTCTGCCGCTTAGCGACAACCCCCGCGCTCTACGCCAAAACTTCGAACGCGTTGTGCCAGCATTTCGGATTGAGCTATCGATCTGATTTTTGATACAGTGGATCGTGAGGTCATAACGCATCGAATTTCATCGGGTCCGGTGAACATTTTAATACTTCGCTTATTTTGGACCACCCTAACCAGTCGGCGCCAGTCCCTCTCTCGGCACCTCGGTTAGCCAGCTTGGCCTGTCGGGATGTGTCCGGCGGAACATACTTTTGTAATGGTAAAAATGAATTACCGCATCCCGTTCCGACTCGGTACGGAGTGCGCCTCGCGTAAAACGCACCGTGAGTTATCGTTGCCACGAACTTGGTGAACTTGCAGGAGCCCGAGTCGAGATAAAGCCCTATTCCAGCGGCTGTGGAGAACGTGAGCTCCTCTGGAGGAGGGCTGCGCAGCGTGCGGACGAGTTCGTATTCGCCTCCCTTCGACCTCTTCTCAAACACCTCGATACTCGCCTGCACACAATGGCCAAACAAAACAAAAACATACTGTCCCACTAAGTGGGACACTGGTAGGCCCGAAGTTTTGCACATGATTAGGCATTTTGTAGATTTGTAGATACTGTCTCACTCTGTGAGACACTGGCAGGCCCGGAGTTTCGCACTGGTTTTGGTTGGTTACACAGTAAATTCTTATGCAGTATTTCTGCATTAGTTATGGACGTTCTTGTGCATACAGAACGTTATGCACAAATTAATCCATAATTGTGGACAAATTATGCATAATTATGCACAATATCATGCATAATTGTGCACAAATTATGCATACCTTCTGTATGCACAGAAACGTCCATACTTATGCACGAAAATTCTCCATAAGAGTTTAGTGTGTACGTTACCGCCTATTTATGTTTTATGAGTTTATTTAATTTTGTTTTTTTTTAAATTGAAGGATATTTGAAGGTTTGCATTAGTTTTGTAATGGAACGGGGCAGTTTTAAAATTTTGGTTTTATAGTAACGGTCAGTGCACCGCTTTATTTTCATACGCGGACCGCCCAGCGCTGGCCTACAAGGTGTTGTCCCCGCCTAGCTTGGCCCGGCGGCCCGACAATGCACGCCTCGCTCTGAGTCTCGGGTCCCTTGGCTTGTTGTGCGTACTCTAGGGTAGAGGGGAGGGTCCCACCGAAACGGTCCTCCTGGCTTGAGTCATCGCTCGCGTAGCCGTGGCTCGGCCAGGCCCCGGCTCGGCTCGGCACATCGACAATTATCGACAGTTATCGATCTACAGCAATTGGGCCTGTGGACCGTAGAGGTGCGTATAGTTGTGTCCCTTTCTTTTGCCATACGAAGAAGTAAGAAAGCTGACTTTTAAATCGCTTTTTCGGGCACCTGGAAGCTTCTTCAAAGTGTAAAAATACGTCAGCGTGCCCTGCAAAAGTATCCTGCGTCCACGTGCACAGTTTAAGAAAATTCTTATAGAGGGCCATAAGGGAAATGCTTAAAAGAAAAAAAAAGTCTAATCGGGTCAGACGATAAGGCAACTCCGTTTCACTTCGTGCCTAAAAATCTTCAGAATTTAACTCTTTGCTTGCAGATATGCTAGAAATATTTCGAAACAAAACAACACTGCAAATCCGATTGTGGTATAACACAAGGCCATGGTAGGAAGTGTGATTCCGCGGGTAGGTGCACACCGGTAAAAGAACCACCAATAAATAGGAGCGGCTACTCGCACAACAGTCGGCTCGCGACTCGCACAGATGAGGTTTGGGGTGGTAAAGATTACTCGCCCAAACTCGGGTACAATTACGTTTCTCAAATAATTTTGCTGAGATTTAAAACTTACATCATCGCAGGCCGAGGTATACGAGGATTCGCTGAGGAGAACTTGCAGGCCATAACCAGATGGAGCTACTAGCTCCCACTTGCACTTTAATGTGCGCGTATCAGAAACGTTAATTGAGCCACGAGCAGAGTCGTAGAAGTCTGCACACACTGTAATACGGAGTTGATATATTTATTTACTGGAGGTACTGAAAAGAAAATCAGACCGGTTGTTAAAGACTATCACAATACAGGACCTAGCATGAGGAGGAGGGGGGGGGGGACTGCAGCAGTCACACCGCCATAGGTCTAAAATTTGTACATCTGACGAGAAATTCAGTGACGATTCAGCAGTCATCTAAATACGTCGTCAGTTACGATGTTCATTCGTCAATGGATGAACTGTCATGTTTAGCAAAATTAGGAAAACCTTACCAAAACGCTCGAAAATGAATACTTAAATCTAAGACGTCCTGGGGATGCTTTGCGGAGTCGGGTGAATCAACCAAGGAAATCTTAACATCGCACGGTCGCACCCACGCCAACCATCCGAACGTGTCTTACATCATCCTTTCGTTATCAATGCCGCTCAACCAGTCCTGCTTCAGCCTAACCTAACCAGGCCTCCACTAACATAACCTAACCGAGCGTAAACCACTAGAGTCACTGATCCACCCCTCCCTGACAGGCGCATGGCGCATACTGACTGCACCCAAACGGCGATTTAAATTTCAGACCACTGTGAAAATTATCTCAGGAACCGTTTGGGCTGCGGTGCCCCTGAGGGAAGGTTGACTCTGGTATGATGCAAGAAAGATGTGGTCCAAATTTGAGCTTTCTACGTCTAACCGTTCTCGAGAAATCGCGCGGGCAAACAGACAAAACATTTATGACCTAGTCGGGTAAGGGCTTCGCTATCGCTCAGCCAATTATTGTGCTAGGGGCAAGAGTGCATACCTTGTCAACCAGATTAATTGAGTGGCAGCCCCCTCCGTGTGTTCAATTGGTCTCCAACCCCTTACATCTCTTAGCACATCAATTGGAAACAGACAGACAGACAAACAGACAAAACATTTTTGGCCTAGTTGGGTAGGGTAATGGTTTCGCTATCGCTCAGCCAACAAGCCAGGCCAACTTGCAGGCAAAGATAATTGTTTTGCGAACAAATTGCTGTATAAACGTGCATTGGCTCAATTGCAGTGAACCTACTTCACGCATCCCTTCAGGGTCGGCCAGCAACGCCCATTTCTTAGTCGGCTTGTGGCCGGCGCCTGCGGCGCGGCCACACTGCTGCTTGTTTTGATATTGTTTCCGCTTTTGTGACTCTTGAACTCTTCTTCCAGTGTCCGTGTCCCCGGCCCCGGAGTACTCTAATCGAACCCAGACTCACCAACTCTTTCCTCGTAACTGAATGATTTAATCGCATCATTCCAGTCCTTGTCACCGGCGATTTCCTTCGTGTTCGCATCTGGATGCAGCTCGAGTGATTCGCCCTGGCAATCGTCCTGGTTGCACACAAACAAGAGCAACAGGGTAATTAGGGGTACGCTCCGAAATGCTGCGCGTAATGTAGCGAGCGAAGCGTAGAGACATTTCAAACTTAACATGAAATAATGGCTGATCGCGATGGGCAATGCTTGTTTGAGTCGCCTGCCAAGGTGGGGATAGGCCAGCCCGCAATACACCCACGCGTGTACTTGCCTATGCCCCAGGCGCTCGTCAGGGTCAGGCAGCGGGGGAAAAAAGTAAGGTGTGTGTGTGGGGGGGGGGGGACTGAAGAGTAACCCAACACGGTCGAGTATCTCACTCTGTATTTGTGTCCCCCCCCCCCCCCCCCCTTCTCCCTCTCCTCGAATCGCTTTATGACATTTCAGAGCCAAGCGGCAGACCAATGGGTGTAACGTATTTTAGAACCCCCCCCCCCTTTTCATGCAGTTTTTACTCGTTCTTTAGCACTTGCATTGATACAAGTATGCAAGTGGGTAAGACGAACGAGAATTGTACCCGGTAGGGTGGTTGAATGTTTGTACACTGTCATTTAAGACATGAGTGACTAACGCCAGAAGTGTGTGGTATCAATCAATAGGGCTCCCCCTAGTCTCAAATAAATGATTAAGGTATTTTCCTGTTGATTACAAGTTTTATTGAAAAAATCCGGTTTGAAATTTTAAACAGGTTATGGAGGTCGCGCGAATATGATTTTTGCCGGAACAACTGCTTGGTTATGTTTGTCGGTTCAATAATTATTTAATTTCATCATTATATGCACAGACACCTGTGTCTGAAATTATCTCATAATAAGAAATGCTAAGTCCCAAGTGACTGTCGTGAGCAATAGAGCAAAACGTATACAGAGCTGTGCATGAAAAATTTACGACCCATGTAATTTTACGGCCCAATTCGTAATTCTTTCGTAATTTTACGACTTTTTTCGGAATTTCACTGAAAGTTCGTGTTGAAAATTTAACAGAACATTTGTCGTAAAATTACGATAATTTTTTTAACAGTGCACCACTAGGAGACAACTCATCCACTTTTACTCTAATTGTACGTGTTGCCCTGTTCGTCATGTAGGGTCTCTTACAACTCGTGTAACCCCCCCCCCCCCTTGGCCTTCACTGTTGCCTGGATTATTCTCCTTTCTGCCCCAAAAAGTGATGTCGTAAGACTGTGCGTGAAAGAAATGATAATTTTTAAAGAAAAAGAAAAATAGCTTTTGTTGGGTTTAGACATAAAGATGATTTATTGCATTTTATAATTGCTTTGAACTGAGCAGAGTTAATAAGCATTACATAAACAATTTACAAATCGCATTGATGCAAAAACCCATGTATAGAATCCCAAAATAATTTCAGAGTCCTAAACAAAAGTAAATCAGGCACAGCTAATGTGCGCATACTGTGGGCATCACTGATCTAGGGAAAGACAATGCATAAGTAGCAAGAAGGCAATTTTTTTATATCACATTTAGACATTTTATCAAGTACATGGCATCTCATTTACAGGTAAACAATTCATAGAGATTGGTAAAGCCAAAACAATACTGAAAAGTCTCTAAACTAATTGAGGAAACGGTTTACAATACAACTGTCGAGAATGTATGAGCTAAATTACGAGTGTTACATAAAGGCAAAGGTTTCAAAGTTTCATCAACAATTTATGTTCTATGAATGGAAAAAATACAGGATAAAGATCTGAACTGTTCCAAATAAATGAGAATGGGGTCAACAGACACTATCAAAAGAACCTTTCAAACAGGGATCAGCTGAGCACTTTCACGAGGAAGCAATGGTAACAGGAGTGGACAGGAACGGTCTACCATTTCCATGAGGCACTGGCACTATATATCATGAACTTTCGTACACTGCCTACTGATGTTAGCAACAGTTGGAATGTCTGGTAAAAGGGAAAGCATAATAATGATACCTCTAACATATCAGTCTAAATAGTCATCTGAAGGCATTTCCATATTCGCATGAAGTTTAGTGGCAACTTACGTTAGAACTTCAGGTACTTGACAATAAAGATTGCGGACTCAAATACCTGAGAGCATATAGAATGCCCCTTTTAATGAGTCGACATTGATGTGCTCTGAAACAAAAAGAAATAGAAATTAGTTTGGCTACAGAAGCATGTTGATGTCAACATAAAACAAATCAATCAGAAATTGCTGTAGGCGTGTTACAGCCACACATTCCCCCCACAAACAAAAGAATGTTTATAGGCAAATGAACTACTGACCAGGTTCAGCTAAATACGAGCCCAGCATAAATTTGCACTCGGGTACAACAATGTGCTCAAAGCTTGTCCTTGTCACCTGAAAGAAGAACAGGAATGTGAATGAAAACAAATAGATGTATGAATAGACTACATAAACAATATTTAAATAGATGCTTACCTCATAATATTTGAGATGGTCTCTTGACTTGAGATTGGAAACATGTCACGTGAGAACCGAACCACTGTCACAGCAAAGTGGTCTCGCCATACATTTGCATCATCACCGCAAGAAAACAGCACTGCAATAAAGCGAAGACATAGTTATGGAAACGCACGTTTTCTTTCACCTGTAACGGTGCTTCCAACTCTCTCTTAGTTGGTTTCGACAAGAGTATGCTACTGATAACTGAGTGCTAACAGTACAGTACGAAGTACTTCCCAACAGTTTTAGGTTATGGCATGTAGCACATGAGAAGTAATGCGGTTAAGAAAGAATATATTTGCAAGGTTATGAAGTAGTCCAAATCGTGAATACTAATGCTGTTTAAACAAAAGCCAGAACGGGCACAGGGGAACATAACCTGTGAACGTTGTTTGTAAACAACTGCATCTTTTACTTATGTAACCATAACACAGCGGTACAGTAAGTGTCCGCGGATGCGAAATTGCTTTAAAAACGAAATGCGTAAACGAATGAAGGCAGTCAATCGACCCCCACTTCATGATACATTTTATTTCATTTCGTAAAAAAATTACGTCATGGAGCGGGGGGATGTACGTGAACGCGAACTGCTTTGCAGCAGACGTACCACTTGTCACTTACCTGTCTTCAGACCACACCGCAGCCGCAGCAACAGGAAATCTCGCATTGAATGTCCAAAAATCATGTCGAACTAGCAACCGACGACAAAATATGTCGCAGCAATGCCAAACCACCGGTTGTTATTATATACACAAGGACTTGTGCGAATAAGAGTCAAAAATAATGCGAACAAGCAGGGTCGCCAAACTAGGCTAGGTTATTTAAGGTTCGATTGGCTAAGGGCCTAACCTAACCTGAACTTAAATAACCTAACCTAACCCAAAGAAAAACTTCGAGAAAAAATAAATTGTGTTGATTCCGGGAACACATTTCCTTGGCGAGGCAGGAACACGGTTAGTAGCGACTCTGCTTGTGCGCATAACTTTTTGACTTATGTCCTTAGCCAACCAAACCTCAACTAACCTAACCTAGTTCGTGAGGAACACAGTGGCAGTGGCGACTCTGCTTGTGTGCATAATTTTTTTGACTCATGTTCGCGCAAGTCCTTGTGTATATAATAACAACCCAAACCACCAGCCTGCCGAACGGCGCCGGATGGCTGCCGTGACGTCACTGAGTTCCGTCAGTCTGCCAACCGCACGGATTGAAATGTCCTACCTCTGCGAGTACTACGAAATATTTCAAACGCAATTAATCGAAAAAATGGCTCATTTTGTGGCCCGATTATTATAGAACCATTACTTAAAAGCGGAGCTAAAACGGTTGTGTGGTGTTTCTGGAAAGTCCGTGACTGACAGACAGGAAGACAGACAGACAGGGTCACGACCAAAGTTGTCGCGGGGCCCGTTTTCAGAACGTGAGCTCGCTTCGCTCGCGAAGGAGCTCGACTCGTCTTGACCCGGCCGAGCCGAGCCGGCGAGTGAGCTGAAAGCGAGCTCAGCCGAGCGCCGCACCAGCTGGATACACGCTCACTTGCCCCTGTTATTAACGACTCACGCTTTACTCTCAGTGTTATCGAGCCACAGCTTAGAAAATGGACGAATAAGAGAGACAGTGACGCGGGATACAAATAAGTGAGCGGGTGCGTCCTAATTGACTTACGTGAATTCTTCCTAGACTCTCAAAAATGAATACTTAAAGCAAAAAGGGGGATGCTGAGCGAAGTTGGTCGATGTAATTAAATATGTCATTGAACTAAGAATCATTGGCGAGCATCTGCTACTTAACTGCTGACTTCTTATAATAGGACTGATGTTAAATATTAGAGACTTATCAAGCATCAACTAACATCAACGTGCTGGACGCAGGGTCGTTCACTTTTGTAGGACCCTATAGTAGTAGTTCCTTTAGTACTTCTGTAGTACCTCGAGCACTGTAATATTAGTACACGTATGAATTTTTGAGCCCGTAATACTGCTGTAATACCTATAATACTCGTGCAGGACACGTAGGAGCCGAAACCTGTCGCTGTAATACTTAGTATACTGTACCGGCTCTGCGAGTGAACCACCCATAAATGCTACATTCAACCCTCCCAATTCAAAGGGCGGTTACCGAAGCATTCTGCCGAAAATATATTATAAGCAGTGCTAGCAAGGCTATTTATAAACCGCGGTATGGAGTCAAATCCGCAATACATGAATGCACGAATTCATTCACGTCCACATAGCCTCACATAGCTCCTTCAATAATAGGTACAGTGCTTAGTGATAAGTAATTCCGAAAGACCAATAACCTACGGGTAGAAACGTTAGTGTTGCCCACACAAACCGGTCGGATAACAATAATATTGTAAGGAAAACGTTAACACTGTAGCAACATTACAGATATCACGTAAATTATATAAAATTGTTTATGGGCTTTTTTTTGGCCGCATGGAACGCTGTTATCGAGAATAAGAATAAACACTGCGGCTTTTTCCTTTTTTTGGCTTTTAGTCGATTTAAGAATTTCAAGTGTGATTTGAGGTAACTTATGTCTATCCTTGAGTACTAGATTTGAATACTTACAGATTTGAAAGCGCGAACAGTTTTACCGAAGGTGTCAATAGAGCTGACCAATTCCTTGATTTTGCTCAAGGTAACGCACAAACTCGCGTCAAAACACACCTCTTCCTCATTGCCTTTTCTGGAGGCATGTTCGAACACGCTTATGCACTGAGGTCCTACGAAAGAAAATTGTCCTTATTACTAGCCACATTCTCAAAACTGAGTGCTCAGCTACAACAATATAATTCGATACTGCATCGAATCAATCGAAGAAATGTTCACTGTTACACCCAGAAAAAGACATGTCTTATCAAGAGTTGAGTTTATTGTACTTCGTCTATTCTGCATTGGTAAAATCAAGTTACTCAGCATTCTTTTGGGTAAAAACTGACGTTATGTTTAATTTTTAACAATACTAATTGTGTATCCGTTTGCAAGCGTGTGCTCCCTTGGCGTGGAGTCCCTAACGTGGCTGACGCTTGCGACGGAGATTTTTGGTTGCACAATCTACATTTCATTTAGGTATACATAGTCTTGAAACAAGCATGGCGATCTTTTTTTTTTCGGCAAGTAAAATTCTACACTTGATTCAAGAAGTCTTTTTTTCTCCAGGTGTAACTCAAGAATCTGATCTGACTGCAGTGTCAATGGTTTGTACAGTCGACCCTTGAATTTGTCCTGTCCGCTGGGAGGAGCATGGGACGAATATTAGGGGACAGGAGATGCCCGGCCCGGGCCGGGGCCCGGCGCCGCCGGACCCTCCGGGCCGGCCCGCCGCGCGGATTAAGGGGGAGCTTAATCCGCCCGGCCAGGGGGGTATTTTAAAGTCCGATTTCTGCTCAAAATTTTGACGGCCTGTTTAGTTGAACGTGTAGAGAACTAAAAAGCAAGTCGATTAAAACAAAAACGGCATGTCAAAATTTAAATTATGGCCTGAGTTATTGTTAAATGTAACTTTTGTTAGAAAGGTGATCAAATTCGAACGTCATGACGTCGGATCGGCTTCAAGTTTCACGGGCTAATATTTTATGACGTGGCAATATCAGAGAACACAAAATAAGCCAAGGTTTGTTTGTCAAAGACGTTCGAATTTGATCACCTTTCTAACAAAAGTTACATTAACAATAACTTAGGTCATAATTTAAATTTTGACATGCCGTTTTTTTTTTAATCGAGTTGCTTTTTAGTTCTCTACACGTTCAACTAAACAGGCCGTCAAAATTTTGAGCAGAAATCGGACTTTAAAATACCCCCCTGGCCGGGCGGATTAAGCTCCCCCTTAATCCGCGTGCCGGGCCGGCCCGGAGGGTCCGGCGGCGCCGGGTCCCGGCCCAGCCCGCGCTCCCCAGCCCGGCCCGGGGACGAGGTGGTGGGGATGACTGTGTCACAAAAATCAGGGGACAAAACCGGGACAAAAATCAAGGGTCGACTGTAAGCGTGAGGCACCTAAGTCATACGTTCGTAGGCGCATGACGGAAAGGTCAGACATAAAATTCTAAAAAGTAAAAAAAACAAAAAAACATAGGGTTCACGCCGTCTCACGACGTGTCTGACTCTTGTGTCAGACGTTTACAAGCGTCTGAATGTCAGCCACTTGACAAAAACTCGCCAATACTGGAATCAAGAAATTTGGATACTTGAAAGATGCTGCAGTAAAACAGCAATTACTCCGCAAAACAGCATGTTAGCATGTTTTGTGGCCCGTTAGGATAAGAGAACTTAGGGTTAGGTTAGGCTTCGTTAGATTAGTTTAGGGTTGTGTTGGCTTTACAGTCGCCACATGTTTGAATCAAACTAAATGTCGAAGCGCAGGTTATGTCACATTATTCATGTCCCATAAAATGTTTCGTTTTTAAGCAAAACATTAAAGTTTTTAGCATATTTCTGGAACAAATTGTATATCGCATGATACATTTTGTCCCACATTCACGTTCCCAGAGTCGTTTTTTTGCTTAAACAAACATTCCACATTTCATTCGACAAAATTGTCTTATGGACATTTAGAGTGCACGAACAGCATTGTTACAGTGGTCTGCTGAGTTGAATGCTACTGTTATGAGCTCGCTTCGCCAGTATGTAGGACCCATATTTAACATTATTACAAACAAAAAGTGCTTATTCTAAGGCGGCACACTGCAAATCCAAATGCATGACTTCACGCATTACTTACTGTATGGTCTCAGACCATGCATTTCCCAGTGCATGGTTTCCCACCACGCTTTAGGAAATGTGTGCAGCACCACGCATTGCCTAATGTGTGGTGTCAGACCATGCATTAGGAAATGTTTGGTGTTCACCCCCACAACACCACACATTAGCTACAGCCAGGTAGGGACCACACAATAGCTAATGCATGGTATGCGACCACACATTAGCTACAGCGTGGTGTACAACCGTGCATCAGCTAATGTGTGGTCCCAGAACACGCTGTAAGTAATGCGTAAAGCCATGCATTTGGATTTGCAGTGCAGAATTGCTGTTTGTGATTCAGTGGATTGGGCATATTATAATTGCTCAACATACACTTTAAAAGTCCACAATTTTATCCAACAAAATGTTGCGATTTTAAGATTTTCAAATTTCGTTGTTCTACGCTGAGAAATAAAGGCCAGGCAATCACGAACGATTAATTGGTAGTATTATTTCTGGTTGTCCCTTGTGAATTTCTAGAGTACCTTCAGAAATTTGCCAGATAATATGACACGTTGCAGGGAGTACGCGTTACTAACATAAGAGCTAGATATTTTCGAAGGTAATGAATGTGGCCTCTGCTTCAACGTTTTTCTCTTAGCACAACGCGGCTGAATAAAATCTACGCTGGGAAAAAAGGATCAGTTGTTTTGGAAGGTCTTCAGATATTACCAGTATTTTTAGCAAACGCGTTTCACTTCATCCGTTTTCGAGACACGGACCCCCATGAGGGCTATGTTACGTTAGTTCGCCATACCTGCTCGCGAGGGTGGAGAGCGACCACAAATTACAACCATTACAAGTTGTCCGATCGGGCCCAGATTTTTTCTTCTAGCGCATGTTTTCTGCCCACATTACCACTTGGGACATGCACTCGTGCGGGAGGGAGGCCGGCGGAAAGGTCGCCGTTGGAGGCTCCGTCTGCCCTACTCAGCAGTGATAAGCTGGCCATGCCGAGAGGCGCGCACTAACCGCGGGCTCGTTATTCTGAACAGCTAGATAACATACACACCCAATGTCAAGGGACAGTTTTGTCCCATAAAATGTTTCGTTTTTAAACAAAACATAAGTGAGGTGGGACAGATTTTAGCTCACGTGTTACAATTTTGCCTGCAGTTACCTTAGAAACCTCTTACGCTACGGCCCGTGACGGGGTATGATAGAAGAGAGATGTGGTCCAAATTGGAGCTCTACGTCTAACCGTTCTCGAGAAATCGCGAGGACAAGCAGACAGACAGACATAACTCTTTTGACCCCGTCGGTTCAGGGCTTCGCTGTCGCTCAGCCAACAAAATTGTCCCATGGGCATTTAGAGTGTTCATACTGGTGGTGTGTCTCACCGGTCACTGCAAGGTCCTCCCAGGGCCCAGCGCTGACGGTGCCGACCCACGCAAGGAGCAGCAGCAGACTTGTCGTTCTCATGGCGACCGGCAGATAGCGACTGAGGCGGCGACCGAAGCACACGCTCCGATACCCCGATATCACCGGCCGGGCCGGGCTTCTGCGTGCCGACCCGCGCTGGGCATCCGGGCAGGCCGTGCGTTCTTCGTTTTGAACTTTCTGTTTAAAACAAGCCGAAATCTCATGGGACAATTTTGTCCCGTAAAATGTTTCGTTTTTAAACAAAACGTAACTGAGGTGTAGCATAATAATTTGTAGCATAATTATGGGACAGATTTTATCTCGCATATTTCAATGTGTCCCACCATTAAGGTACCAATTGTCCCAATGTCGTGCTTTGTTTAAAAACGTAACTTTTCTAAGGACAAAATTGTCCTATGGACATAGAGTGGAAGGCGCACACTAAATCCTGATATACAAATTGAAGCAAACGGAACCTTACGCACACTTATGTGCGTAGTGTCGTACGTAGTTATGCGGAGTTATAACAATGTGCAAAGCATCAGTATGCTTATTTTGTGCGGAACTATATACAAAATTGTGAGGATTTACTGTGCGGGAACTTCCAAGGTGAATAAGATCTCGCACTACAAATCCAAATGCATGGCTTTACGCATTACTTACAGCGTGGTCTAGGACCGCACATTAGCTGGTGCACGGTTGTAGACCACGCTGTAGCTAATGTGTGGTGTTTGGGGGGGGGGGGGGGGGGGGGGGGGTGAACACCAGACATTTCCCAATGCATGGTCTGACACCACACATTAGGTAATGAGTGGTGCTGATACACATTTCCTAATGCATGGTCTTTCTACCACTCATTTCCTAAAGCGTGGTGGGAAACCATGCACTAGGAAATGCATGGTCTAAGACCATACAGTAAGTAATGCGTGAAGTCATGCATTTGGATTTGCAGTGCGAGTGCAAACAATTCTTCAAAATCTGATGCCCAGAGAGACGCGGACGTGGAACGTAGTTTTGTTTCAATTTTACCTTAAATTAAGTCGAGTTCAGGCTCGGCTGCTTCTAAGCCATTCTATACTTGGAAGTTCACTTTATCCTTGGGTTTAGGCTTCGGATTTCAAGGACTATTTAGACTTGTGTCAAGGCTAAGTCAAGACCACACGCACCTTGTACATTGTAAGCCCAAGGGCAATATACATCACATTGAAGCTGTGATCAAACCCCATTTCAGCTGCAGCTGTAGTAGATTTGACTAACCACATTTATCTGTTATGAGTTCATCATGATATATGAAATATTTCCGGATCCCGAATTACTGCTCTTATTTCTAATTAATACTCCTTACATTGACTTGGACAGGGCACTGATCGCTGCGCCCTCAGTCTGACGGCCCGTTGGCAGCCGCAGACAATGAAGGCGCTCAAAGGGTTATTGATCCACGGCGCCCTCAAAGCGTCCGGCGGAGGACGCGGCGCGCGGCGGGCTGACGGGGTGGTTGAGCCGGGCAGCCAGACGGAGGCAGGCCCGCCAGCACTGCCAGCCAGCAGTGCCAGCCGCCCGGTGCTCCCAGACATGCGCGGCGGCCGCAGGGATGTGGCCATCGCTATGCCAGAGCCTCGGCTCGCTTTCCAAGACAAGTCGGGCTCAGCGTCGGACCTCCGAACGCCGGCGAGGCCGCTCTTCGACGGACTGCAGCCCCTGGTGTACGTCATCGCGGCCTTTGGAATCGTACCCATCGCCTTCGGACCGCGTACGTCACCGAGCCATGCTTACCACACACACGAACTATTGGCAGTCTTAACACTTGCTGCACTTTTAAAGGGTGCTTTCAGAGGTGTCGCAAGTGTAGGACGTATGGCAAATTTCCAACCCCGTGGGCACATGCTTTGGCTCTTGAACGGGGTTTCCTATCCGCTCACGCCCACACACCCTACCCCGAAATAAAGCAAGGTAGGCGTACACCAGACCGCGTCGTGGCGTAACCGTTTTCGCTCATCGCGAGTCTCTGCTCCGCCACTCCACGCCTACACTCTAAATATATATGGGCCAATGTTGTAAAATGAAATGTTACGTTTTTAAGCAAATCACGACATTGGGACAATATGTAATATAAAGGTGGGACAAATTGTAACACGCAAGATACAAGTCGACCCATAATTATGCTACAAATTGTATCTCAGCTATGGTTTGTTTAAAAACGAAACATTTTATGTAACAGAATTGTGCTATGAAATTAAGTGTGTATAGACGCCACGCTTTCCGCACGGTCGCAATTACGCTTATGTTCTGGCAGCCCAACGTACCTTCCATTATCCTTCCGACATCGATGCCGCTCGCCCAGTCCCAGCTTACCCTTATCTGCCTGAACTAAACCTTTCCAAGCCTCAAATAACCTAACCGAGCGTAACCCACACGAGTCACGGATCCGCCCTTCCACGACCATCGATGACAGGGTTCCTGGCAGGGGCACTGTCAACATAAATCGTAATTTTACGAAAAAGTTCATCACGATAAGTACCGTAAATTTACGAAAGTAAGACGTAAAAATACGAAAAGTGTCGTAAAGTTACAAACCTGCGACGTATAAACACGAAAAATGTTGTATATTTACGACAGCTATCGCCTTTTCTCGTAATTACAGAGTATAGCGCGAAGATTTAACCAATTATATTGCGCTTTACGAACTTTTTCGTTAATTTACGACAAAAGTACGGTTAATTTTTCAACACGAAATGTCGTAAAATTACGAGTTTTTCTAGGCTGTCAAAATTACCGCTGATCTTACACTATAGATGTCCCCTTTTCGACTGAGCCAGTAAGAATGGGAGCTTATCAGCGCTATGCATGAAAAATTTACAGGCCCAATTCGTAATTTTTTCGTAATTTTACGACTTCCACGGAAAGTGTGTTGAAAATTTAACAGGAAAATTACGATGCAGTGGGGCAGCGACGCCCGAAGCCATGCGCGCCGCCGCCGATCCGCCGCGAGCCGCGGCTGGCGCTGTCACCGGCCATCAGAAAACATTTCAGAAATCCACTAAAACTGCACCAAGATGAAGCAAGGGGGTATTTTTAAACTGCTTATGATATTTGCTTTTAGAAAATATAGTTGCGAAAGACGTTCGAAGTCGTTCCGCACATTTAAAATGTGTCAGAATCCAGAAAAGTCACGCGCTGGCGCGGACGGGCACATAATGATTTCGAATTTTCTACCGCTTCTCTTCATTTTTAACCCAAACATGATGCGAGCCATTTCTACCCCATCCGATTAGCTGTGTTTTGGGTCAAGTATCGCCTCTTTACAATGTCCCTATGCAAAATGGCAGCAAATTATGTGGGAGGTAAAACTAACCTCAAAATGCGTCCGTGACTTCAACATTTATTTGTGTTACTGCTGTGATCCTCCGCGGCAAACGAGGTATCGTATTCACCCTACAATTCATTCTCTATCGTTTCAGACACACTAAATGTTAATGTACAATTTTTTGTACATAATTGTATGTACAAACCGTTTGTACATATTTATGTATAATTTTGTACATAAGTGATGTACAAGCAGGACTTTTGCGATCGTCGTGCGCATTTGTACATGCTTAATGGACAATAATTTGTACATGAGCTATGTACAAATTTGTACTTGAGTTATGTACAAAGTCGTACATAAAATATGTACAAATTTGTACATGGATTATGTACGGGTCGACAACAATGCATGACGGGTACGTCGAATCCACCAGTAGGCGCCGCTCGCGTGTTGAGGGCGGACCGCGCGTCGTGTGAGCTCCCCGACGTGTCCGCGAGCGTGTGGTGTTGTGTGTGTTCGTGTGTCCACGTGCAGGCTACCGCTCAAATACTCCGTCGGTCTTATATTTCCTGTTCTACCGTATCGGTATGTCCTCACGCATTGCCTCGACGTGGCTACGTGGACGACAGAGATCCGGTTTCGAGCAGTGCGAGGGAAAACATAATGGAGCAGAATGTAGCAAAATTCTGCGATTGATTCGGGGAGGTGTTGCCGCACGGGCTGCAGAGACGTGCGAGCGGTCAAAGCTAAGTCACTCCTCACACTTTTGTGTTGAATCGTTTGTGTTTGTGGTGTCCTACCGCTCTTTCGTTCGCTCTACCGCTCACCGCCTGGTGGGTAGGTGATACGAACCGTGCAATGCGCGCGTGTGGAGTGGGAGGCCTACAACCGCAGGCGCTCGACGCCCGGTGCGGGAGACCCCCCCCCCCCCCCTCCCGTTCCTTCCTGCTGCTTTCTGCTCGGCCCGGCCGGCCCGGCCTCGGTCCTTTGTTTACGAGTGCGAGGCGGCTCAGCATGCTGTGATAAGAATTTGCAATATATTCTGTCAGTGTGTATGCGAATTTTTATTTAATTCTTGACGCAAGATATTCTTTCGATCCATGTTTTTTATCAAGATCCTTCGCCGCAACTCAGGTGAGACTTCTATAATCCACCACTGTGCCATAGGTTAGGTCTTGCACAGGTTTAGGCTTTATATTTGATTTACGCTTCTGATAACAAACATTAAAGTGTGCTAAGTTACTCGTCAGTTTTCTAGCTCTGCATTTTTTTTCCTGGAGCTAAAACTCTTTTCACTTTTATGTGTTTTTCTTTGATGTTGCCAAACCAATTTGTTAGGTCAAGAATTATGTTGAGGACGGAGTTTATGATCTTTACTCAGCTCTCAAAAGGTTATATCCCTGGAACCATACAAGATTGAGTTCTATCATCTTACATATGTTTTTCAACTGCATGCTCTATGACATGGTGCCTGTACTATTATTTGTTCGCCTGACAGTGACAATGTGTGTCATTCTGAGTTTCAAAATTACTGATTAACTTTTGTGAAAAGCATTTTATTTGTAGTACTGAACATGGTAATGGCTGCTTGCTTGCTTACTTCTTAAGCTAAATTAGAATTGATTTTGGTTACCTAGTTAAAACATTTAACAACAAAATTCAAAAATTCAAAGGCGAGTAAAATGTGTTGTGCTGGCAATTGTTTTGGTGTACCCGAGTCTTTGTGCATGAACCATGTGTTGTGCACTGCAAATGTGGACCGTTCATACACTTCCTCACGTGGACCGAAGGTGTTCGATATTTCCTGGACCAAAAGTTGTCCACACTTTCTAGCATGGACCAAAACTGGTCTATGGAAAGTGTATGGATGGTCTGCACTAGCGTCTGCTGTGTGCAGAAGTATAAGACAACAGTGCTTCTGATGAAGCCATGTTTTTGTAGAGTGGCATGACTCTTGTAATGATGATTGGATTATGTCCATTTAGTGTTTTCTGACTAATACCCGCTTCACTTTTATTCATATATGTGTTTCCTTTTTAAAATTAATTTTTGGTTTTAAGTGAGTTGGTGTTGAGCTCCTTCAGTCAATTGGTATGGTTATGGTTGTAAAGTAAATAAATTAGCCAAATTTTAGTGTGATCTCCATTAAAATTCTTATACTATATTATGAAGTTTTGTTTGTTTCTACTTTGGTCTTTGGTGACAGTACTCAAGAAGAGCAAGCCACGCATTACTTCAGTTGTATGCAAAGTAATCATAGATTTGTGTGAGTATTTGGGTAGGTTTATAAGAATTGTACTTTTGAGTATCCTCTAGGGATTCTCTCAGGTTTGGTTTATTTTATGGTTTTGCATCTTCTTTCCACACTTTGCTGAAATATTGAATTTCCAAGTGTTACTGGTGTCACAGCTTGATGTTCAGTTCAAGAACTATCAGGAAACAACACATCGCAATGTGAGTCACCATTTCAGACTAGCTGTTTTATTCTGTTCACTCTGCTTGATTCTAACTCTCTGTATTTATGTTACGGTTTCAGTTGTTAAAATGACTCCATAAAAGAATGCCTTCAACTGGGGCCATTCAAAGTGATGATTTGGATTGCAAACAAGCAGGCGGTGTAGCTTATTTGGATATGGAAATATCCTTTGCCAATGTCTGAAAGGTAAGGAAGATCCGAACTATTTCGCTAATAAGGTAATTTTGAAAGTATAACAATATACTGCCTTCGTATTTGTGGTTGACTTTCATGATTATATTCCCTTAATCAGTCGTGTTGGTTTCTTTCAGATTTAATGAAAACATTTGCACTGTCGACTTAAATGTTCCTTTATTAGTGAGGGCAATTAGGAAAGTTTTATGTATTGGTTGGACCTTTATCCTATGCCTGCTCTTCTAAAGGTGAGATTCTTCTCCGTTAAAATATCTTTTTAAAACTAATTTCAATCCTTGAATTGATCATAATTATTGTGGTCTAGGGCAGGGAAGGGATTGGGAATATTCCTTATCTTTTGCACTGCGTTTTTAAATCAATTTCTTTTCTTAGCTTTTGTATTTTGATCAAAACTGTCTTAAATTTTAATATATATATCTCCACCAACATATTCTGGGGCAAAAAATTAAATGAGTCACTGTCTTTTAAAATTCTGTGTTGTACTCTGTATGCTCCTGCCTTCAAATTTATTTTTAATCTCTTATAACACAGCAGTGACAGTTCAAATAGTAATTGTAAACTATACTATTCTTTTTAATCATATGGGGCACTGGTGTGTCAGATACGTACAGGGGGAGACATTTTTTTGTTGTTAAAAGACCATTAAGAAATTGATAGGTATTTTCTGAAGTAATGGTGAAGCTCACCATGCATGGTTACCTCCTCTGCCTTTATCTCTTCTGGCTTTGGCGATCAATTCTCAATATGACACAGCTTCCCTGGTGTTCATGGAAAGGGGGCTCTATAATCATAAAAATTATTTTTAACTCAGGAAGCATACCCAAGCTTTCCATATGAACTATCTCCGAGAAAATACATAAGAAGTAAAATGATACAATTTGACTGAAAAATTGCTCTTTCTCAATTACATGTTTGTTTCATTTTGTTTGGGTGTCCAAGTTAGAGGAAACAAGAGAAAAATGGCATACAGTGTGTGAATAGGGGTAAAATTGTGTCCTTTCACACTCCATGTCATTGCCTTATAGAAGTGAGCTCAAAAGAAAGCTCATACTTGTTACTTGCCTCGATTCAAACTTTCAAATGCGGCTGAACCGTGGTACACTACTGCCAACTTTGAAAAAAGAACGCCCACTTCTTGGCGCGCATTTTTATTGGATTTCTGGAAGCCTTGATTTGTTTCTTAAACTATTTCAAGTCATAGAAAAAAAGGATGTTGGGTACTTGATTTGGGTCAAGGGACTGTGATACTGGGGGCCGTCTGGCCTCTCTAGGTTGGTAGCATCGATGGCCTTCCGGTGCCGCCGAGTTTCAGTTTCAAACGCGCACTTGTCCACTTGTCGGTTGGGAACCGTTTGCCGTTTGGACAGTGTGCTGGCGTACGCAAAGTGTGTGGTGTCTGCACAATGGATTTCCGTGAAAATTTGATATCGGCCGGAGTCACTCCAAGATTGGCTGATAAGTTGACAAGTAAGTAAGCAAGGTTTCGAACAAATGCCAAAGTTTCAGGAGTTTCAGTTTGGCGCGTCCGGTTCACCACTCACTAACCGTACCGAAAATCGCGCTTATCTTGTCCACGGTGAGGTTCTCGTAAAGGCCAGAGGAGCACGGACGCCGCACAGGTGTCGCGGGCAAACGCTTAGGCTATTAGGAACTGTGGGCGTCCCAGCGAGGTTGCGCATCGTGGGGCTAGCGGAGAGGAGGCTGCTGGAGACGGGGGGCTTCGTCGGCGTCACGGGGGCAGGCCGGAGTGGCGGACAAGCAAGGGGGCCGCGGGGGTGGCCGACGAGGTAACGGGTGAGGGGTGGGGGAAGGGGGGGGGCGTCGGGGGCGGGGGCCTGGGGGCCTCTGGCGGCGGGGGTGGCCGACGAGATCGGGGATGCTGGGGAGTGGCCGAAGGTAACGGGTGAGGGGTGGGGGAGGGGGCGGGGGCACCCAACCACCCGGGGGCCTGGGGGCCTCTGGCGGCGGGGGTGGCCGACGAGATAACGGGTGGAGTGGCCAACCACCTGGGGGCCGGGGGAACCACCCGGGGGCCTGGGGGCCTCTGGCGGCGGGGGTGGCCGACGAGATAACGGGGGCCTGGGGGCCTCTGGCGGCGGGGGTGGCCGACGAGATGGGTGGGGGAGGTCGTCGGGGATGCTGGCCAGGAGTGGCCAACTACCTGGGGGCCCGGGGACATCTGGCGGGGAGGTGGCCGACGAGGTAACGGGTGAGGGGTGGGGGAGGGGGCTGGCGGGGATGCTGGCCAGGAGTGGCCAACCACCCGGGGGCCTGGGGGCCTCTGGCGGCGGGGGTGGCCGACGAGATAACGGGTGGGGGGAGGTGGGGGGGCGTCGGGGATGCTGGCCAGGAGTGGCCAACCACCCGGGGGCCTGGGGGCATCTGGCGGCGGAGGTGGCCGACGAGGTAACGGGGGGTGGGGGGAGGTGGGGGGGCGTCGGGGATGCTGGCCAGGAGTGGCCAACTACCTGGGGGCCCGGGGACATCTGGCGGCGGAGGTGGCCGACGAGGTAACGGGTGAGGGGTGGGGGGCCAGGGTGGCGGGGGCGTCGGGGATGGCTGGGTGAGGAGTGGGCGGGGGCGTCGGGGATGCTGGCCAGGAGTGGCCATGGGGGGGGGTGGCCGACGAGATAACTGGGTGGGGGGAGGTGGGGGGGCGGGGGATGCTGGCCAGGAGTGGCCGACGAGGTGGCCGACGAGGTAACGGGTGAGGGGTGGGGGAGGGGGCGGGGGCGTCGGGGATGCTGGCTAGGAGTGGCCAACCACCCGGGGGCCTGGGGGCCTCTGGCGGCGGGGGTGGCCGACGAGATAACGGGTGGGGGGAGGTGGGGGGGCGTCGGGGATGCTGGCCAGGAGTGGCCAACCACCTGGGGGCCGGGGGACATCTGGCGGCGGAGGTGGCCGACGAGGTAACGGGTGAGGGGTGGGGGGGGGGGCGGGGGCGTCGGGGATGCTGGCCAGGAGTGGCCAACCACCCGGGGGCCTGGGGGCCTCTGGCGGCGGGGGTGGCCGACGAGATAACGGGTGGGGGGAGGTGGGGGGGCGTTGCTGGCCAGGAGTGGCCAACCACCGCCGGAGTGGCCAACTACCTGGGGGCCCGGGACATCTGGCGGCGGAGGTGGCCGACGAGGTAACGGGTGAGGGGTGGGGGAGGGGGCGGGGGGGGGTGCCGGGGATGCTGGCCAGGAGTGGCCAACCACCTGGGGGCCGGGGGACATCTGGCGGCGGAGGTGGCCGACGAGCGGGGCAGTGTCATGTAGCATCCCTCTGTGGGGTCTCAACCGCCGGCTCCTCTAAACGGGGGGGGGGGGGGGGGGGGGGGGGGGTTAGAGGGGTGGGGGGGGGTGAGGGAGGGTTGGTGGGGGGGGGGGGAGGGGGGGGGGGAGGGGGGGGCGGGGGGTGGCGGGGGCGGGGGGGGGGGGTGGGGGGGGGGGGGGGGGGGGGGGGGGGGGGGGTGGGTGGGGGTTAGGGGGGGGGGGGGGGGGAGGGGGGGGGGGGGGGGGGGTTAGTGGTTATGGGTTTATTTAGGAGTTCAAACTTT
Source organism: Megalurothrips usitatus (assembly GCA_026979955.1). NCBI lineage: Eukaryota > Metazoa > Arthropoda > Insecta > Thysanoptera > Thripidae > Megalurothrips > Megalurothrips usitatus. Next base: position 1,396,016 of record CM049592.1, read on the forward strand.
TTTTTTTGTCTAACTGTGTAATAAAGCATGAAAGGCATACTGATTTTTTTTCCATTCCTGATAGGTGACGGAATTGATGATCAGCAATTTCAGATCATAGACACAGATTTCATGAGAAATGTTCTTGCTCTTTCTGGAGGAGAAATCTTCCAGGTCCTTACGGCGAGACCAAAAATGAGGGTACGGCTTATGTCATGAGTCTAGTGTTATAGTGACTAAGCAGACTTCTTTGTGTGTTGTGTGTATCATGTGTTTTATTGTGCTTTCAGGCTTCTGCTGAAACTGTTGAGGCTGAAGAGGCTGGTTCAGATGGTCAAGCCAGTCAGGAGACCCTCCCTCTGTCCGACCAAGGCAGCGCCCTTGACCATGTTAGCGAGGAAGATAAGTTGCCTGAAAATGATGCTCTCAGCCAGTTTATTGACATCGGTGAGTTCTCCGATTATGAACTCATCAATATGAGAGCAAAAATGGAGCGCTACAATAGAGCTATTCAATCTGGACGTAAGTATTGCATATGCTTGAACTCTTCGAAGAACCTTGTCTTAAGATGAATTATTATGTTAACTTTGAGATTTGTGTTTTCAGTTCCTAAGGCTAGTAAGATAATGCCGGATTTCATGAAGACAAAGCCCGTGCCAAAGGTACCAAAAATTAATTTAATAAAATTTAATTAATTTTCCCTTCCTAATTATTTTTTTCCACAACTGCAGATTTCTTGTGACGTGCCATGCCATGCCAAGAGACAATTGGAGCAGGACAATCGGGATCCTGACTCTGATGCTTCTATCGACGTGGAAGCTGAAGATGAATCAAGTGGGCCATCCCGAAAAGATCTCGAGAGAGCTTTTGATTCCTTTATTCCCGAAACAGAGCCCGAGTTTGGAACTCTGCATGGCAGTCTGCCCAAAGTAATAAGTTCATAGTGTGGTTCTAAAATTTTGTTGCTAGTGTGCAGACATAACCAATTTGCTATCTTTTCAGTTTGATGTGATCAAGATCTTGAAGGCACAGATGCTGGAGTCACCAGTCGGCATACGAACTAAGGTGATGCGTCTTTTGGAGAAAAAGCATTTAGAGCGCACGGAAAGGCTGTGTATTATCCGGGCGCTGACACGACACCTTTATAAATTTCATGTCACGTGAGTAGTTGTGCATGTTGTTTTAAGTTCTGAATGGTAAATTGCGTCTTTCTCTTACTGTGAATTGTGTTGATGTGTTCTAGTGACCCCTCGGAAGTCACTTCCAAAATGAAGGATGGGATGGCTAAATCTTTTTGTGTGACCTTTCCAAAATTCGCGAACATGGAGGACAAAATTAGACCATGGGCAAGTCAATTTATCTTATCTTAACTTAAAATTCGTCTGACAAAAATTTTAGTTTTGTTCCATGCTTGAATTATTTTTATAATTTTTATCCTTTTGCCTCAGAGCACTGCTTTTAATCCCAAGGGACCGAGCGGGTGGATCGCCAGTGCATCACGTGCTTTCATGAGAGAAATTGCCAAGGACGCTCCCAAGAAGAAAAGGAAGAGCAACATCTCCTCAGCTGGCCCAGCTTACAATTTGGATGATGTAAAGAAGCTGCTCTTCCTCTAATGAAGTGATTTCTTTTCTGAACTGGATTTTACAGTTCATTTTCTCTTGTTTTATCTTGAAGGTGAAAGCCCTGAGCCTCATAAATCCGGGCAGAGCGGAGAAAACAGAAATTTTGGATGGGATGGAAAAGTGCTTCGAAATGAGGCAAGAAGAAAGGAACAATGGCGAGAGCATCGCATTCTTCTTGAGAAAGTATCCTCAGTTCCTGAACTATGAGGGAGAAGTTGTAAGTTCCATCTTTTCTGATATCAAAATTCCTCATGTATTACACTTTGTGAACTATTCCTGTCCTTCTTATTTACTAAACAGTTGAGTGAAGAATTCAAAAGAATGTACAGCAAAGCTGAAGATGGATGCAAAGCGTTTCTGCTGCTGCAAACCAAAATATTGCAGCTACGGGCAAAGCGGGATTTGGACCTCCCTATACAGGATGGTAACTGGATTTGCTTTAAACAATCTTGCTTCCAGATTTAAGTAGTTACACTAGGAATTACTGTCACTTCAAAATTTTGTCTGTTTTGTCCTTCAGATATCCTGAAGGCTCTGCTGTTGCTGTCACAAAATTTGCCTCATGACATTCCATCCAAGAATGATAAGAAAAAGGGGTTTTCTAAAACATGGGCAGAGTTTAAGGATCTGGTGATAGTCCTAAAGGTGGTTTCTAATGTGAACATTTAAGGGCTGAGAACTGTTACCATGTGCATGATAGGGCCTTCAAACTGTTTGATATGTATTTTATTTACAGCTGGCAGATGATGTTGAAAAGTATATTGAACAGAGAATCAACAGATCGAAGACAACTATTCAGCCATATTTAATACTGATCCGAGGGCAAGTAGAGGCTACCAGGATTCTCAAAAGTTTCCTCATTTTGGATGGTAAACCTATTGAGTTGCAAACGGTGAATGTTCTCAAAAGCTTCGACTGGCTATTTAAGTCTTATTATGTGTTCAATGTTTGTTTCCCCTTGGGCTGGAGAACAACTTTGCACTTTATCCAAACCTGCATGTACAAATTTTTTGAGACAGGTAGGAAAGATACTGTGACAAGCTCTGAGTTTGAGCTGCTTCAGAGCCTTACGTCTTAGGCTATGCTTTTTATTTTATCTTAAACTGACAGTCACATATCCTGCTAGATTGTCTGTACCTATCCTCCTGTTCTCTGTATTTTCTCTCTACTGTTCACTGTTTCATTATCCTGAAAGTATTTTGGTTTTCACCTTTCGGTTTCATCTCTACTGAAAATTAAAGTAGTATATTTCATTTTCTTGAAGAAACATAAACTTCGTTATTTGAATCTGCTGGGTAAGCATTGTTCCTTGAACAGTCTTATTAAAAATGCGTTTCAACTTGTATCACTTTTTATTTTTATTCCAATACCCGTAACATCTTACTTGCTCTCTTAAGAGCATTCATATCGCAATTTTTCTAAAAGCTGAGTCGCTGCGCGTTAGCAGTCCAACTGGTCCAACGGCCACAAAACTTAATGAAGAGAAGATTTACAATACAACAATAGGCAAAAAATGAAAAAGAAGCTATTACTGGCCATTGCCATTACATACACTTGGGTCGTTCAAAGTGAAACGTCCAGATCTGTCCTGTGCCACCACCTGTTTTTCTTAGTACCCTGCAGAGGGCGCGCTCAACCGCACTGCTACCGTAATCTCCGCCTGGCGGGGACCATAACAAACTGAAAGTTTAAAACTCGAATGGCCACGAAATACTTCTACTAAGGTGTGATCAGGGATCAGGATGTAGTGTAGTATTGATACATTTGTAAAGATTTGTTTTTGCCGACCATATCCGAGCTAAAACTGTCATCGTGTGTGTGTTAATGGAAAGGTCCAAATGCAGTTTGAGTTGTCACCACCCTCGAGCAGACCAGGGGTTTACGTAATGCAGTCCACTTTCAGGCTAGCTAGGCCGGGTGTTCTGTTTGGGGACTTGTTGCATCGAACGAAGGTTGATGTTGGTCACGAAACGAACGGTTAGTTGGTATGTACTCTCCGTACTAGGCCTACGAGGCCCTAACATTGAGCACCTTATCGTGCGGAACCATTTCAAACTGTGTACATTGGTTATGCCTTCTTACAGGTTATGTTTTGTTGTCCCCTTGCGTCTTGGCATAGTGTTCTGGCGTCACTGGCCCATACTTTTTCAACGCTTCTTGCGTTTCCTTTGACTGCATTTATGACCATTCGATAGATGGAGCTTGAGAGGTGGGTATTATTATTTTTCTGAACTCAATGACCAGTGTTTTCATGCACAAATGAAAATTGTAAGTCTGCCACTTTTGATCCAGGAAGTTTACGTCGTATGGAATGAAGATTGAGTGGCTGTATCTGCACTTCACTGTGTTCAGGCAGAACCAGGCAAGATAGAATAATTTACAGTTTGACTGCATGACTTCAACTTCGTGGTTTGTATTCCTGGTGATTTACTTTTATGTAGATAAACTAGAGTCATGAGTTACAGAGCCAATGTATTTTCTTTAGAAACTTCATAGAAATGAGACTTTTACTGTCTACTGCTTTTGCTAAGGTCTCACCTTCCTGAAAGTGGACTTATCTAAATGTCATTGTAAAAGGCTAAGAGGGGAGTGGATTAAAAAGAAAGAAATAATGGGTTTATCAGCTGTCTATTTTCATATTTTTTAAAAAATTGGTTTTTAGTGATTGTGAATGGATGGAGGTGAATTGGATGCCGGGCAGCCAAGCTATTTTACATTTGCTCCACTGAGCCTATTTGATTAGAACCTGGCCTATTTTCAGCAAAATAGTGTGGACGCTGTTTAGCTGGTTTCTGCATTTCTTGTGGCGTCATTAGGTTAGTTAACTTTCAATCTATCTTTGAAGTTGAAGGAAACATCTCGAGCCTAGTTTTACTTTCTTTCTCTGTCACAGGTTTGTCTGTTGTTTTGACTTCTGTCCTACCAAACTGGTAGATGATTTCAGAAGAAGAAACGGCAACAGTCAACTAAGTTTATGGGAAAGCTACTTTTGCTCAATACTTTGTTGCTTCAGTATGTATGCCCTTGAGTCATTTTCAACCATTCAATGTTCCTAGAGATAAGCGTAATTGTACAGTCACAGGGTTGTCACTAAGCAGGTAATTCTACAAGCAGATTTTTTTTCCAATTTTATTTTGAAGTATTGGGTATGGTGCAACTGCTCATATTCTTTGTTTTTCAGTTGTGCAGTTAAAATGGATGTCAGGACATCTGGCTCTTTGGTTTGTGGCGTTTGTCAAACTAATACTGTGTATGCCGGGACCTCTGGTTTGAACAGACATTACCGTCTTCATCATGGTCGGCTCACTCTTTATGTTTGTGGCCAGTTTGGCTGTCGCAGAGGGTTTCGTGAGTTGACATCAATGATTCGTCATATTATGAATGACCACAGGAGAATATTTGAAGATGATTATGATGATGATGCTGATGATTTGGTGTTGCATCGTGGACGGTCTGATATCTCTGCCACAGATAGTGCTGCGGATTCAGAGGCTCCTCTCCCTGTTGATGATGCAGATGACACCATCACGATCCCAGTTGGAGAGGCAGAAGTTGAAGACGTTCAGGAAGGAACAATTCAAGAAATTCTCAATCGGGCAGCTGTAAAATTACTTTTAAATCTGAGATCAAAGGCAAGTTTGACTGGTGCTGCTGTTGAACGATTCGAGCGAGGTTGCTATGACATGATAAAGGTGCTTTGCAAGAATATTACAAAGACTGTCATATCTCGTTTGCAAGAAAAAGGTCTCACTGCTGAAGAAGCCAATGATGTTTTAAGTGAAGTACGTGGTATTAGCAACCCTTTTAAGAACCTGAAAACAATAGACGATCAGTTAAACCATTTTGAAAAACATTTTGGACTTGTTAAGCCGGTTGAGAAGTTTCTGGACACAAGAATAGACAGGAGGTTGGACCCGTCAACGAACTGCCAAGTTCCAACTCAAGTCAAAGAAACCTTCCAGTATGTGTCTATTATAAAATCTCTGTCTGCCCTCTTAAAAATAAAAAAGTTCAGAGATCAAATTTTTAAAAATAAGGCCAGCAGTGATGGTGTGTTGAGATCGTACATCGATGGCACAAATTGTAAAGGCAACCCATTTGTTGTAAAGTATGAAGCGGTCATTGAGCTTCTGATGTTTTTCGATGAGTTGGAAGTAGCTAATGCTCTGGGCTCTAAAACTATTATTCATAAACTTGCAGCTTTCTTCTGCCAAGTGTTAAATCTTCCACCTGAGGTGTCATCCCGGTTGTCATCCATTCTGCTACTTGCTCTTGCCAATGCAGATGATATGAAAAAACCAGGTGCAATGGAGAAGGTCTTGACACCCCTAATACATGAGCTCAAGACGCTTAGCTCTGAAAATGGTGTGCGAGTAGATATTGGTGAGGAGGTATTTGTTTTGAGAGCTGTTCTTTCGGGTGTTACTGCTGATACTCTGGCAGCCCATGATTTGCTGGGACTGTTAAGTCCTAGTGCCAACCGTTTCTGTCGGAGGTGTTTGGTTAGCCGACAAGAAATAAGGGCGGATGCCAATGCAGTGGGTCAGCTTAGGACTAAAGAAGAACACCAGAGGCAGGTTGAAATGGTGTTGCAACAACCTTCCTTAAGTAAAGAGTATGGCATCAAGAAGGCCTGTCCCTTAGATGAGGTGCCATTCTTTGATTGGACAACATCAACTGTGTTTGATGTATTTCATGATCTACTGGAAGGCGTAGTCCCTCTTGATCTCAAGTTGGTGATTCGTCAGTTTGTCTTTGTGGACAAATTTTTCTCTGTGAGAGATTTGAATCTCAGAATCGCATCTTTTGCATATGGGGTCCCCGACTCTAAAAATAAGCCAAGCGCCAACATGTCAACAGATATTCTCCTGAAGAGTTCTAGAAAGATCAAACAGACAGGGTCGCAGATGTGGTGCTTGGCCAGATCTCTGCCCTTCCTAATTGGAGATTGGGTTCCTGAAGGTAACCCTTACATGAAGTTAATTTTTCTTCTTCAGAATATCATGGAAATTGTCTTCTCGTTTGAGGTCACGGTGGATGATCTCCAATTCATGGATGGTCTGATAACAGATCACAATCAGATGTTCCAGCATTTGTTTGTGGATGTACAACAGCAGGTAGAAGTGGAGGTGGAAAATGACCAAGATGTGAGCGAAGATGATGGTGAAGAGGTGGATGACCCCGCTGCTGCTCCTGCTGCTGCTCCTGCAGCTGTGGGTGAACAAGATGCGGGCAGAAGAAGGAATAAGAAAAAGTTGAGCAGAGTGCATGTCACAAACAAACTTCACCACTTGAAGCATTTACTTGAGATGGCTTTGTCCCATGGGCCCCCAGTTCGCCTATGGTGTGCCAAGTTTGAAGCTCGCATGAAAATATTCCGTCAACATGCCGCTGTGTGTTGCAACTTCAAAAATCCCACAATGACAATGGCTAAGATGTTCCAGTTGAGTTCTCTCAGTGCACAGCTCGGAAATGCTGAAGAATTCCTCACATTTCATCGAGGCAATCAACTTCGGGTTGAAAACACTCATCATAAGGCTTTGCTGAATGGTGCTGGTCTTCATGATGCAGTTGAAATAGTGTTCACTAATTCTGCAACTTTGAATGGAGAGGAGTACCGCCCTGGTCTTTTTGCATGCCTTCCTGGAGATCATGCATCACGGCCAGAATTTGCTCTAATCACGGATGTTATTGTCAACTCCAATGATCTTCTGTTGGTGCTAAGACCATGGGAGAATGCGGGTCTCAGTCCAAAGTATAACTGCTTTCAAGTTAAACCAATCGATGGACAAGCATTACTACTTCTGAATGCCAAATCATTGCGGCATTTCAGGTGCATCGCTCCATGGACTTCACTAGATACTGACGACATATATATGTCATTGAGGACTGTGCTAGTGTAACACTAACCAGCTAACCAGGTGAGTTATTTAATTATATTTGGTGATCTCGTTTGGCTGTGAATGTCATGATTAACCTTTTAATTTATTTTTCAGCTTTACATGCCCCACACATGTGTCATAGCAAAATTGTATAATTTGTTAAACTTGTTCAACATCTGATAAATTTTGTGATTGGATTGGTGGAAGTGTACTGATGCACTGGTGATCTCCTCCATCACCTCCAACTGATTGAGAAAATCCAAATGGCGATCAAATCTTCATTACTTTGTCTGCAAGAGGAATTATGGTGGTGAGTTCCTTGTCTGGTTTTCTTTCATTCATTCATGTTTTTCACCTTCATTCTACCACTGATATTGTTTCACAGATTTTGATTTACATATTGTTGCTAGGGGCATCTTTTTTTTTTCTTTTCATGAGTTGTCTCAAACTCTCAACTGTTATCTTAAATTGTTTATGGTGAGTTGAATATCCTACTCCATGCATATTTATCTTTTTTCAAATGTTCTGACAAAAGACTGTGTGCTATCAACAGGAGTAAGGCAGTTTGTTCAAGAAAAGGAAGGTCTTTTGGAATGGGACTTTCAATACTTGTTCTTCTCACAAGTTTTGTGACATGGGAACTGGGCAAGTTATTTTGTTCAATCATAGCTAATTTTCATTTTGTAGTGCTGGGTCCAGATAGAAAATAGAAAATGTATGGCTTTTCTAAACAATGCCTGACGAATCAGAGAAAACTATGCCCTGAAACCTAAGGTAATGCAAATCTTACCTTTATGGAAAGTTGTCCCTAACTGAGTAGGGAGCCTTTTGTGCTCTTTACACTAGATCTAGATACTGATGACATCAATACCTAGGTCCGGGAGGACAGTCAGTACTGCAGTGTAATGCCAATGAGGTATTTTCTATTTTAACATATTTGTTGATTTTGTTTCTGTGAATGCCATGATTGACCTTGTTGATTATTTTTCAGTTGCCCCTGTGACACGCGCTTTGGCAAAGTTGGGTAACCAGATTTCATTTGTCAAACCTGATAAGATCTTTGATTGCGTTGTCGGATGTGCTGATGCACTGGTGATCTCCATGGTGGCTAATAAAGCCTGATTTTTTCAAGAAGAAGAGTCATTGGCATGTCACTCCTGCAGCAGGTACAAATGCTATAGTGATGTTTGATTCAATTAATAACTATTGTTGCCATGCCTTTGTAAGTTAAGTGTTGTTTTTTTCTCCCTGCAGTTTGCTTCTGAACGAACATGCACAGCAAGGTATGCTACCGGGAGGCAGAGGCGTGGAGAGGCAGAAGAACCGGAGGAGGAATCTAACCCTTTAGCCTATGCCTAACAAACACGGTAATGTAATGGGTGATTTGGACGATCAAAAGAAGAGGAAGGTAAAGTGATCTGGCTGAGATTTCATGAGCCGGCCTTGAGGCAGCGTTTTGTGATGTGGCACTCCGCCCAAAGAAAGCTCTTGATTTGAAATTGTCTTCTTATTGCCAGTGTGAAGAAATAGCAAGTTCTCTATCCCTTTAGTTTGATGTGCTGATGTTGGAAGTGATGTGGTACATTCACACAATAAATCAACATTATGTTCCGTAAGTTGTTTGTGACAGTTAATATGTGCAATCATTTCTGGTCTCCTTTCTTTTTTTCTTGCTTATATCTTTTTTTGTGTCTCTTTTAGTGATCTGGTGCAAGTCACTTCAAAAGTAAAGGAGGGGATAGCTAAGTCCTTTTGTTTGACACTTCCCGGATTTGCTAACATGAAGGATATGACTAAGACATGGGTGAGTTCTATTCTTTCTACAAGTCCGAAGGCTTTTGTCAATCTTATTCCTAACCTTTTCTGAAATTCTTATGATTTATAGAAGCCTTCTTCTGGTTGGATATTTAATTCGTCCCGTTCCATTATGCAAGCGCACTGAAAGCGACCTCAAGAGAAGGGAGACTAGTGGATTGTCTTCTGCCTCAACTTTTAGTTTTGATAAAGTAATTGAGCTGCTAGTCTTCTCATTCATTGCCCTCTCTTGTTTGATTTCTCCGCAGAGAAAAGAGGCGGGTCTGTGCTATTATCCCATGACAAAATTTATGGAGTGTGCCACTTCAAAGCACATTGTTTGTTATGATTTGTTTTACCTTATTTTAGGCGCCCTGGGTCTCATAAAATCGAGGAGAGTGGAGAAAACCAACATTTTGGATGGAGTGTCTAGATGCTATTTGATGGGCCAGAAGGAAAGGAGCATGGGACAAAGCATTGCATTCTCCCTGAAGAAGTATTCCATCATTCATGGAATATGAAGGAGAACTTGTGCATAGTAGTTTTGCTGGTATCCTACATCATTATTACAATGCCCAATGCTTTTCTGTGGCTGCTTTGGTTCACAACTGTGGTGTACAGGAAACGCCTTTTAGGGTATTAGCATCGGATTTGTCAAGTGCGTGATAATCTTGTTATTTACTGTTAATTTCGTTTTTCTTTGCAGGAAGAAAGTAAAGATGAACTATTTTTTTTTTCCGGTTGATCAACTTCTTCTAAACCTACATTTCATAATTTTGCTACTGCCAAGGCTATCTGATCCATTGCCACTACTAAGGAAGGGACCCTGGAACTCCCTGTCAGAATACTGGAAGAATACAGACCTTAGGATCCAATTTACCAAGGAAACAATTACATGCACTGAATCAGATCTGGTTCTGAGAGCATTGTGGCATTCTCAATGCATTGCTCTTTTATGGTTAGTAACAAATGAACTTAACTCTACTTATATGAAATGCTTCTTGTTCCTGATGCCATCTTTCATTTCAGGCATACATTATAAAAATGTTGAAAAAGAGCATTCGTAATGCTGCCATATGGTTGCTATTGTATTTCTTATTCCTTTGTGAATGGTATACCTTATTTATATTTGTTACCAAGAACTCAATTTTTGATTTTACTCTCCTAATAACTTTGCCTTTTATGCTTGCCCCTGGAGGTTTGTGTCAACATCAAGCTGGGCTCATATGGATCACTGTCGAATGTACTCTTCAGATTCAGTTCTGGTGAGTTTATCCCAATCGTATTATGTTTTCATTGCCACTTAATCTAGATTTCATGGTTTTTATTTTCTCTGTTCGTCAGATATTCAGGAAAGCTTTAGAGCACTGATTTGCTCCGACATTTTGAGTATTTGTGTGAGTGTTGACAAGTATTAACATAACATTTTTCGCTGCTCTTGGGCATTTCTTTCTTTTCGCTAACTTGGTTCTCTTTTCAGTTTGAGCTGCCATTAGCAAGTAGCCAATAGGTCCTTATGAAGTGTGAAACAGTTCAATGACAACTGAAGAAATGACTGAAGGCACCCCTCTCCTTTCAAAAAGATGTTTAACTTTTGCTTTCTTATGTGGTATGTTCGAATGTGTACCCATCTAAAGTGTATTTTCTTTATCCTGTGGTCAAAAGTGCAGGAACACATCTTTCTCAGATATTAGTTTTGCATCAATGGAAATACCACTTTGCTTGTGGTTTTGCTGACTGAAGTTTGGAGTGCGTTTCGTGCATGTGTCATGCAGTTATGGTGTTAAATTTTAGTTTAATTATTTTAAAGAAGTGTAGGTATTGAAGTAACAAAGAAAACTTAAGTTTCTTAAACAAGGCCCTATTATTTTGTATAGTTCCTTCCCCCACTTTTGACATTGGTGATACTCCTTGTGGTTCTCTGTTAATTTTTCTTTGTTATGTGTGTCCTTGTCAAGTACTTATGTACTCTTTTCATTGCCTGCTGAAAAATTTCTCTCTATAGAGAATACATGTTTATTTGTTGCTAGTTGAGATTCATTTATTCATTATTGTCTAGTTCTTAAGTATCTTCATGCGGGTGACAGTAATTGTAGTTATTGGTATGTCGGGATTTTATGAAACTGGGAAGGATATTAAACAAATACTATCATAAATGTTTCAAGTTTATTTAAACAACTTCATCAAATGACAAGCGCAACTGGATGCATTTCTATGAGGCCTTGTCCGGAGGACCCTTGCCCTGCTTCCTAGCCCACCAAATTAATTGAATTTAAAAACGAGTAGTGACAATTTTCTGTGGGGCTGAGCAGCGGCAGACTCGCTGTTGTTTGGACGTTGGCCGATTAGGCGCGAGGAGCTGCATATAATCGATTGCCCTTTGGGTAAACAACTGCCTGCCGGCCGGAGTGTGAATAAGGCCTCTGCCAGAACCAACCGACAACAACAACAAGCAGACGGCAGAAGCCGGGCCTTCGCTGGATGGCTATTATTTTTGATGAAAATAGCCTTCAACATCACTAAAGAACCACTCGAAAATGCATCCCTCTTCTTGTCCACTCTTCAAGAGGTGTTTTCGTGCGTTGTGTTTTGGTTTAGTTTGGTCTACAAGTCAAGGGTCGACTTGCACCAAATTACAAGTGCCCAGGTATGCAGTAACTTGCCCATGGTAGCTTATTGATTTGTTGGACTGGTCTGGCCTGAAAGTGAAAGATTTGCGCCTCAGACCTACACATAACAGAGTTTGTTGGCCAAGAGACTTGTGTCGGCATAACTATCCTGACCAGTGAGCTTCTTTGCGAGTTATTTTAGTACTGATTCCACTCAAAGAGACCCCATTAACCATTCTACCTAGTGCGGCAATAGTTTAGTCATTGTTAGGCTTCTGGAGTCCAGGTTCCCTCTGATACGGCTCAACTGACTCCACATACCTGATTATGTGCAATATGTGGCAGCATTCGACTCTCGGCATGGATTTGCAGCGATTTTAGGGGCTAATTATTAGCCGAACCTCATTGGGTCTATTTGTACATATTATTTGTACAAATTTTGTACATCAGTTTTGCACAAATTTGTACATTAGTTATGTACAAAATTGTACATAATTATGCATAAATTTGTACATATACAATGCGTGAATATTTGTACATACGTGATGTACAAATTTGTGCATAATTATGTACGCGTAATTCTGTACATGAGTTATGTACAAATTTGTACATATTTATGTACAAATTTGTACATTAACATTTAGTGTTAATGGCTGAACGCGATGGGCCATGCTTGTTTGAGTCGCCTGCCTAGGTGGGGATAGGCCAGCCCGCAATACACCCACGCGTGCACTTGCCTATGCCCCAGGCGCTCGTCAGGGTCAGGCAGTGGGGGAAAAAAGTAAGGTGTGTCTGTGGGGGGGGGGGGGGGGGGGGGGGGGGGGGTACTGAAGAGTAATCTAACACGGTCGAGTATCTCACTTTGTATTTATGTCCCCCCCCCCCTCCCCCCATTTCAGAGCCGAGCGGCAGACCAGTGGGTGTTACGTATTTTAGAACCCCCCCCCCCTTTTTCATGCAGTTTTTACTCGTTCTTTAGCACTTGCATTGATACAAGTATGCAAGTGGGTAAGACGAACGAGTATTGTACCCGATAGGGTGGTTGAATGTTTGTACACATTCATTTAAGACATGAGTAACTAACGCCAGAAGTGTGTGGTATCAATCAATAGCCCCCCCCCCCCCCCCCCCCCCCCTAGTCTCAAATAAATGATAAAGGTATTTTCCTGTCGATTACAAGATTTATTGAAAAAATCCGGTTTGAAATTTTAAACAGGTTGTGGAGGTCGCGCGAATATGATTTTTGCCGGAACAACTGTTTGGTTATGTTTGTCGATTTACTAATTATTTAATTTCATCATTACATGCATACACCTGTGTCTGAAATTATCTCATAATAAGAAATGCGAAGTCCCAAGTGTAAGAAGCGCCAACATTGGAAACAGAGCTGCATCCTAATTACAAAGTCGGTGGTTCAAATACGAGTTACGAACGAATGAATTAATCAGTTCCGTTTTTTAACGTAAAGTTTTTAACGTGACTTTACGCGATGTACTAGAGTACTCGGTATTATCGCGTTCGTAATGTGAAAATGACAGATGGGGGGAGCCCTATTGATTGATACCACACACTTCTGGCGTTAGTCACTCATGTCTCATGAAAGTGTACAAACATTCGACCTCCCTACCGGGTACAATACTCGTTCGTCTTACCCACTTGCATACTTCGTGCTAAGCTTTTTGTATTACGTACTAGTCCGGTTACGGTTCCGGTCCGGGTACGATCGGAATGCTGGGTACCGGTAACGGCCTTATTTGGTCCCGGCCGGAGAGGTTACGGCACTATATATCATGAACTTTCGTACACTGCCTACTGATGTTAGCAACAGTTGGAATGTCTGGAAAAAGGAAAAGCATAATAATGATACATCTATCATATCAGTCTAAATAGTCATCTGAAGACATTTCCATATTCGCATCAAGTTTAGTGGCAACTTACATTAGAACCTCAGGTACTTGACAATAAAGATTGCGGACTCAAATACCTGAGAGCATATAGAATGCCCCTTTTAATGAGTCGACATTGATGTGCTCTGATACAAAAAGAAATAGAAATTAGTTTGGCTGCAGAAGCATGTTGATGTCAACGTAAAACAAATCAATCAGATATTGCTTTAGGCGTGTTACAGCCACACATTCCCCCCACAAGCAAAAGAATGTTTATAGGCAAATGAACTACTGACCAGGTTCAGCTCAATACGAGCCCAGCATAAATTTACACTCGGGTACAGCAGTGTGCTCAAAGCTTGTCCTTGTCACCTGAAAGAAGAACAGGAATGTGAATGAAAACAAATAGATGTATGAATAGACTACATAAACAATATTTAAATAGATGCTTACCTCATAATATTTGAGATGGTCTCTTGACTTGAGATTGGAAACATGTCACGTGAGAACCGAATCACTGTCGCAGTAAAGTGGTTTCGCCATACATTTGCATCATCACCGCAAGAAAAAAGCACTGCAACAAATCGAAGACATTGTTTTTAGGAAACGTACTTTCTCTTTCGCCTGTAACGGTGCTTCCAACTCTCTCTTAGTTGGTGGCGACAAGAGTATGCTACTGATAACTGAGTGCTAACAGTAACTGAGTGTAACCATAACACAGCGGTCCAGTAAGTGTCCGCGGATGCGAAATTGCTTTAAAAACGAAATGCGTAAGCGAATGAAGAGTCAATCGACCCCCACTTCATGATACATTTTATTTCGTTTCGTAAAAAATTACGTCATGGAGCGGGGGGACGTACGTGAACGCGAACTGCTTTGCAGCAGACGTACTACTTGTCACTTATTTGTCATCAGACCACACCGCAGCCGCAGCAACAGGAAATCTCGCATTGAATGTTCAAAAATCATATCGAACTAGCAACCGACGACAAAATATGTCGCAGCAATGCCAAACCACCAGCCTACTGAACGGCGCCGGACGGCTGCCGTGACGTCACTGAGTTCCGTCAGGAACCGCACGGATTGAAATGTCCTACCTCTGCTAGTACAACGAAATATTTCAGACGCAATTAATCGAAAAAATGGCTCGTCACTTTGTGGGCCGATTATCATAGAACCAATACTTAAAAGCGGAGCTAAAACGGTTGTGTGCTGTTTCTGGAAAGTCCGTGACTGACAGACAGACAGAGTCACGACCAAAGTTGTCGCGGGGCCCGTTTTGAGAACGTGAGCTCGCTTCGCTCGCTAATATATGTATGAAATAATATGAAAATAAAGACTGTCGTGGAGAACGCCATTGCATTCTGGGATGGCCTCGTCCTCTGATCTCTATTATACAATTTCCTTCCGATGCCTTGTGCGGTGCCACCGACCGCTTTTCTTTATGTCACTTTGTTAGTAGCGGTCGTTCCATGTGGCCCTCCAAGACAGGGTCCCTGGTCGTGAGAGCGGTCACTGTATTCGCTCGCAATCTTAACCCTACCGTTGCGTAACTTATCCTAACCTACTTAAACATAAAATGTCCTAACCTAACCCACTCTAGTCACTGATCCGCCCCTAGAGACCTGACGTACACCTAGACAGTTTGGATTTAGAATTTTTACGTGTTCTGAAGTGTGGTTTTCGATACGTCATGCGAGCAGTGCGGGTGAGCTTCAACCCATGGCGGTCTACCTTTGCGTACGTTGCCGCCGTCAACGCCTTCCTCTGCTGGGCCATCTGGCTCTCCTACCAAGACCGACTCCCCAAGATCGCGGCCCTGATCGAGGAGATGGCGGACCCGAGGAGGGACTGGAAGGAGCACTTCGCCGTCATCCACTCCATGGTGCACCTCACGGGCTGGCTCGTGACGCCCGTCCTCTGGGCCGAGAGCAGACGCATCTGCTGCCTGGACAACGCCTGCCAGAAACTCGTGGTGAGCCAGGGGTTCGCAATTCCTCCCAAATGTAGTCTCGATTGTTTAGGTTTAGGTTAGTTTTTTTAGGGGGGAGGGGGTGCACAACAAATGGATTTCGCAATAACGGAATCTTGTTTCGGGAGCTATGAGATCTGAGAAATGCCATTCACTACGCATACATCTGACTCTGGCAGAGCGCAGGGCCGTCCGGGTTCGAGCCGCGCCCGGGAGACCTGCGCTTCATGGCCTGGTTCCTCTTGGCGGGCTGCCTCGTGCAGCCGGTGTACGTCATCGTCTGGATAAACCTGGTCGAGTCCACCAGCACCTACTCGCCCCTCACGTGGTTGCCGCACGTCTACATCAATGTCCTCACCTTGAACGGCATCTCCCTGCTGACGCTGTGCTGCGTGCGCATCCGAAACTACGCCGTGGGCATGGCAGACCAGCTCTATACGGTAACTGGCCGCGACGCCCCAACTTCGATGAGAATGTAGCAAATGTTCGTGGGGTTAGATTCGTGTTGGCCCGTGTGGTGAGGGTGCCACTGTAAATCCAGCTGAAGTGAAGACCGCAGTTGAAGTGTGGTGTAATCCACACCACAGCTATCTGCGGTGTAATGCTAAGGTACCACAGTTATCCGCGGTCTGCGGAGTTATATCCAGAAAAACGTAGTGTGGTTTTGACCCCATCTCTTCTGAGTTGTACACCGCAGGTACGTGTGGTGTGTCCACCGCGATTAGAATAGCTTCCCTCCAGTTTTCCCTGCAGTGAGCACCTAAGATTACGAGTGGTCGGATTTACACTGCAAGCACAGCTGACGGCAGATTTGGGTAACTGCAGGTGGCAGCACACCGTAGCTATAAGAGACAATGACAGTTGTCAAGAGAACGGCCAAGAGGACACACTACCAACTCTTGAAAAACTAAAATAGACTACAATATTTGGTTTATAATGATATTGACTAAGATAATACATGCAAAAACTGACGAAGAGATAGTCATTTTGACATAACTAACGAATTCAGCGAAATGCTCGTGATTTTGTTTTTACTTGATTTTACTTTGATTTTGCAGTGGACGCGTTGGTGCCACGTGTGAGGCTCTCTGGACGATAGAAATATTTGGGGATTTGAAGGGTCTTTACTGTCAGTGATACTGGTAAAGAGAACAACGATTTGGCACAATATTTAGCGTAGAAACCTGTCGAAGAAAAATATGTCTGTAATCTGAGATTTACCGATGCATTGCAGTTCATTTTCGTTAGTGGCCATTGCATGGAGAAAGTTCTAACGATTGCAGAAAAGGGCGAAGATTTGTGGTTTTGACGTTGTTTCTACTGACTTTATGAACAGCACTGTTAATCGAAACTTGGTTAATTTCCCACCTCTCACTGAAAATGGAAGAGAAACTATCGTTGCCCAATTTGGGCGACTCTGAACTGCGAAGCTCTACGAGGACGATACTTATGAAACGTCGCCCCAATAGAGCGACATATGTTTCTCTAGAAGGCCAACATGTTTCATCACCGCTCTTTTAGGGCAACATTCTTTCTAAATATCGCCCTTAAAGAGCGACTATTTTCAGCTTTGCTCTCTGGAGGGCAACGAAATTGAGGACACAATGTCGCCCTTCTAAGAGCAACTTATGTCGCCCCAGGATTTACAGTGCTACTGTGGGATTCCGCTTGATGGGAAACTATCCAAGTCACTCGGAGGAAGTGGTAGGTTGGCACTTTCGGCTAATCCGTGGTCCGAACGTGGTTCATTTCCGCCACATTCCGCGTCGGTTTGCCTCCTCTGGTTCCCCACCTCTCCCGCCACAAAACGAACGTGGTTGGTTCCCCGCCTGTACCGGAATTACCTCTAATATCAGTAGAGGTAAATACCGGGCGAGTGTGACTTGCCCCTACCACAGGTAGAGGGAACAAGACTGTCCGGGTGAACGCAGGGCGTTCATGGAAAAGCTCGTTCTTTGTGTACAGGTACCTTACATGAAATTCTATCGGAATTTTTTGGAGTTTTCTAATAGGATCTCACACAGAAGTAAAAAGAACGAGCTTAGCGCTCGCCTTGTCTGTTTCGTCTTCCATCTCGAAAATTGAATAACGTAGGCATGTTCTGATGATGCTGTTTTTACAAGGGGAGGTCGACTGTTATAGTAATCCGTACACGGGCGCGGTGCACGGCTCAGTCTATAGCATCATTATGCTTTCATATCATAACGATACCGCCGATTCACTCAGTCTCCGCATGGGGAGAAGAAACGCTCACACAAACGAGGGGAAGGTCGCAAGACGAAACCCCTCGAGAACGCATGGCTCTCGTTAGAAGGTATCGATAATATTTGTATTGTGTAGTACTCCGTACACGGCCAAGAGGACTCGACCACCCCTCGTGTTTTTATCGGTCTGTAATAAAGACAGCGCGAATTTTAGGGTAAACACGAAAAATAAAATTACTCTTTTTCTGAAGATGGCCGCTAGAGCAGGCGGGGAAGAGGCACCGGTCGCTGTCAACAATCGACTTTGCCGTGGTGCCGCTCGGAGTAATTTGTTCGACGATAGGGGATGCGCGGTCCGCGACAGCGGCTACGTCCCAATGGTATGTTAGGAAAATATCGAAAAAATATTTTGCCATGTTCATGCTTCATGTTTGTAGCGCTTGACATAACAATGTCATTAAATATTTTTATTTGATTTTGGAAATGTGGAACTTGGATTTAATTAAGATCAAAGGACGAGTCCATCCCAGCATGCAATGGCGTTCTCCACGGCAGTCTTTATTTTCATATTATTTCATACATTCAGTAAAACTTAGCGGCTGCCATCCGCTGGCGGTCCAATTACTCCGAGCGGCACTACGGTGGACGAGCGATAGTTGACCGGCGGCAGCGCCTATTCTCCAAACACGGTGTCTACGTTCCCAAAAGAAGAGTAACATTTTTTATGGTTTTTTAAGAAAAAGTAGTTCGTGAGGGTTAAACTACATCACAGTCCGATCAAAACTGTGTACTCAGAACATTCCTAAGTTATGTAGTTTTCGAGATGAAAGTGTGGTTTAACAGACAGGGCGAGCGCAATACTCGTTCTTTTTTGCTACAGCATATGCAGTAGTAGGAAAGAACTAGTAAAAAGCAGACGGTAGAGGTAATGGCTGCGTCTCTGGTTGCCCGCGTCTCTCACCACGTCCCGGGGGTTGACTTCCCACGCCCCGCTGTGCCGCCCCGTTTGCAGGAGCTCCGCGGCGGCACACTGACTCCTCAGCGGGTGCGCGAGTACCGCCGGGCCTGGCTGCGGCTGGCGGCGCTGAGCAGAGGCATGGTGGCCACCCCCGTCACCCTGGCCATGGTCACGGTCTTCGCCGTCGTCCTCACCACGTTCCACACGTACGAGGCCCTCGCCCAGCTCGGCGAGGGTGACACGAAGGTGAACTATATTCGGACGTGGTTAGCGTCGGTCACTCTCAAAAAAATCTGTTTGAATTTAGCATATTTGAGATTCTCGCCGTCAGTTTCTTGAATCAGGCTTACGCATTTAGCCCGATGCTTGATTCAAGCATTGTTCTAAATGCGCATGCTTGATTCAAGAAACTGACGGCGAGAATCTCAAATATAATAAATTCAAACAGATTTTTTTTGAGAGTGGTGCAGCCAATAAAATCACGTTTATCGCCTTTTTGTGCCTGTTATTACTCCTTATCCCGTTCATTTTTGGAGATTTTAATTGTAAATATGGAAATATGGTGCATCATGACGCTTATGAACACATCGCCGACACGAACCACTCAAAAACATGCGAGGGGATGCCCAATTCACGAGGGCTGCCAATGCAGCCACGAAAAAGCCGCACCCCTGCACTCTCAATTCTGAATGCTGGTTTCAAACGTATTTTGATGCTACACGGGTTTTCTTGGACATTCTGCCTGCGCTGTGTGTTCAATTCTTGTTGCGAGTATACTCCTCGCGAACACAGGCGAATTGAATACTTGTCGGAAGTATTCAATCCTCGTCGTTAGGCTAGTATGCTTTTTTGGAGGCTTGTATGCTTGGCCTAAAACCGAGAATATGGGATACTCCCCTGAAGTATTTACGCTTCACTGCAAGCTTTTGGAATTGAGGGTGTGCCCACCCGCCGGCTGTTGTGTCGAAGGTAAAAAATACTGTCCCACTAAGTGGGACACTGGTAAGCCCGAAGTTTTGCACATGATTGGGCATTTTGTAGATTTGTAGATACTGTCTCACTCTGTGAGACACTGGTAGGCCCGGAGTTTCGCACGGGTTTGGGTTGGTTACGTTACCGCCTATTTAAGTTTTATGAGTTTATTTAATTTTGCTTTTTAAAAAAGGATATTTGAAGGTTTGTATTAGTTTTGTAATGGAACGGGGCAGTTTTAAAATTATAGTTTTATAGTAACGGTCAGTGCACCGCATCATTCTCATACGCGGGCCGCCCAGCGCTGGCCTGCAAGGTGTTGTCCCCGCCCGGCTTGGCCCGGCGGCCCGACAATGCACGCCTCGCTCTGAGTCTCGGGTCCCTTGGCTTGTTGTGTGTACTCTAGGGTAGAGGGGAGGGTAGGGTCCCACCGAAACGGTCCGCCTGCCTTGAGTCGCCGCTCTCGTAGCCGTGGCTCGGCCAGGCCCCGGCTCGGCTCGGCACATCGACAATGGGTACCCGGCAAGGGCTGCGCAACAAAAAAGAAGGACGGAAGATTTGGTGGTGGTCTAGAAAAGGATGGAATAGCGGATGCAGCCAGCTGACGAGCCGAGCAGGGGTAGCTCTGTCCCTTTCTTTTGCCATTGGGTGGAGTGAGATAGCTGAATTTCAAATGCGTTTTTACGCGAACTGTTACATTCTATAATTTTAAAAGTTGGTTCGCTGTACTTGCCCGGTCACCCTCGATATTTCTGTCAGACAGATTTTTGATTTTTTGCCTCGTTATCGATCTACAGCAATTGGGCCTGTGGACCATAGAGGCGCGTATAGTTGTGTCCCTTTCTTTCGCCATAAGAAGAAGTGAGATAGCTGACTTTTAAATCGATTTTTCGGCCACTTGGAAGCTTTTTCAAAGTGTAAAAACACGTCAGCGTGCCCTGCAAAAGTATCCTGCATCCATGTGCATAGTTTCAGAAAATTCTGTTAGAGGGCCATAAGGGCAATGCTTAAAAGAAAAAAAAGGCCAATCCGGTCAGACGATAAGGCAACTCCGTTTCACTTCGTGCCTAAAAAGGTAACACTTGTGCAGCCTACGAACTTCTTGCGCCGCTGAGAGTGGCCTAGGACTAAAATACGCTCTTTAAATGTTCTTCGTGATAAAGGAGATATTTTAGCACCAATTTTTTGGGTCGATGTCCTTTGACTGCCATGATATAAGAGATGCAAAACTTCTTACCCACTTGCCCGGCGTGATTTTATTGGCTGCATTGACCCTATTTTCTCCCTTGAATTACTCTACTCATGTGTGTCATTATAGAGATTTGATTCTGCATAAAAAATAGTTTGACTTGCGTGTGGTTGTCCTTCCACTCTCCCCACCCTCAATTCTGTATGCTTGACTAAAGCGTTCTTGTGAAGAAACCTCGCCTATGCTTGATATAAGAATCTCCTCAAATACGGCTTTCGAGCAATACTTAAGCCAACAATTGCCCGGAAAGCATGTACTTGGGACAGTACTTGTAACAAGTAGAAACGCCAAGAAAAGCCAATTTTGCTTCACCGAAGAAGTCAGAATTGAGAGTGCTCGCCTTGTCTCTCTTTTTCTTACTTGATCTCGCAGGTGTGCGAAAAATGCTTAATTTCAGTCCATAGGACCCATCTTATGGTGCGGTATAGAAGGCACACGAAAAGTATCGCGATTTTTACTTGTTCTCATTTCCAGAAAACTTCCTTTCTTAAAAAAGTACCTAAAGATTTGTCGTAATTATGAGAAATTTTGTATGAATGTAGCGCGACTTAATCGTTTCTCGACCATCTTATCGTAGACATGACCGACGGGGACTCACACTTGTAGTACCCAGTACACGGAGCCCTCATTACTCTGTAATATTTGTGTAATATCTTCATGTAGTTATTAAAATCAAAACATTTTGGGAGAGTTAAAAGTGGGGCCGAAACATGACGAACAAGACTGTCCGGGTGAACGCAGAGCGTTCATGGAGAGGCTCGTTCTTTGTGTACATGTACCTTACATGAATTTCTGTCGGGATTTGTTGGAGTTTTCTAATTGTATCACACATAGCAGCAAAAAGAACAAATTTTGCGCTCGCCCTGTCTGTTTCCACTTTCATCTCGAAATCCACAAGGTAGGAATGTTCTGATGATGCTGTTTTTGTTGGCCTGCGGTTTAACAGCGCGATTTTTTTGGGAAAAAAACTAAAATAAAGTTACTCATTTTCTGGGACTGAAGATGGCCCTAGAGCAGGCGGGGAAGAAATACCGGTGATGGTCAACAATCGACTCTGCCGTGGTGCCGCTCGGAGTAAATTGTTTGACAATAGAGGATACGCGCTCCGTGACATCGGCTACGTCCCGATCCCGATGATATGTTAGGAAAATTTTGAAAATATATTTTGCCATTACGGTCACGTTTGTATGAATTTTCTCCATAGTTCAGACTGCAGATCCTTCCACCCGGGTTTATTATTTTGCACTTGCATTTATTTGCCTTGCTGTATTTGTACCTGCTGCAACCGTTAATTTTATCAAACTATTTCACCAAAACTCTAAGACGTGCTATTTAGAACGTTCAGTGGCCCTCTGAAAGTCTTTATTTGCAGCATGTCGTTTGAATTTCGGTCCCTTAGCCGATTCTTTAGTATGAGAAATCTTTGTGTACACGAAACTTTACTGCTAGTTGCTGATTTGACTGCTGTGGTCGCTTCCTTCTCCCCTCGGGCAATCCCCTTTTGTCCAAAATATTTTCCCAAGAATTTTCTAAAATATTTATTTTTCAAAATCTGCATTAAAAAACGTTCGTGAGGAAAATACTACATCACGGTTAGTCTGGATCGAAAAATTTGAAGCAATATTTTATTTTATCAATTCTCTCACGAAATGCCCAGAACTTAGCCGCTTTCGCTGACACACGGCACTACAGAGCTCGAATTACTCGCGAGAACGCGACGTAACGTATTGTTGGCCGCCACCGGCGGCTTGGCACAACACGGTTTTACGCGACACCTACGGTCTATAAAAGGTGTAATAACCCCGATATCTTATGAAATCTTCATTAAAACTTAAACAAATTTCGAATCCACATCGCACAACGTTGAAACCACCTTAATACCATATCCGTGTCTCGAAGAGTTTTCGCGTGCATATATTTACGTTCTAGATTAAGAAAAAAGAGTATCGAAAAATTTGAAGCCAAATTTTATTTTATCAATTCTCTCAGTATTTGCCTAGGACTTAGCCGCTAGCGCTGACGCCCAGCAGCGGAGCACGCTGTGTGCATTGTTGACTGGGCCCAGCGGCTCGTCACAAGTCAACCACTCTGAAATCTACGTTCTCTAGATTCCATTAAAATGGATAATCTTAAACTATAGATAGCGGTAAATTATACCATTTTCATAACTACATAGACACGCGATCAAAACGCCGCGTAAACGATTTTCTTACGTAACGCGGTTTTCCAGTTGAAAGGGGGTCTTAACATTCAAGGCTAGCGCAGTACTCGTTCTTTTTGCTTCTACGTCATCGTAGTACGACGAAGCAAAGAACGAGTAAAAATGGTTATATATTCGAAAGCCTTTGCGTTAGAGACCGTGTTATACCTACTACGCACTACTACGCAGCCTGTACACATTCTCCGAGGTACAGACTTTGACTGTGGGCTTCCACTGCATCACTCTCAAAAAAATCTGTTTGAATTAAGCATATTTGAGATTCTTGCCGTCAGTTTCTTGAATCAAGCATGCGCATTTAGAACAATGCTTGAATCAAGCATCGGGCTAAATGCGTAAGAAACTGACGGCAAGAATCTCAAATATGCTAAATTCAAACAGATTTTTTGAGGGTGATCCAGAAGCTACGACCGGCGTGTTAACTAGTCCAGTTCGGTGTTTTCTAGCTTGTACGGTTATGACAGTATGGTATCGCTAGACTTTTAACGCGCCAACTTGAGCCGCAGTGGAAGCCACAGCGGGCGCACCCTCAATTCTGTACACTTGACTCAAGCGTTCTGACCAAGAAACACACAAGACTTATTACAAGTGCTCTTTTGGCTATACTTGAGAAAAGCATATATATTTAAGGAGATTCTTGCATCAAGAATCGCCCATCCTGGCAAGACCGCTTGAGTCAGGTACACAGAATTGAGGGTGCGCCCGCTGTGGTTTCCGTTGTCGCCGCCTGATGCGTGCTCTCTGGTTTGGCGCAGATGACGCTCGTCATCGCCGGCACCGGCCTGCCGTACCTCGTCGTGCTCCTCGCCATGTGCATCGCGCCGCACAGGTCTGCCGAAGCGGTACGTGGAAGCTCGTGCGCTCGTATGGGAGCGGCGCGTACCGCATCCCACTCAATAAACGTATCTGCAGCCGCGCCGGAGGAGGAGGGGGCGAGGGGGCCCAGGCCCCCCCCCCCCCCTTAAAAAAGAAACGGACCGTCGGGCCCGGGCCCTTATGGGGCCCGAGCGGAGCGAGGACCCGAGGACCCCTTTGCATCGACTATTCCACTTTTTTTTCTCCCACGCACAGTGGGCCAGAATCAAAAAAAGGTGGACATAAATCCTAGCTCGAGCACCGTTCGGTCGATTGACGTGAAATTCGGTTTATGGGGGTTTTGAGACATGACGATTTCAATTTTGAAGTCCATTTGGGCCGGTGATTTACAGTTTTGTCAGTAACTAATTAAAATTTTCAAATTTTCTACCGATTTTTTCAAAATTTTGTGTGGAAAGGTTGTTGAGACCCCTGGTTATGATTTCGATGTCAGATTGAACATGTGACGTACCGCCCGGCAGTGACTGAATAAAAATCTACCGCTTTTCACCAAATTTCGTGTGTGGGGGTTTCCTAAACCGCAGATTACGATTTTATGGACCGTTTTCATGAGTCGCATTTGTATGGAAGTAACAGAGTTCAATTTTACCCCTTTTTTCGAATTTTACGAACTTTTGCGTCCAGAATATAAGAATGGTTCTTTAAACAAAGGAAAATAAAGGGGACAGAGGTGTTGTACAGTAGTCTGACAGTGTTTAATATGTTTCCAGAATAAAACAATGTCAAGGAAAATGTAAACATACATTAATGGAAAGTCAAAGATCAAAGATTGACAACTAAAATATATACTGACATGTTTGCTGATTTTCAGTAGAATAAAAAATAACTGCAGTTCACACAAACTGCATTAGAAAACAACGGACTAGAAATCGAAAATAACGGCCGAGTTGCACGGCTGACTACAGCAAAAATATATAGATATATTTTTTAAATATTTCTTATGCAACTGATGTGACTAGGAAACTAGGAATCACTATCGGTCTCGCTCTCACGAGTTTCACCACCTGCTACTAAAAGTTTTAAAACATTCTCATTGAATGGAATCTTTTTTTTCGCCGGTGGTTTTCTGAAACTTGAAATAAGTGGGTCCGAGGATACCATAAGCCTATGGAACACGTCCGTGTTGGTTGCCAACCTGGAACAAAGACATCGTGCATTAATGAATCACGTTTTGATGCATTAGTTTTTTTTTCGCACTGACTTACCTCGAGCACTTTCTAGCATGCATCTCTCGGAACATCTTGATATCTTTGTTCCTGCTCTCTTGCGGCTCTTCTGACAAGGCTCCGATGGGCAATTTGGACGCCTTAATTATATCTGCTCCATGAATGAATAGTCTATGGACGGCAGGTGGCATTGGATACCAATGAAAAAGATTGACATACATTTGTGCACATTGAATGCCCAAATTGTTAAAAGCATTGACATCGATGTGCAAGCCACTGTTTATTGCTGTCAGTGCATTGGCCATATTTTCTATTAACTGAACAGCATGTCCCCCCTTGTAAATGTCAAGCTGAAGTAAGCGAGTGGTTTCTCTGGGATTTTTAAAAAATCTCCGACCAGTGTTGCCGTCATTAGAGGTCCCACTGCCTCTGCTAGGAACATCTATGAGGAGGCCCATTTCGCTCTTGAAGGCTTCCTGAATTTCTAACTTCCTCTGATCACTCAGAGCCTTTTTACTTGGAGTGTCCCGCCTATATGTTTCAAACGGCAAACGATATGCAATATGCAAAAGGCACTCCATGCATCTGCGTTAAAAAAAAACACAGTTCCGAATAAAATGCGAAAATTTATTTTATAGCATATAAAAAGTGTCAAAATACCTTATGTAGGAGTGTAGAGGCGAAAGACCAAATTCAAAAGCACTCGCGTTCGGCACTTTCTTTAGGATAAGCGGCAAATTATTCAGCTCCGACGGGTATGCCCCGCAAACTACACACCTTTGACATGAAATACCTGCATACAGAAAAAGAGAAACGCAAAAATGTTGTATTATATAAAATCGTATTTTTGCCATAATATAGCGACAAAAATCATTCTTACCTGTAAGTGCGCTGCACACTTTCCCGTCTATCATTGTGCATGCCAAATCATGCGTGACTTTTACAATTATTTCCGGTGTCACATTTACCACAGTTGGTTTTAAATGCAATATTTCCTCGTCCGTTTTCACCTTTTCTGTTTTGCTAAATTCTGAAGACTCTTTGCAAAACTCGATTTTCAGTGGCCTGCAAAGTCTTGACGAGGACGACCTAATGTTGTACCAGGCAATTTTTTCTGTTGAGTTTTCAAGAAGCTGCAGTGGGACCAGGGATGTTATGACGATGGAGCTGTCATCAGCATCAACACCATCAAACTTTTGTTTATAATTGGACTGGCCGGACGCCCCATCAAAGCCCCACTTGCACTTTAAGGTGAATTTTTTTTCTCCTGAACCAAAAGATTTTATTACGTCCTCTTGCAGAAGAAGGAGCCGTTCAACCGTGTGGTCCAACAGGCTTTGCAGCGGCACCCGTGCAAGTGTTTCTGAAACCGTCACATTTTCTGGCAAGCACTTATCTCGCGCTTCCATGACCTTACGGTAAACTGGGTACAAGCCCTTTGAGTTGTGGTCTATTGCACCATTTCTCAACGTTTGGTACTGCAGCTTTGAAAGGTTTAGCTCTACTACTAGAGACAAGGCTTCATCGGACGTATACGGTTTTGCGTGACCAGTTTCTACAGATTG
Organism: Megalurothrips usitatus; assembly: GCA_026979955.1. Lineage (NCBI taxonomy): Eukaryota > Metazoa > Arthropoda > Insecta > Thysanoptera > Thripidae > Megalurothrips > Megalurothrips usitatus. The sequence goes on from CM049592.1 coordinate 1,422,971, forward strand.
CACGGCCGCGCGAATTTTTGTTGCTCTTGTAGGGCTAGTAAGGACAGCTTCATGCACTAATTTAGCCGCGTCCTCATTCCCCTGTTCCCTTGCATTCATTTCCGTCGCCAGAGCAAGTTCTTCGGTCGAAGCCGATTTCCTTAAACTATTTACTTTTCTTCTTTTTGAACGGTCTGACAGAGAAGAAAATTCTTTGGGGGGAGCTCCCTTGGACCTGGGTGGTGGCGGTGGTGGTGGAGTTACAGGAGGGGGTGTAGCGGAAAAGGTCAGTAAAACAGAAAGCCACTCATTGTGCAAATTATTAAAATCATGAAAAGTCATGCGGCTTTTCCGCGCACGCCACTTTTCCCTAATTTTGTAGCAGACCTTTGCCACAGCAGCACTGACTTCCTGCCTTTCTTTTTCATTTTCACTGTCCACTTCTAAATGGCCGCAAATAAGATCACTCATGAAGGGAATGTACTCAAGGGAAATTTCTGATCCACCTTTATCCCACCATAATTTCAAAAAATCTTTGCGGGAAATCGCAAACGACATTTCAAAAACCACATCTGAAAAATCAATTTAGCCATTAAAATGTGTTTAGAGGGAAATTTATAACAGCCATGGTTCACCACCAATAATTACATTTTATTTATAAATTACGGCTATAAAAATTTTGATTGATTACTTGATTGGCTGCGGCTCTGAATTGCCGCGGGTATTCCCTTGGCCTACCCGCCAAACTGACACCAAGCAGTCAGTTAGTGGTAATGTTGGAAAGCGAGAGGCACGGGTGAACGACGCTTGTTTACATTTCATAATATAGGGCACACTTACATGAACAGGAGGCAGAAGGAGATAACTTCGAAACTGCGTGCTGATTCTCCGATGCGTGTCGACGAATAAAAAAGCAAACACTTGGGCTTCACCAACAAGTCGCCGCAGTACCAAAACAAACAGAAGCGCCCGTCCGGCGACACGTAGCGAGGGCGCAGCGAACGCCGAGCGAGGGAAGTGCCGGAGACGCGCGGAGGGCGCGCTGTCATCGCCGGCGCGACAGACGGACGGACGGGCCGGTGGCGGGAACGTGACAGGGTCTCACAATTTCGCTTGTAACTTGTCAAAAGACGCGAAACGACGCCCAAACTCTTGGCGCGCGCAAAGTAGACAGTCTAAACTACCGCTGGTGCAAAGCGCGTCATCGGAAACCGCCGGAATCAAACTGCAGCTCAAATAAAGGAACAGAATGTTTGCACGATGAAAGGTTATGTTGCCTCGATGCAGACCTTCCGTATAATCAAGTGGATTCGTTGTGTATTGGTTTTGCGCACAACCTGTGTATTACATCGGATAGAAGACATTTCAGGCTTTTAAACCATGTATAGTGTTCTGTGGTTTTGACCGCAAATCGCGAGTCGCGAGAGATTTCCGAGAGGCGTTTGAACGCCGCACTGCGCGCTCGCCGCGCCATCAGAGCTCTCGCGCGGGGAAGTGCCCCGCCCCGAGGTTCCGCTCGCGTGACACGTGTAGTTTTCTGGACCGTCCTATACATTTTTAGATGCTCTATACATCTGACAACCCAACTATGGCACACAAAACGCCCCGGAACATACTTTAAAAATCGATTTATGTCCACCTTTTTTTGATTCTGGCCCACTGTGCCACGGGGGGTGTCATGGTAGCCGCGCTCACGCGGCCGCATTTCAGTTCCGCGCCGAGAGATGGCGCCACAGAACTGGGGCAGGAAGAGAGAAGGCTCCACAAAAGTGAGGCAAGAAGGGGAAGATCGGTACTTTAATACATCCAACTTCAAAATTAAATATTATTCATCGCCTTAGTTTATTTAAAAATACAAAATTAGGTATGTTGTTTGCATGCTCATTTTGCATAAAATTGAGCCACATTTGACGGTCCTAATTAAACTAAATATAAATATTATTCAAATGGCTGTTTTACCATTTATTGCCAAGACGTATTGTTGTCAACTTGGCTAGCCGTGCTTTGCGCTCTCGCCGGCTCCCCGCGGCCGCGGTGTGCCAGGGCTTGTAATAGTCGTTCGCGCGAGGCCTATTAACAATGTCGCCGTGGACGCGCGGTCTGAGAGGCCGAGTCGGCATACAGCGCGTCGTAAGCTTCAATACCAAGTCGTTTAATATTATTATTTTTAGAACAAATTCTTTTCTCAGTTAACAAGGGCCACTCAGTGCTGCAGGCCCTGGAATTTTTTTTCGACCCCGCGAAGCAGGCCCTTCAGCGGTTGACGCGGCAAGCGTTTTCGGGTGGACCCACGCAGCGCACCTGTCGTCCATCCAAGCCTTTTGAGTGCGCGCGGTACAAGTCCACTTAAGGGCGTACCTCTGTGAACCCTTCCTCCCTCCCTACGATTTAGGCGTTCCGTGAATATGGCGTTCCGCAGAATCAGTACGGAGCTAAGTAGCACTGAAGGATACCTCCCCCATTTTCTTATTCTTATTTTCTGCGTATCTGAGATTGTAAATCCAAGGTGTCTAAAGTAGGACACCCAGCTATGGATAGCCGCATACTTTAAATCCTGTAGCCTGTGCATCTGTTAGACATGTTTTCAGCGGTGTCTATTTCATGATGTCAATAAACTTGACGTGAGCCTTGGCCCGAGTCCCTTTTCCCCAAGGCTTGCTGGTGGAGCAACAACTCTATAGGCGTGCAGTGCCAATGTGTCCAGAAAAGAGGCGTCTTAAGGTGCCCAGAGACCAGGCGACTTCAGACGCCAGGTTTTCCGGGTCAGGTGTCTTAAGTTACCTGGTTCCTGGACACCTTGGATTTACAGTGTAGCTGAGTTAGCATCTTGGTTCTCTTGTTGCAGATACGCAGAAAGTTTCTGTGCGTCCTGCAGAAGCACTCGACTTTGGATGCGGTTACAAATGCCGAGGTGATCTGCGATAAATTTCAGTGAACTCATTTGGCATTAGGGGTCGTGCCATTACTACGTGACCGGTTCGGGGGGATGGGGGGTTCGGCCAAATACCACGCCTGGTCACGCCCCCCCCCCCCCCCCCCCCGGGGGTTGAGCAACGTGTCACGTGACATCAGACAACACTTCGACGTAGAAAAAAACAAACCTTTTCGCTGCGCTGCGACTCGCCCGTGCGCCCTACCGCACGGTGTGGGGTATGTAATGTTGTTTCTTCCCATTAAACATATAATTGTTTAATTACCTAACGTAATTAGTCTTGTCTAATTTATATCACGGGCCTTCTCGACGTCATACACTACACATGGGCACTAAAACACGAGATCCGAAGGGGAAAAGCTCGCAAAAACGCTATATCATTGTAATGTAGCAATTTCCGATAGAATTGTGGACAAAATCGTAAATACTACGTGAAACAGGGGGGGGGGGGTTAGACATATACTACGCTCGGTCACAAGGGGGAGGGGGGGGGGGGGGTCAAAAAGTGACCTAAAATCGGTCACGTATTATTGGCACGGCCCCTTACATACTTAAATTTTATTCCAAGCCTTCCGTGCGCGAACTTATGTACTATCAGTGAATTAAGTTTTGACCCACCCCTGGGGCGCAGGTCAGTGAAGCAGGTCTGCACCACACCAGTCTGCCACATAAAAGTGTGGGCAATCGATAGTTTTGCGTGAGTATAGGTAGGTACTGGTGTTAAACACGTAAGTATTGCCATGTAAGGAGACTTAAAAAAACAAAAACGGTGGACCTGGCTAGAGACACAAACGATAGTTGCGCCCACCCGCCAAAATACATCGCGAGTGCGCAAACCAGTAGAAAGAAGTAAGTATAAGAAAGTATTACCATAAAAACGCTCACATTCCACGCCTAACTACACACTTACGCCGCCGCACTGTAAGCGTGGGCAGGCCAGCCGGCGCAATGAACAATACTATCCCACCCACCACTCGAAATGTATTGTTGTAAACCCCGAATCCGGTAGGTTTAGTACTAGCGTGTTTGGTTCTTAGGAGAATTGAGGATGCGAGGATGTGATAAACAATTGGGATTTATTGCAATCAATGCAAGGTAGCCCTCAAAGCCAAGCGGTCTCAGCCAAGCGCGGTAGCGTAGCGTCTCTCTTGTGTAGTCAGGCGACGTCCGTCTCGAAGCGCAGCCGAAGTCCTTCTCCCCCGTGCCGTGCGCCGCGCCGCGCCTGCCTGCCTCCCTCCCCGCCGCGCAGCCAGCCGCCCGCGCGCCCGAGCCGGGCCGCGCCGTGCCGCGCCGCTGCGGCAGCCACCGCCTGCTCGCCTAGCCGCCGCGTCGACCCGACAGCCCGGGTGAGGACGGCGGCCGGACACTCGATTGCCCGCGCAGATTCAAAGCGGTAGGGAAACGGTGCGGAGCGTAGTGACGCAAGGATCTCGCATCACAACACACGTATCACAACAACATCACAACAAACGCCGTATCGGCTAAGACTTGAGCGCGCCAGCCGTCCGCAAAGAGCCCAAGCTAAATCAGTTTGGCAGTGTCGGTTGGTATTCGAACCCGCGGCCCCGGTGGCGGGAATATGGCAGGAGCCTGCACGTCGCCCTGCGCCTGCTCCTCGTGCGACGGCGGGCCGACCGCCTCGTCTCGCAAGTCGGGCCTCGCACAGTCGGCCTCAACGTCAGAGTGATGCTCTTTGTGGGCTTCAGCACGACGGCGTGCGTCAGCCTCGCGCCGTCCAGGTTCCTGCATCGCGCGTTCACAGCGGCGTACCTGACTCGCCCTAGTGAGCCCCGAATTACAGTAGCACAGTTGGGCATGGTGCGGTGCGCACTCGCCGGGCGCCGCGGTCGACGCCGACCTACCGGGTCCCGAGGGGGTCTCGCCGCCTACGGGATCCCGGCGGGTGTCGGTGGTCGCCCCGGGCCTGATCGGCGTCTTTTGGCGTTCCGATTCCGGTTCGCGCCATAGAGCGCGTTCGCATGCGCGTACCCGCCCCAGTGGACTGTTTGAGGTATGAAAATTTGCCTGTCTAGCAACCGCAAATCGGCAGACATAGGCAATGCGCGCCGCCGCCACGTACGAAGCGTACCGTGGAATCACACGCAGTTATAACGCGCCTCCTTTCGCCGTCGAGCCAGACTTGTCCCAAAGTCGCCTCGCGGTAAGAGGTGCGCCTACCACCGCGCTGGTCACGGACACGGGCGGCCGCACGCAGTGCGTGCCGTGCTCGACACACTATCGCACCCGCCTGAATGCTCCACGCCCTGGGAGCCTACCGGGAACCGGCCGGGTCCTTGGGCACATGGGCCCGGGTACGAATACCCGTTGGCAGGACGCGATTTCCTCCGCACCCGCCTCTTTGTCCTCTGTCCTCATAGACAAACGGACCCGGGTTCAAATACCCGTTGGCAGGATGCGACTTACGTTGCTGTACTGAGATCATCAGAACGCTGACTTTCTCATAGCTCAGGCCACTTTTGAAATCCAGAAACTGAATTTCAATAGTAGGTGCACTTCATATGCGCCCATGGCCACGAAGACCGAGTCCGCCACCCACGTCATCGCGGGGGGCACGACTGAGTCGGCGTAGGGGGAATGAGAGGTTACAAACCCCGACAAACCCGGGCTATCCAAGCCACGGTTCGCCGTTACGGGAGCCCGAGATCCATCCAGGGGAGCGACCCCTGTCGATCCGGGGTTTGGTGTGCGGGCCAGAACAGGGCGTTAGCCAAAACAAGTCTGCCATCAGACCCGGCCATAACCCGCCCGCCACACCCAGTCTCCGTCCCGGGGGACAAGACACTTACACATCCGCCCGCGCTCCGCGGCTCCTCCCCGTTCCGCGCGGGCTTCGGGGCGGCCAGATCAGCTGGCCGCGCCGAACACCGCGGGGCAGGCGGTTGTACAGGGGATCGGGTGACCCCGGCAAGCCCGCGGCCGCCGTCCTGGCGGTGGCGCTTGCCGGGGGGGAAACCTCCGCGGCCGCGGCGTGCACCTGCCCGTCAACACCGGGACATGGTCGCACGAGTGCAGCCGAGAGGGGGAGGGGTAAGGAGGGGGAAACGGGTTGCCGGTGCTCCCGAACCGAGGCTGCAGTGCTGCAGTGCTGCCCCGGTTCGCGGGTGGGTCGCTGTGCCCGCCCGCCAACGGGCGCGGGGCGCCGGCGGCGCCGGAGTGCGGGGAGTCACCTTACTGCGCCGGCGTGCCCTTGCCCTGCCGTGAACCGGCGCGGGCGTTAGGGCGTGCCAGCTGCGGCAGGTCTCCGCCAGCTGTGCGGGACTGTCCGCGTTCCACCCGGGTAGCAAGGGAAACTCGCTTGGCCGGGGGGCAATCGTCCTCGCACTCCGGGGCCGCCCACGCACCGAGCCTCGTTTTTGGACGGGGCACCGCGGCACGGACTTCCCTCGGGAAGGAATTTGGGTAGGGGGGTACGTAACGACGATGAGTCGAGAACCCATGTTCTCCAGGTTTTAACCTCACTTCAAACCCACAGCAGCCCGTCTGTGGGCGCGCTGTCCGTTGTCCTCCAGGGACAGAAGAGACGCAAGATGACTCCTAGCCAAAACTTGGTCTCGCTCGTCACACGGGGTGAGCCTCGACGACGGCCTGCTGCGGCACGTCAGCGTGCTGCCCACTAAGGCCACGCGGCTCTCTGGTCGAGGGGCCGGGGCTGACGTGACCACGACGCCGTGATCCTCAGCAGCCGCTCTGTCCAGTCTCCCGGCTTTGCACGTCCACGACGTGCAACCTGACCTACTTGTCCGCGCCCAGCACATGTGCGGGCTGGGTCCGTGCCGAGTCCGGCACGGACACCAGGGTCGCATGCTTCTCGTGGACAAGCGGTAGGGCCATAGTGACGGCGGTGTGCCCGTCAACAGGAGCCGTCACCATCTGCCGCTGCGGCAGATGCTTCGGGTACCTTTGGTACACTAGTCACAAGTCACACGGCAACCACGATGCTGGTTGCATGGACTCCCAGTGCCTGAAAATCCCACAACCAGTTCGAGTTAACGTGTGCTCTGAGCGTAACGACAGTAGAAACACCAAATCGTCAATTCAGGGCTTTTTTTTTTTCAAGTGTCCAGAAATCATGCAGCCGGTCCGGCGCCAGATGTTGCAGGACCTCGAGCGCCTTGTCTGGCAGGGCCTGGGACAGGAAACTGCCCTCTGTGTTGGCCCCGTCGCAGGACATTAGGCTTGCCCAGCAATAGTTGTCACCCCCGCGTTTGTGCACGTGCACATATACCACCACGGGCGCACAGGGCGTGCTGCCATGACGGTGATCTGCACTGCCTGCCCGGGCTCCCCGGCGAGCAGAGGAGCGAGTGCGCCCTCTGCCCGGGTGGGTCGCGCCGGGAACGTCGGCGTGGTGCTCCGGCGGGGGCCGCCGTTTGCGGGGCCCTGCCGGACGGACACCAGGACTGGGTGGTTGACGACAACCTGAATCGCACACATTTGTCCATGACCAGTCTGGCTCGCAGTGAGCCGTGGCCTCGGACTCCAGACGCCGACCCCTTGTCGCCGTCCTCTACCATGAGGTGACGAACAACGGGGGGCGCTCGGTTACCGATATGCGTGGCCCCACCTTGGCCAGGTGAGTGAGTAGGGTACTCCGACCCTAGAAACACACTGCGTCCTGCAGACTGTGATTCTTGTACCAAACAAGGCACGAGGCCGGGCCATCGTTTTGCGGGCGCTCCGCCACGCCGCAGCCGGCATGGGGGAGCCCGGGTAGAAACGATGCTGCCCTGTGGCCGCGAGCCCGTTGGCGTGGTCTAGAGGGAGACGTCCAGGAGCAGGTCTCTGTGCTGCAGCCGCCGCGGCCACCGAGTCCCAAGCAATGTACGCCCTCCCTCTCAACCAGCTTGACGGTCCTGGTGCACCATTGCGCCGGTTACGCCTGCGGGGCACTGACCCGCTGTGACACGGTAGGCGCCGACGCGAGCATCGCATCGACGACCTTCCGAAAACTGAGGTTGCCTGTTGCAGCGGCGTTTCCGTCAAGCAGAAACAGGACGCGAGCGCTCACTGCCCGACAAGGTCCGAACAGGACCCAGAATCACCACAAGACGTGGGCGGGGCTGGAGGAGGCTACAGAGTCCGTACCGCCTGTCCAAGGCCTTGCCACGCCTCGTCCGTACAGCCCGGCCCGGGCCGCACCTAGAGAGGGCAACGACGCCAACCTCGTAGTCACAGTTATTTTGCCAGCATTCCGTTTATAACTGCACAGGAATCCTCTATCGCGTCGCGCGGTACGGACTTCCGATTTCGCGACGCAGCGTTGCTTCGCAGGGCCGCGGCACGGCCTCCCGCCAAATCAGAGCGTGGCCTAGGCTATTCCCCTTTGCCGGCATCCGAAGGCGGAGCGGCCGGCTTGGGTGAGCCCCAGCGGAGACAAAGACGCCCCAGACGGCAGCGCCGGGGTCGCGGTTCGTATCCGGCCAACGCTCTGTCCTCCTTCAACATTCCCGTGTACGGAGTGGGGCGACAGAGCCGGGCGCGTCTCTCGCGACGACAAGAATGCTTGTCGTGCAAGTTAAAACCTGCCCGTTTGCTCACGGCGTCATGGGACTCGCGGTGTCGGTCTGCACGGCGCGTGCGTCTCCGGCGCCATGCTGTCCAGCATTCTGGCCAGCACGACCGCGATAGCGTCCCACCAACACAGCCCTTTTTTCCATAGACGGGCGCGTTCGGCCTGGCACGGTGCGCGAGCGCGCGCCTCCCGGTGCCGGTGCCGACGCCGTCCTGCCTCGTCCCCGAGCGGGACCAGCCGCCGCAGCAGCGGCCGGCCGCCCCGATGGCGGGAACCTGGCGGGTACGGACGCGTCGTCTTGCGTCTGCACCGCGTCCTTCGGCACACCGACGCCGCCCCGCATGGTAACCCGAGCGCGGCCTGCCGCCGTCGCGGCCGGCGACACCGATGGCGGGAACCAAGCGGGTACGGACGCGTCGTACTGCCTACGCACCGCGTCCTCTGGCTAGCCGACGCCGGCACTGCCATTGAACGTGAGCGGACGCGCGTGCCAGACTCGGGATAATACTCGGAAGATGGCGGTTGCAGTCAGAATGCTCACAAATCCTAACACGACGCGGGATTAACGCACTAGATCCGCGGTAGAACGGCACTCCCGAGTTCTAAATCACTCTCAAACCTTGTTCTAGTCGATTATCCCGATGCAGCGAAGTGTGGACGTGAAGCGTCTTATTGTTAAAATCCCAGAAGCCTGAGCTTTTACTTAAGACGAGTACCCTCTCGTACCCTACCCCCTTTGCAGCAGCTGCAAAAATGCGGGTGTTTGGGTTCGGGGTCGGCTTGGCTGCAGGACCTGCGCGCCAGACGCCTATCACCTTTCCCTCTCCTCTCCCCCTAAACCGCTGCCACCAGTGTTGTAAACCCCGAATCCGGTAGGTTTAGTACTAGCGTGTTTGGTTCTTAGGAGAATTGAGGATGCGAGGATGTGATAAACAATTGGGATTTATTGCAATCAATGCAAGGTAGCCCTCAAAGCCAAGCGGTCTCAGCCAAGCGCGGTAGCGTAGCGTCTCTCTTGTGTAGTCAGGCGACGTCCGTCTCGAAGCGCAGCCGAAGTCCTTCTCCCCCGTGCCGTGCGCCGCGCCGCGCCTGCCTGCCTCCCTCCCCGCCGCGCAGCCAGCCGCCCGCGCGCCCGAGCCGGGCCGCGCCGTGCCGCGCCGCTGCGGCAGCCACCGCCTGCTCGCCTAGCCGCCGCGTCGACCCGACAGCCCGGGTGAGGACGGCGGCCGGACACTCGATTGCCCGCGCAGATTCAAAGCGGTAGGGAAACGGTGCGGAGCGTAGTGACGCAAGGATCTCGCATCACAACAGTATTCTCCGCACTCGCTGGGGGTGTGTACAGTTAAGTATTGTCTGAATAAATGCCCTAGTTCAATTAAGTAGCTCCGCACGGGGTCATGCCTTCCAGAACGGGCAATTGCACATGCGCAGTGGCGCGGACGCGACCCGGAACCCATTTTTCAAACGTATGCTGTTTTCCTCATCGTGTGTAGTTAAGCGTGTAATGTGAACGTTTTGAGATCAGTACTTTTAAGTACTAACGAGTACGGCTCGACGCATTGCGTACTGCAGGGGCGTAATTAGTCAGGCAGAGAGGGGGGGGGGGGCGATTGTGTGGCATATTGCCTACTTTCAGGAGCAAAAACGTTATTTTAGTTACAAAAAATATACTTTTCGTCGATTTGTTAAAATTTTACAACTGTACAAGCAGGTGAGTACAAATTAACTCTCTCCCTTCCCCCTCCCATCCCGGCCGCTAGCGCAGGCCAGAGGCCAGGCGAAGACAGACGGACACCGTAACACAAGCGGGGCGGCTCGCTTCGCTCGCCGCCAAAAGTCCACACTTTGGGGACCAAAGGGGGGGGCGATCGCCCCCATCGCCCCCCCCCCCCTTATTACGCCCCTGGCGTACTGTTGCTGTGACACTGCACCACAGTCTAGGAGCGAGGTACGGAAAAATATTTACAGTGTATGAGTAGCAATACTAAACTGTACACACGATGAGGAAAACAGCATACGTTTGAAAAATGGGTTCCGGGTCGCATCCGCGCCACTGCGCATGTGCAATTGCCCGTTCTGGAAGGCATGACCCCGTGCGGAGCTACTTAATTGAACTAGGGCATTTATTCAGACAATACTTAACTGTACACACCCCCAGCGAGTGGAGAATACATTTCGAGTGGTGGGTGAAATGGTATTGTTCATTGCGCTAGCGGGCCTGCCCACGCTTACAGTGCGGCGGCGTAAGTGTGAAGTTGGGCGTAAGCTGTGAACGTTTTGAGATCAGAACTTTTAAGTACTAACGAGTACGGTTCGACGAGGGAGTACGGTCACTTACAAAACGGAACGCATTGCTTACTGTTGCTGTGACACTGCACCACAGTCTAGGAGCGAGGTACGGAAAAATATTTACAGTGTATGAGTAGCAATACTAAACTGTACACACGATGAGGAAAACAGCATACGTTTGAAAAATGGGTTCCGGGTCGCGTCCGCGCCACTGCGCATGTGCAATTGCCCGTTCTGGAAGGCATGACCCCGTGCGGAGCTACTTAATTGAACTAGGGCATTTATTCAGACAATACTTAACTGTACACACCCCCAGCGAGTGCGGAGAATACATTTCGAGTGGTGGGTGGGATAGTATTGTTCATTGCGCCGGCTGGCCTGCCCACGCTTACAGTGCGGCGGCGTAAGTGTGTAGTTAGGCGTGGAATGTGAGCGTTTTTATGGTAATACTTTCTTATACTTACTTCTTTCTACTGGTTTGCGCACTCGCGATGTATTTTGGCGGGTGGGCGCAACTATCGTTTGTGTCTCTAGCCAGGTCCACCGTTTTTGTTTTTTTAAGTCTCCTTACATGGCAATACTTACGTGTTTAACACCAGTACCTACCTATACTCACGCAAAACTATCGATTGCCCACACTTTTATGTGGCAGACTAGTGTGGTGCAGACCAGCTTCACTGACCTCTGGGGCGCTACTCCACGCTCGAGGTCGTGGAGAGGTGCTGCCCTCTAGGAGGCCTACTCACGCATACTCAAATATGGCGGCATCAGCCACCGGCAACGTATTTCCCCTTGGTCCCAGAAATCCAGGGAGCAATACATAATACGCGGGCGTAGAAAAATATTAAAAATAATGCAGAACAAGGAGCTATTTTCACCTGGAGACCTGCTGATTAAGTTGCCACACGGGGATGCGAGTGAATTCGTAAATGAGTAAGGTTAGTCGCCCATAGCAGAACACGTTGGGTCACCCGCGATTTCTCATACTACGCGCGAAAACCAAGCCAATTTCCAATAGCACACCATAAAAGACGAGGTTTTCAAGTTATACATTATGAAAACCCGGCTAAAATTCGAAAATATGAGAAGACCAGGGCCTCCTCGAAGCCGCAGCCGACGTATAAATCGAATGCACTATTTGTAGCCGGGTTTTACAGACGAAAAAATTTGTTTTGCCGTGAACTGCTCACGCGATGCACGCACTCACATTTTCTCCGCCAAACCCCGGCTACAATGCACTAAGAGTTGCCAACCAGGGTTTTATAAAACCAAGAGACGACCTAAGAATCTTAGACAATAATTGTAGCCGGGTTTTATAGGCGAAAAAAAAATTGGTTTCTTCGTGAACTCCTCACGCTATGCACGCACTCACATTTTCTACGGACAAAACCCGGCTACAATTCTTTTATTGTCTTAGATCCGGGTCCCTTTTGAGAGCCCAATAAATCATTTGTAGGCGGGTTTCATAGGCGAGATTCGGTCGGTCGGTCGGTTCCATAGTGTTAGAAGAACCACCCACGAGGCGTGAGGCGTGGTCTGTCATTGGTAGAACCCGGCTACAATACAGTTAGAGCTGCGAACTAGGGTCCCTCTAAACCAAGAGACGACGTAAGAACCGACGGCTATGATTGTAGCCGGGTTTTATGGACGAAAAAACGGGTTATGCCATGAACGGCTCACGCTATGCACGCACTCATATTTTCTCTTGGGAGCCAACTGACCGTAACGCTAAATATTACAGCCCATTATAATGTAAAGTTAGGAACACTGACTGTTACTAAATAAATCGAAATACCGGTAAATGCGTGTAACATAAAATTTGCGTTTTCCGATTTGTAGTTAATTTTTGAACGCAGAATTAAAGTTTTACGAATAACGTTATTGCTCTTCAGCGTATTTTACGTTGAGGTACAATTAACGTTATATGTGTTAACGTCCATTTAATGTTATCACTCTAACGGTATTTTAACGTTACATGTTCGTTATTTTTCCCAATAAATTATTGTTGTGAAGTGAGATTCTTGCGTCACGACATTATAGTAAACTCCAGTTGTAAACAAGCAGAAGCAGACGAGTCGCGTCTCGCGTCGTCTGCCTGCACTGCCAGTAACGGCTGACCGGTTACGGACAGTTTCCCTGTGAGCTGCACTCTAGCGGCAGCGGAGCGAACTAGGTTCGAAAGCGCGCGCGGCGCATGAACCGTCCGGGCGACGGCCGCCGCCGCGCGCCACCGCTCCCCCCCCCCCCCCCCCCCCCCCCCCCCCCCTCCGCGCCTGGCCCGCGCCCTGCGTCACCGACGGAGGACCCAGCGACGCAGCTCGGCGCGGCACGACGCGACACTTCTGTTCTGGCGCTGCTTCGAGGCGCACGCACCGGCCACGGAGCTACGACTTGGAGCCGCGCTACCGCGTTGAGCTGAGGCTGCTGAGCCAGCGCACTTAGATAGAATAAATCTATCGTATTTCTGACATCCTTTCGACTCCTCATTTCCCTAGGACCGCAAACGCTAGAAATAAACCCCCGGACTCGGGGGTTTACAACAATATATTGCAGCCGGCGCTGCCACGTTGCCAGATGATCCCACAGCCTCTATCCCGTTAACGCCCCCTCCCATTCTACCGCCCCCTCCCCTCCTACCACGTTGCCACGTTTCGTGAGCCCGAGCCGAGCTGTGGCCATACGGTTTCCCCGGTCTACCATTCTCATCTGCCCCCCCCCCTCCTCCCTCCAAGCAGAAATGTAAAATGGACGCAGGGTAGAGTGGAACCGAACCCGCGCCAGTCGCGCAACGCGGGCAAACGCCCCTAACCACTGACTCACCGCTCCGCTCGGTCTACGCTGTCCTTCCATACTAATGGTCTCTGCCGCCGGAATACGACGGCCGCTGTCGATGGTTCGCCTGCGCCACGGCATCGGGATCGTCACCTCTGTTGCAGCTAGCAACGGCCCGGCGCTGACTCTCAAGCTCCGCTATGACTCGGGCGGCCAGGGGAGCTTGGAAACAGGCCCGATGGCGCAGCGGATAACGTCGTGGACTCCGCAGCGCTCGCTAGCGACACATGCGGCTTCAAATCCCCTCCGCTTCCCTCTCGTTTTGCTTTTCTTCACTGATGGAGACAGAGTGCCCATGAATCTGTTCAGACGGGCACGGCAAAGTAGGCGCAGCATGGCTCGGGAGTCAAGAACTGTGGCAACACGTTGAGTGAGGAAAGGGGGAAGGGAAAGGGCAGACGGTCATCTGGCAACGCTGTGGGTCCCTGCCTTTCGCTTTCTTTAAAAGAAAATACATTTAACATTAATTTTAAAGTTATAAAATTAACAACAATTTGAAGTTACGCAGTTTACCATTAAGGAGAACACGCTATATTGTGCTATTTTGCAATAACGTTAATGCTCAGAACTTCAAATGGGCGGTAAGATATTTAATGTTAAATCGGTTACCCACCTATAAAACGTTATTGGTCCAAACTCCAACCAATTAAATCGCCCTTTATCGTGAAAATAACCCTAAGGCACTTAGTGCTATTATGAGTCATGAGATATTCTCCGTCAAAACCCGGCAAAACCCATTTTTTTTCGCCTATAAAATCCGGCTACAATCATTGCCTCCGAAACCTACGTCGTCTCTTGGTTTAGAAAAACCCTGGTTTGCAGCTCTAACTGCATTGTAGACGGGTTCTACCAATGACAGACCAAGCCTCGTGGGTGGTTCTCCTATAACACCATGGCACCGACCGAAATTCGCCAATGAAAGCCGCTTACAAATAATTTATTGAGTGCAGTGCTATACAGGCTCTCGAAAAGAACCCGGGTTTAAGGGAAGTGAGCCATTTTAGCCGGCGTTTGTCCGTAGAAAATGTGAGAGCGTGCATAGGGTGAAGAGTTCACGGCGAAACCAATTTTTTCGCCTGTAAAACCCGGCTACGATCATTGCCTTCGATTCCCCCGTCGTCTCTTGGTTTTAAAAAACGCTGGTTTGCAACTCTTACTGCATTGTAGCCGGGGTTTGACGGAGAAAATATGAGTGCGTGCATAGCGTGAGGAGTTCACGGCGAAACCCATTTTTTTTGCCTGTAAAACCCGGCTACAATCATTGCCTCCGGTTCCTACGTCGTCTCTCGGTTTAGAGAAACCCTGGTTCTAACTGCATTGTAGCCGGGTTCTACCAATGACAGACCACGCCTCGTGGGTAGTTCTTCTATAACACTATGGAACCGACCGAATTTCGCTAATGAAACCCGCCTACAAATGATTTATTAGGGACACTAGCGTCTGGGCTCTCAAAAGGGACCCGGATCTAAGACAATAAAAGAATTGTGGCGTGAGTTCACGGCGGAACCCATTTTTTTTTTCGCCTATAAAACCCGGCTACAATCTCTGCCTTCGGTTCTCACGTCGTCTCTTGGTTTTAAAAACCCTGGTTGGCAACTCTTACTGCATTGTAGCCGGGGTTTGGCGGAGAAAATGTGAGTGCGTGCATAGCGTGAGCAGTTCACGGCGAAACAAATTTTTTCGCCTGTAAAACCCGGCTACAAATAGTGCTTTCGATTTATACGTCGGCTGCGGCTTCGAGGGGGCCCTAGTCTTCTCATATTTTCGAATTTTAGCCGGGTTTTCATAATGTATAACTTGAAAACCTTGGCTTTTCTGATGTGCTATTTGAAATTGGCTTGGTTTTCGCGCGTAGTATGAGAAATCGCGGGTCCTAGATTCCGGGCGATCCATTGGTGCGATAGAGGCAGATAGTCACCTTGCGACAAGGAAGGAGTGGGCCGGCCGTCTGCCAGCTCGGTCTGTGGTGTCTCCCCACCACGATGCCGGGCCGCCTCGGCTCCGCTGTGCTGTCGTACCGGCTCGGCTTGGCTCGGCTCAACCGCGCTGCTGCCGGACCGGCTCGGCTTGGCTCTGCTCGGCTACGCTGCGAGGGCTGCGAGGGTGCGAAGCGTAGAGCTGCACGAGCACAGCCGGGTGACCGCGTTGCAGACTGAGGGTGGCGGCGGACAGGCTGCGTGGCGTGCGAATCGTTGACAAAGACCCCGGGTGGAAGGATCATGGAGGGCCATTCAGCTAACAACCAGCTTCCCGTTAAAACACAATGCAACTGACACGTGAAAAGAGAGGCTAACGACACTTCCATCGTGGAGTAAAAAAGAACAAATGTAATACAACAAAAGAACAGACAAAAAGAAAATCCCCCAACTATTCTGACTTACAAAATAAAATGATCGAAAATGAAAATTTGTGCGACAGATAAGGTGGCTTATAACGTAAAAGCTATACATAATTAAAATTATTGCCTTCGGTCGGGCTAGGGGAATCCTTTGGACATGAAAAATAATTCAGCCCACCACAGCTCTGCGCGGTACTTAAGGCTTGGGTTAGGTGAGGTTAGGTTTGGTTAGATTAGGTTAGTTAACGTTATTTGTGGTTAGGTGACGCCGGTGGGAGGGAAGATAGGCCGAATGGGGGTAGGTCATAATGCACATATGCGAGGTATCCCTTTTAGCGCCTCTAAGAACAATTTCCCCCAATAATTACACCTTAAAAAACGTAGTCTGTGCCATAAAATAAACGAAAAAAATGTGTATGTCTACTTCATGATTTAAAAAGACAACACCGACCCCACAATAAGATTAGTGGTAAACGGACCACAACACAACCACCTACAATACTAAAGACGATGTAGACAAATCAAAAAATATTGAAACATGGGTAAATGGCTCAGCACCTGAAGCTTGCTTCTTCCTTGTTAGTAACGGATTTGGTGATCGAGAACATCTCTTCTGGGGAAAAGTCATGTGTTCGTGTACTATACGTATACTGGCCTTGAAGACGGTTCGTGAGCGCCTGTGATGACCAGGGTAGGCCAGCCCGCAAAACACGGTAGCACAACGCAGCATGGCATTGCCTACCCGGCAGGCGCATGCCCGCATAGAGAGGAAGGCGTCCGTTATTGTCGGCTGAGCGAGGTCCTTGCCGCACTTGACCGAAATGTTTCGTCTGCCTCTCCCTGAATCCCGGTGCCTTCCCAGCTTCACGCCTTCCTGGAGATCGTCTGGTGGAACAGCACAGTCACGTCCGTCGGGGGATTCTTCGAGTTGAAGCCGACGACCTTTAACACGGTGAGATGCGCTCAAGTGCTTTGCGTGTTGCAGTGGCGCGTTGCAGGAACGGTACGGTGTCCGATTAGAAAAAAAAAGATTAAAATGATGGGGGCCGTACTTGAAATCTGCATCACATTATAAATACAGGTACTTCCGATTTTTCCGACCACGCTTAGGGGTCGCGCAACACGCTTGAAAGGAGCGTAAATGGCCTCAAACGGCCGTAATAGCAGCTCGACCCTTAAATATGGTCGGCAAATCGCAAAAATATTGTAAGGGGCCGGGTGGAAAGGATGACTGCACTGGGTGAGAGCGTAGCGTGGTCTGCCAGTTTATTGGGAACAGTTGCTAGGCGTAACTATGCCAACAATACTCGGGTGCCAACGGGCCGGTACGGAACTGCCAACTTAGGTGGAGAGCGGCGCCCCCTAACACTCTCCCCACCGTTCTTTGAAAAGTGTGACGGTTACAGTGCTACGGAGCATCTCCGTTAAACAATAATTAACAACCTATTAAAGAAAAACACATTGACAAGACATTTGTGAACTGCGAGGAAAAACACGCGACATAATTACGAGAACCCTACAAAAAGAACACAACATTCGCAGACATTTTACCGCGACATTAACAACGGAACTATTAAAAATAACGAAACAGAAACAAACAAAGAAACACGCAACTAAGCGAGAGCATCGGCCTGGACCATGATGCGGGGCACAACCGGTGTAAGTCTGTCACTGTGCACCACTCGGGGGCGCGACCGCGGCTTGTCCACCTTTCTGATGCGGATGGTGACGCCGTTGATCACCGCCAGGACCAGGTACGGCCCAGTCCACCACGAGCACAGCTTGGTCGTCCTTCCCACTTTGCGGCGGGGATCGAAGAACCACACTTAGTCCCCGGGCTGGTAGTGCGGGCGGCGGGCACGGACGTCGTACCGCTCCTTCATCCGGAGGGAGGCGATGTCCACCCTCTCCCGGACATCATGGTGGAGGTCACGGAGGCAGTCGTACAGCCACCGCGGGTACTCGGAGCGGGCCACCACCGGGGCCTGCTGGAGGGGCAGCGGGCCGCGCGCCAGGACAGGGGGCAGGCTGATGTCACGGCCCAGCATCATCATGGCGGGGGAGACCCCCGTCGTGGAGTGGGGCGCCACGCGCAGACTCATCATCACCAAGGGAGCCTGCAAATCCCAGACACCGTGATTATTCGCAGCAAAGATGGACACCTGCTGCACCACAGTGCGGATAAGGCGCTCGACCGCCCCGTCGGACTGTGGGTGCAGCGGCGTCGTACGGGTCTTCCTGACACCCATGAGCGACATCACGGCCTGGAACACCGCCGACTCGAACTGGCTGCCCTGGTCCGAATGCAGCTCGGCGGGGCACCTGAAACGGGAGAAGACGTTCTCCACGAGGGCCCGGGCGACGTCCTCCGCGCGGGAACTCGGCACGGGAATAGCCTCTGGCCACCTCGTGAAGTAGTCAACCAGCACCACCAGGTAGCGGTTGCCACGCGCCGTCTCGGAGAAGGAGCCGGCGAGGTCAACGGCGACCCTCTCGAAGGGGACCCCGACCTTGTACAGCTGCAGCGGTGCGCGGGGGCGCACACCGGGGCCTTTCTTGGCGCGGCAGCGACGGCAGGACATCACGTACTGCTTGACCTCCTGACAGAGGCCGACCCAGTAGTACTGCACGCGGATCTTGGCGATGGTCTTGTTCCGGGACAGGTGGCCACCGGAACCAGGGCGGTCGTGGTACTGCTCCAGGACGCGGGGGATCATGGCCCGCGGGAGCACCACCTGCATAACTGAGCGGCGCCCAGCGGCGTCCTCGAAGCGGCGGCAGAGCAGGCCGTCGACTAGGCGCAGGGAGTCCCACTGCAGGAACAGGCCCTTCGTCTTGGCGCTGCTGCTGGACAGGCTGTCCGGGGACGGCGGCCGGCCACGCTCGAGGGCGCGCAAGATGGGCGCGATGTCCAGGTCGTCACGCTGGCCCACCCGAAGCTCGGAGTGCGTGGGAGTGGCGGCGTCCTCCATCCGCACCCTGCTCACCGGGCCGGCCACGGACTCCATCCGGGTGCAGTGGCGGCAGTCGGGGTCACACGGGCGCCGAGACAGGGCGTCAGCGTTCCCGTGCTCCTTGCCGGGCCTGTGGATAATTGTGAAATCATAAGCCTCCAGGATCTCCAGCCAACGGGCCTGCTGCCCTTCCGTGGAGTCGCGGAGGGTGCGGAGCCACTTGAGGGCGGCGTGATCCGTGCGCACGATGAAAGGCGCGCCTGCAAGGTAATGGTGGAAGTGGCGCATGGCGGAGAGGATGGCGTAGAGCTCCTTCTTGGTGACGCAGTAATTGCGTTTGGAGCGCGACAAAGTCTCACTGTGGTAAGAGATCAGCCTCTCCTCTCCCTTCTGGACCTGCGAGAGGCACGCGCCAACCTGAAAGTTGCATGCATCGCAATCCAGAACAAACGGGCCTCCCTTGGAATCCGGGTAGGCCAGGACCGGGGGCGAGCACAAGGCAGCCTTCAGGGAGTCGAAGGCCTCCTGGGCCTTCGAGTGGGAGACCACTCGAAGTGAACCGACTTCTCCGTGAGGTGTAGAGGGGCTTAGCAATCCTGGCGAAGTCCTTGATGAACCGGGCGTAGTACTGGGCCAAGCCGAGAAAGCTGTGGACCTGGGACTTGTCGGTGGGCACTGGCCAGGTGCGCACTTTGTCCGACTTGGAGGGGTCCGTGGCGATACCCGCAGCACTGATCACGTGGCCCAAGTACTTAAGCTGGCGCTGGAACAAGGAACACTTCGCCGGACTCAACAAGAACTTGGCGGAGCGCACGCGCAGAAAGATCTCGCGCAGGCGCTGGAGGGCCTCCTGGAACGTCCTGCCCGGCACGATGATGTCGTCCAGGTAAACGCGTGCCATGTCGTAGGGCACGAGGCGATCCATCAAACGCTGGAACGTGGCGGGGGCGTTGCACAAGCCGAAGGGCATGCGCAGGAACTCGTACAGCCCGTGGCCCGGCAAGCAGAAGGCGGTCTTGGGTATGGCGGCCTCGGACAGCGGGATGTTCCAGTATCCCCACTTCAAGTCCAGGGAGGAGAAGTAGGACGCGCCGCGCAGAGAATCGAGCGTGGCGTCGATTCGGGGGAGCGGGTAAGCGTCCTACCTGGTTACAGAATTTAATTTCCTAAAGTCAATGGCAAACCTGGGGTTACCGTCCTTCTTCGTGAGAAGCACGACAGGCGAAGCCCACGGCGACTGCGACGGGCGGATGACTTTCTGCTCCAGCATCTCCCGCACGCACTTGTCCGCCTTCTCTTGCTTGTGGAACTCCAGGCGCCGCGGGGCTTGCTTGATGGGCGGGACGTCTCCGGTGTCGATGTCGTGCTCCACGAGGTGACAGTGGCCAATCTCGCCGGAGCAGGAGAAGATGTCCCGGAACTCGGACACCAGACCTCTCACCTGCTGCAGCTCTTCCGGCGACAAGCCTGGCGCACAGCGGTCAGCTATGGCGACGAGGGGCTCCGGGAGCACATCGTCAACGCCGGCACCACGGGGAGGGTCCGCCGCAGATGGCGGCGCCGGTGCAGCGGCGGCCTCGTTGACGGGGGCCTCGGGCAGCACGGTGAAGCGCGCCAAGCAGGCGGACGACGGCAGCGTCACGGGGCAGTTGGACTCGTTGCAGACCGGGAGACACAGCGTGCCGGTCTCGTCCCGGACAAGCTGCCCTGCGAGGACTATACCTGGTGACGGGTCGCACGAGCGCAGTAGTCCCTGGAGCCGGCGGATGGCACTGCGTCCTGCGACAGGCTCTGCCAAGGGCTGGAGCGGTATGAGGCGTCGCTCTAGCCCCTCCCGGGTCGGGTGGGTGGCCAGCCCAGGGTGGGTGGTTACGATGGGAGCCAACTGCTCCGGGGCTACCTGCCCCCCCCCCCCCCCCCACCCGTCCGAACTCCTCTTGGTTGCCGTCCGCCGTCCACATGTCGAACCCGCGGACCTGGACGGGGACAAACTGCAGAGTGCGAGGCAGGATGGTAACGCGGTCAACCGCCTCCACTCGGGACGACAACTCGATGTCCGACGGCTGAGTCGTGACGCGGGTCATGGGGATGCGTGCAGCACCAGCACGAAGCACCAGCTCATCATTGTCCAAGTCGACGCAGCGGACGTAGGCGGCGAGGAAGTCGCCTCCTAGCAGACAGTCGTCGTGGATGTCGCCCTCGTAGATGCAGACGGGCACGGTGGCGCCGGGGAGTCCAGGTGCACCGGGGAGGCCGAGACTCACACGGCGGGGGCCGTACAGGGCGGCGGTGGGAGCCTCACTCCCGCCGTTGCGCATGCTGAGCACCGAGGACACGGGCGGCGTGTCGGGGAGCAACCCGCGCCGCAGCACAGACAGCGACGCGCCCTGGTCAACCAGAAAGCGGCAGTGCTTACCGGAGACATTGCCGTCGAAGAACCAGGACACCCGGGGCAGGATCTGCGGGGGCGTCGAAGAAGATGACGGTGTCGATGTCGGCAGCGGCGGCACAGCATGGGGTTGGGCGCGGCACACGGCGGCCGGCGGCTTGCCCTCAGCCGCGGCTACTGCGCGTTTCCCGAACCAGCATTGTTGCGGCGGTCGTCCTGACCGTCGTCACGGCGGCCTCCTCGGCGGCGAGGGTCAGCACGGCGCTCACGGCCGCGGACTGGGCAGTCACTCAGATAGTGCCCTTCGCGGTGGCACCCGAAACAGCGGACAGCACGGCGGCGAGGGGAGCGCGACCGGTTCCTGCTCTGGCGGGGTCTTGGGGGCGACCGGGACCGCTGACGACGCCGCACCAGGGCGTCTCGCCAGCTGTCCAGCGCAGCCAGCAGGTCGTCGTCATCACGGCGTCCACCCTGGCGACCCTCACGACCGCCTCGGCCGCGCGGCTGGAAGCCGACCCGACGGACGTCCATCTCGTCCGTGGACTCCATCGACGGCGCAGGGGAGGCGCCACGGTCGGATTCTGCAGGACCTGATACAGCTGCAACCTGGGCTACCTGTAGTGGCGCGGTCGTGCGCGCACGCTTGGGTGGCGGCTCGGCGACGGCTGGCTCCATCGCGTCGACCGACTCGATGTGAAGGGCGGCGCTGAGGGCGGCGTCCATTGTGGTCGTCTGGCGCAGGCGCACCTGCCGGCGCAGCGCGTCGTCGGCGATGCCCTTCACGAAGGCCTCGTGCGCTGTGGTCTGCAGGGGCTCCTCCGGCCACGACGGGTACGCCAAGCGCACCAGCCGGCTCAGCTCAGTGGCGTAGGTGCGGAGGGGCTCGTTGGCCCGCTGCTTCCGCGCCTGGAACTCGGCCTGGGCGGCGCTGCTGCCCTGGGCGGCGCCGTAGTGCGACGCTAGGCGAGCACGGAGCTGGGCGCAATTCTCGTGATCGGCGGCCGGCAGCGTTTGCACCAGGTCGGCAGCAGGACCGCGGAGGGCGGCGAGAAGGCGGCACCCCTTCTCCTCAGCAGACCACCCGTTGCGCCGCGCCGCGCTGTTGAACTGCGACTCGAACACGGCCCAGGACCTGGAGCCGTCGAAGGTCGGCGGGGCGACCCGGTCGCGGCTATCCTGGCCAGCCTGCAGCTGCATCTGCGAGAGCCGCTCGACGAGTTGGCCCTGCCGCTCCTGCATGTGGGCCGACACGGTGGCGAAGCGGGCCAGGGCCTCCTCCAGGGGTCGGTCGCGGTGATCTCGATCACGGCGGTGCGACATCCTTCCTTCCTCCCCTCGATAAAGGCGAAGAGGCAGCGCAGGGACTTAATCAGGCACTTCTGACACCACTTGTAAGGGGCCGGGTGGAAAGGATGACTGCACTGGGTGAGAGCGTAGCGTGGTCTGCCAGTTTATTGGGAACAGTAGCTGGGCGTAACTATGCCAACAATACTCGGGTGCCAACCGGCCGGTACGGAACTGCCAACTTAGATGGAGAGCGGCGCCCCCTAACAATATGTTGAGAATGGTATGAGTATAACAAATTTCAACTGCGACCCTCCAAAATTTTTACTACCTCTTTCGTAGTGGTACTCCCTATACTGACGGGCTGGGTTAGCGTTCATAATCGTTACGAAACAAGCGAGGGGTGGTCGAGTCCTCTTGGCCGTGTACGGAGTACTACACAATGCAAATATTATCGATACCTTCTAACGAGAGCCATGCGTTCGCGAGGGGTTTCGTCCTGCGACGTCTCCCTCGTTTGTGTGAGCGTTTCTTCTCCCCATGCGGAGACTGAGTGGATCTCGTTAAGGCGGTATCGTTCTGATATTATGAAAGCATAATGAAGCTATAGACTGAGCCGTGCACTGCGCCTGTGTACGGATCACTATGACAGTCGACCTCCCCTTGGAAACAAGCAAGTCTGATGTCGAGTCGACCACACTCCTAGACAAATTCATTTCCATTTTCGACCAGCCCCGAGCCGATTCTTGATTTTACTGATACTTAGTTTATCCAAGTAAAGTTTACTTCATTTGAATAACATTTACTTGTGAAACCAAAAGTACGCAATTTAAGACTAAAATTAGAACTCCATTTTTCTGGGTGTAGTGCCCCTCCCTTCCCCGCCAGCCTTTATGCGTGCAGGCAGATGGAGGGGGTGGGGGGTTATAGCAAATGATCGGCTACGAGGTTGGTGTGGATTGTGGCGGTGGGTTGCCGGCGAAATGTGGGCAGGGGTTGGGAGTGGGACGGGCGAAGACTGGGGCTAAAATGGGTTCGTCATGGGTCGGAGCCCGCCCGGGGATGTGCGGCTTCACGGCCGGCCTCACGAGCTCTGCACGAAAAAAATTGATTAGTTGGCACAACTAATTGGTTCGTTAATTTCTACGGAGTATATAGTCCCCTGGAGATACGGCTTGATGCGCCAGGCGGCCAGAATCGGCTGCCGTCTGCGGCGGGGCCTGGTGGTAGGCCCCGCCGCCACCGCGCGGCGCTAGTGTCGCTACGGCGACTCCTCGCCGCCCGGCTCCGCTGGGGAACATAGGGAAAGGGGCGCGCGCCGAGCTTTGGCGGGCCCTAGCGGCTTTGCGGTTGGACTTAGATGGGTGGTGTAAGCGAGACGATTGTAGCAGAAAGTCTAAGCTTTCAGATGATATGAATATCATGCCGATCCGACACAAGCAAAGCGAACGCCGGCGTCGGAAACGTGTGCGGTCGGCGGCCCTCCGTGCGGACCGGCTCCCGCGGACG
Organism: Megalurothrips usitatus; assembly: GCA_026979955.1. Lineage (NCBI taxonomy): Eukaryota > Metazoa > Arthropoda > Insecta > Thysanoptera > Thripidae > Megalurothrips > Megalurothrips usitatus. The sequence goes on from CM049592.1 coordinate 1,447,010, forward strand.
GCCGTCTACGTCTTTGGCGGGCCCTAGCGGCTTTGCGGTTGGAATAGATGGGTGGTGTAAGCGAGACGATTGTGGCAGAAAGTCTAAGCTTTCAGATGATATGAATATCATGCCGATCCGACACAAGCAAAGCGAACGCCGGCGTTGGAAACGTGTGCGGTCGGCGGTCCTCCGTGCGGACCGGGTCCCGTGGACGGCTGGTGCTGCCGGCACGCAGCTGCAAATGTTCCGATTTCGTGGTTTGCAGATATGTCATCTCTCGCAAATGATTTACAAGAGTTATCAGAGTGATCTTCGACGATTTTTGTCTATCATGAACTGTTTTTACGTCTGAAAACAGTGATACCCTGGGGTGGCTTGGGTGCACCGTGGTTTGAAGTTTCGCGGCTTATCTGACACAATTTTAGTTTTAGCAGAAATATTCAATCTATGAGTAAAACAAAGAAACAAGGAAAACGCGGTTTTTGACACAATAAAACAACCCTAACCCTGTAATAGGCCTGGCCGAGACGCCTGTCATTCACGAGAATATGCCTTATTGTTTTGTGCCTCGGTGCGAAAGTGGCTCAAAAGCACAGAGAAAGCACCACACGGACAATGGGCTACCTAAGATTCACTTCTTCCAGCCCCCAACTGAGGTAACGTTTGTAGACTTCTGTATATTACTTCAATTGGCACAGAGGTCTGCGAAAGTGAGAAATGTGTACATGACATGCAAAAATAAATCCTGTCACTTGCATGAATGCGCAGGGAAAGGAGCGACATCTGGTCTAAATTTTCATGCCAAACGCTTTTGATTTTATAGATGATCACATGATATTCAAACCCCAGTAATCTTCATTGATTTCCACTGTCATGTGCACATCCATATAATTTTTGGGTGCAGAACCTTGGGTGCAGAACTTAGCATGTTTCCTCACCAAAGACGCTGCCAGTGATGAGGAATTGACAAAGCTGATCCTGGAGTCTGTTATTTTAGTAGAGTACAGCGGTTTTTATGTAGATGGTGTAATAAGAGATGGTGCTTCATGGAACCGTTCCATGTGGACAAAATTTGGAGTGACAGAGAAAAATCCATCTGCAGACCACCCCTGTGATGCCGATCCAAACAGGAGGCTTTATTTTTTCTCTGACTATCCTCATCTGCTTAAGTGCATGAGGAACTGTTTGCTGTCAAAAAAAAGTGATTGAGGTAAAATAAAAAGTTTATACAAGCAAGTACAACAAGTACAAACATGCAAGCTTTTTTCATGTTGCCACTGACTTACTGAAATTGAAATTGTTACAGATAGGAGATATTACATTGGCCCATTGGGAAGCGGTTGTGGAGGCAGACGCACTCCGTGCAGTGGGCTTGAGAGAATGCCCTCGCCTTACCCAGGAAACATTGAACACCGACCCCTGGTCGAAAATGAGATGCAACCTGGCATGGCAGGTAAAAGTTTTGGATCTCATATTTTAAGAACATCAAAATTTTAAAAAATGAAATGCACTCATTTCTAAGATGTTTTCATCCTATGCTTCCAGTTTTGGAGTGGCTCTGCAGCGGCTGGAATGCAATCTTATAGATTTCAGGGCGTAGAAGCTTTGGATGACCGTGATGCTTCCAGTGTCTTTTGCAGTCTTGTAAATGAGCTGTCGGATGTAATGAACAGCAGGACACCAAAGGCAGCACTACGACCCAATTCTGAAATGATAAAGGTAAATTTCAAATTGATTGTAACTAAACCTATTTTTGTTTATATTCAGCACTTTACCTTATCTTTTTCAGACCATTGACAAATTTTTGGACAGGCTGAAAGAGATTCAAGACCACTTAACCGAAAAGAGACAGACTGTAGAACTTAAGGCTGAAAAGGCAAGAATTGAATTTTTGGAAAAAAGGAACAAGAGGTTCAAGTCACAGGAGGCAGCAATTCTCAAAAGAAGAGAGTGGGTGTTTTCAGAATCAACTGATATTGGGCTGAAAGTCGGTCTTGAGAATACAAAACAGTTGCTGTCATTTTTGTGCTCTAAACATATTGGTTATCAATATCTAATGACATGTCGCCTTAACCAAGATGCACTCAAGGTCAGTCCAGCAAAAAATTTCTTTGTCAAATTAAGTTTAGACACTTAAAGGAATACATACCCATGTTCAATCTTGCAGCGTTTCTTTGGACTAATGCGGCAATCTTGTGGGCAAAACTCACATCCTGAGCCACATGTATTTGCCCAACTATTTAGATTGCTTTCAATCTACTCATTGGTGAAGCCTATCAAAGGCAGCAACATCACAGGAGGTGAACTTCTGAAAACTCTCCTTTCTCTTGATGACCTGAAGGATAAAACAAATGAGGAAAGGAAACGGGAGCTTGACAGACGCCTTGATCACATTGTTCAGGCTGGTAAGAAAATTTCACGCACAGTTATTAAAAAAAAAATACCTCTGTAACACACAACTACATATCCCTTTTTCAGGAGAAGATTTCCATGATGTGACAGGTATTGCTGAATTTCTAGAGGATCATGATTATTTCGATGAGGCAGTAGATGAATTTGCTCTAGTTTACGTTGCTGGCTATACAGCCAGAAAATCAAAGAAATTCTCCAACGGATGCGAAGAGTGTGAAAACGTCTCAAGCTTCTTGATGAAAAAAGTGCCACAGATGAGCATCTCCTCATCAAGCTGAAAACTAGAGGATATCTGATATTCCCATCCAATGAAATTGTGTTGATGCTGCGACACCTGGAGAAACACATTATCCAGGCTAGCACAAACAATGAGCTGGAAGAGAACATTCTTTTCATCATTGTAGAAAAATTGGAGCAAGATAAGGGCTTACCATTAGTTGGTTGTGACATCCACAAAAATGAAATATCAAAGTCCATTACCAAATTTTACTTGATCATGAGGATGCATTTCCTGTGCAAGAGGTGGAATGAGAAAACAGCCAAACAAAAAAAAGATCAAAGAAAACATAGAAAACAGGCACATCTCACCCAGTTTTGTTAAACTTAGTTGATTGCAGTTTTGTTATATTGTTGATTGCCAGTATATTTTTATCTAATATTTCGCGGAGTTCATTATGGCCTAGTGACCAGTATGTGATAAAAATAGCTAGCTTTACTCTAATTTTAAGAATTATTTAACTGGATTGCACAGTGCGCTTTGAAATCATTTTTATCCACAAATACTTACCATTACATGTTATCTAATTATCAACATGTGCTGCAAGTCGCCTTCTTATTCTTTTTCTTTGTTGTTTTTCCATGGGTGAATGGAGTCATGATGGATGGCAATTAATAATTGTATCACTATACTTTCTTCTAGTGAAATTTGTTTCATGGCAGTTACACCTATTCTACTAAATCTTTAATTTTATTGAAAATATTTGTTACATTGCTATCTAAAAAAAAAGTCTTCCACTCATACAAATAAATCGGTGACATCCCTGACACAACTTCCCTCCAGTGCTCTGACAGCTCTGACCTACTCTGACCTCAGCGGTAAACGTCGAATCAAATCTGGCTACCGAAGCGTAAAATATAAACATAGTGTAATGGTGCACAAAGATCGTCGAAGATCACTCTGATAACTCTTGTAAATCATTTGGGAGATATGACATATCTGCAAACCACGAAATCGGAACATTTCCAGCTGCGTGCCGGCAGCACCGGCCGTCCGCGGGAGCCGGTCCGCACGGAGGGCCGCCGACCGCACACGTTTCCGACGCCGGCGTTCGCTTTGCTTGTGTCGGATCGGCATGATATTCATATCATCTGAAAGCTTAGACTTTCTGCTACAATCGTCTCGCTTACACCACCCATCTATTCCAACCGCAAAGCCGCTAGGGCCCGCCAATGCTCGGCGCGCGCCCCTTTCCCTATGTTCCCTAGCGGAGCCGGGCGGCGAGGAGTCGCCGTAGCGACACTAGCGCCGCGCGGCGGCGGACAAACGAAGGGCTCCACCCGGACGCGGCTGGGAGCCAGATCGCCTGGCCTAGCCGTACCTCCAGGGGACTATATACTCCGTGTTAATTTCGGTACAACCACGAAATTCAGTCACAGGAACTGAGAGTTCGTTGATCCCCAGAGAGCGCACTGTAAAAAATTTTGTCGTCAAGTTGACAATACAACAATGCCTAATTTTTCCTCCAATGCAATCGTCAAAGTCACTTGACAATTGTATCGTTGACCTGACTTGACAAAATAAATTAAGGATGATTGTGTCGTGAAGTGATCAAAGTCCGTCTAAAAGATGGGGTACCCATGAAAACCATGAAACCCATGAAAGTCACTAAACCAATAATGGTACACAGTTGGTCTTTTATTGTGAGACATTGAAATTGACTTAACTTTTATCTGACTATGACAGTCCTTTTATTAAGACCACTTGTTTGATTGTTTGCTTTTGTATCAACTTGAATGACGATCCTATTGTCAAATGACGATAAAATTTGTCAAGCGTTTTTGTCTTTTGACGGCTTATAGACCTGACGATTGTGTCTTCAGCTATGACGAGAAAACTTGTGGGGTGTTTTTGGTGGTTTTGACGATACTATTTGTCATGTTGACAACATTACATTGTCAATCCTGTTCAACAATAATATCGTCACAGGTTTTCTTGTCTAGTGACAAAATTTTTTTACAGTGCGACGCTTAAAATCGTCGCCTGTATAGAACGATGTTTCTGGAAATTGTTGCTGTAAGAGTGACGCTAAAAAAAATGTCGCTGTTATTATTATAATGTTTTATTATTAGTAGTATATATGTTATCGAATTTATCATCGCCCAAATTAGCAACGATTGTTTCTCTTCGATTTACAGTGCTTTTTATGGATTTAGATAATGCAACTAACCATTAGTTGCCCCAACGAAATCTTTGTTCACTGTTAAAAAAATGGCTGGAAAATCAAGAAGTAGTTGGTTATTTTATTTTCGACTGCCATTTTTCTAAAGAACCTTCAAGAATTCGCCAGATAAAATAACTTATCACAGTATGCCTTACTTTGAGGTATGATGTTGTGGCTATTGTGAAAGGTAACTTGTCCTCTATTAAATCTGCTTCAGTATTGCTCTCAGCCCAGATAATCTCAATATACACTGTAAAATAAGATCGGATATTTCCGATACATGGTGTGCGGGAAAAATCCGAAGGATGAATTGGATTTTACTTTTACGTACAATGTATGGGAATATTCCTACGCTATCACGAAGTTTTACTGTGAGGTATGGTAAATTTCCCAACTGAGTATAGGAAAAATCCGATACACCGATTTTCCTGTACATGATGGGACACTTCCGACAGAGATCACGCTCGGCACGGCCGAACAAGCAGACGCCTAGGGGGCGGGGCTAACCCAGCAAGGCGTACGTAGCCGCGTGGTCTCAGAGGTGTGGCGCGCAGCCTGAAGGTTGCGGGCTCGATTCCATGTGTCGGCTTCCGATTTCGGAATGACGCACCGTTTTCAATGCTAAATATGAGTGACGACCAATAATAAAATAGTCTTAGGTAAGCACATTAAATTTTAGCAACATGAAAAAATCCCAGCGCCAAAACCGCTGAGTGGTCCTCGGGGGCCAGGATTTCCAATGTTAAAAGCAGGTTAACGACTTTATGAACGTAAAAATAAGAAAGTATTCGGTTCGAACCGGGGTCTATCTGTCCGGCGATTCGACGCTTTACACAGCGCGGCTACACCGACATTGTAGGAAAAAGGCCGTCCGTATGACTGTCACAAGCTGCGGCGCCGGCGTGCGGGCCACGGGACGCCGAACTGGAAAGCCGAGGCAACAATAAAAGAATATTAAGATTTATTGAAACGATATTTAAACGCGATACAACTAACCTTGGCAATGAATTGAAGCAAATCACAAATTTGCAATTTTTGAGGAGTAACGAACCTTCTGATATTTTAACCGACGACACCACATTTGGTTTTCACAAGACAATGACGGCCGCATGGCCGCGGCCAGCCGCGGCGCGCGGGGCTCGCGGGGCCTGCTAACTTGCCAACAATGGTTTCAGAAGGGAACGCAGAGGGGAGAAACTGATGTTATTTTTATTATGATTTGAATACTTGTACCTGATGTAATTATAAGGTGGCATATGATATAAATATATTTTTGATAGTTTTTGGTTCATACAGATACAGTGATAGTAATAAGGATACGGAGAAGTAAAAATGTGCAGAGGGGAGGGATGTCGAAGCTAGAGAGGCTTGAGAGTGGGAACCCCTTTTAATGTAAGCTTTGAATTTTTGGATCTGAGCTAATAGGATTTTCTGAATGAGTTTGTAATTTATTTGATGAAAATATATTATTTTAAAATTTATGCAATAAAAATTAACGGTGAATGAAAAAAAAATGAAAGCTAGGGATAGTTAGAATGGGAAGCGAACTCATAGGCTATGAACGGCAACAATCGAGGGGTTGATAACTCCCAGTTTGGGTGTACACACGATTACCAAGGGGTAGTGACTACCGGTGATTACGAGGGATTACGAGCCATTACCGGTGGTTACGAGCGAGTACCGGTGATTACCTGTGATTACCAATGATTACCGGATGATTACTGACAAGAAAAATTGTCCGATTCTGTAATATACTACCTCTCTGCCGTTGGTACCGTTCGGTTTTGGTTTTAGCAGCCTGTGATCCCCAAAAAGGAAATACGTAGCTAAGCGACGCGCTAAGCGACAGTGTGCCGTAAAGGGTAGGCAGCCCACCCTAAACGCCGCCACCGAGCCAGCCATGGCATTGGGCGGGTCCGGGTCTAGGCTGGTCTGGGCGCTCGGTGCAGGGTTGGACTCGGTTGGACTGGCCACCTAAGCCCCCTCCCCCTGAGGTAGCTAAGGGCATAGGAGGCTTTTCGAAGAACAGTTTCCAACAACATTTTTGTTTCTGAAACAAAAGAGTCGAGTGCCTACCCCTTACCAAGGAGTGGTTACATTCCACTCAATTGGTCGGGTAGCTGTCATGTTTCAATTTAGTTCTCTGAGATTGTTCACACATTTATCAAATTGTAGTGCTGGGGGCAAGGGCAGGTATCTTGTCAACCAGATAAATTGATTGGCAGCCCCCTTCATTAGTTCAATTGGTCTCCAATCTCTTACTAGGTGCATATCTTTTGGGAAGGGCCCCAGCCCGGCCCGGGGCCCCGGCGGCGATTGACAAATCGCCGCCCTGGCAAGTCCGAGCCTTGCTCGGTGTGCGAGGGAACGCAAAGCTGTGCTAAAGCTACCGCACCACCAGCGGACCGCTGCTCAGCTGTCCGGGGAAGTAGAGGACTCCACGGGTGATTTTTCGGCAGCCGGGACAGGTCTCTGGCCCCTCCCCCCTTTTCCCCTCTTTCCTTGTCATCAAACCAGTGTTCATAACCCTGCTTAATTTTGTGTAGATCCCGTTCCGCTGCCTCGACCGAGCTCAGCCGTTTACGGCCCGGCTAGAAGCAATTACTGATTACGGGTGATAACCGATCGATTACGGGTGATTACCTGTTGATTACGGGTGATTACCTACTGATTACGGGTGATTACCGACCGATTACGAATAATTACCGACCGATCACGGGCGATTACCGACCGATCACGGGCGATTACCGACTGATTACGGTGATTACCGCAGATTACGGATGATTACCGCCGACTATGGGTGATTACCACTGATTACGGCATGATTACCGAGGGGGTGTACACGCGATTACCAGAGTTATTAACCCCTCGGCAACAATGGTTGGGAGGAGGAGAGAAGAAGCGTGAAAGTCGCTGCAAAGGGCTCCTCGCTCCGCTCGGACCCAAAAAATCACATACATGTACGGTAAAAATCCCATAAGTGTATGGGTAATATTCCATACATGTATGAAGTAAAAATAACACATGTTTCGGATAAAAATAACATAGAGGAGTATAGTAAGAAAATCCCATACCCAATTTGGAAATTTGCTTCACGTACATGTAACGGAATTTTACCATATAAATTTTTTAGAGTGATAACCTACGTTGACCCAATGAAACCTTAGTTCCTCTAACTAAATTTTTGCTTGTCTCAAAATCATCGAACAAAAATTAGTTTTGCCAATCAATCTCATTTTTTTGTCTGCCGTCCCTGCCGGTCCCCCAGATCGTGGCGGTGGCCGTCACCTACGTCGTCGTCATGCTGCAGGTCCTGCTCAGCCTGCAGTCCTCTCCGCTTGCCTCGCCAGAGTTCGCCAACGCAACAGCCGTCAAGTAACACGCCCCCGTCACACAGAGTGTGAATTGCTTTTTGTGTGCATGGAATAAAAACGTGAGGACAAACTGCTGAGCAACTTCTTGCGAAACAATAGTCGCACGGCAACGAGGACTAGTGAGTGCATGAGTAGTCCTTTTCGGACACCATGATTAAACGGTACGAATTGCTGACCGTCGAAAGTGAATACCTGAATCGGTGCGAAATTGGGGGGGGGGGGGGGGGTCTTACGTAATTTATATCGCTAGTGCAAAATTTGTCAGTCTTCAGTAGCTTGTCGTGGAGTGGCGGAGCCGTGATTCGCGGTGAGCGGGGCCTGCTTTACGGTCTGCCGTACGCCTACCTTGTTTGTAACGCTACAATGTTACAGCGCGTGATCGTAAGTTATGCTCCCCGGGCCCTCCGCAGTCCGTCGGGAGGGCCCGGGGGCCGCCGGTTTGCCATTCTCCGTGCGCGGAGATCTTTGCCCAGTCTGCCACAGTCCGCTGCTGCACCGTCTGCTCCTCTCCGCCGTGCTCCGCCCGCTGCGCGGTTTCACGTCCACGGTCAGGGCCCGCGGCGCGGCGGCGGCGGCGCAGGCCGAGCCGGTCGGACGGGTGTGGAGCCCGTGACGTCGGTGGGGACGCCCGGCGGGGCCGGCGGGGCCGGGACCAACGCCGGCCGCCCAGTCCGCGCCGGGAAGTCCGGCGGCGCGGCGCCCCGCCGTGTTATAGCCCCCGCGGAGAGGTCGGCGCCTCAGTGAGGCAGGCGGCGAGCTCCGAGGCACACGCAGCACCGAGCCGCGACGACTGCAGGTAGGTCGCGGTGCACGCCGGCCAGCGGCGCCGACGCTACGGCCTGTCCTTTGTTGACCGCCGGGAGCTGCGAAGGCTCGCGTCGAGCTGAGGCACAAATCGGCTAGACAGTGTTAAAAAAATATTGGGAATTCCTGAAGTCCTTCGGAAACTTTTTTACCAACTGATTCTTCGTTTTTTTCCCAACTTAGGACATATTGAGATTGGCTCTGCTGGGAGCAAAACTCTAAAGCAGATTCAATAGAGGACACATTACCATTCTTAATAGCCACAATATCATACCTCAAAGTAACACATACTTCCCGTGACAAGTGATTTTATTCGGCAAATTCCCGAAGGTTCTCTGGAAATTTTACAAAGGACATTCGGAAATAAAATTACCAACTGATCCTTCGTGATTTCCTAGACTTTTTTTTAACACTGTACGATACCGTGTTAATGGACAGAATCCGTTTCGATACTCCATTTCTGGCTGTATACGATCATCGTACCTTACAGTGCGGTCTAAAATTATAGATGTTCATGTACAATATTGCAAAACTTATATGTGGAAGTGTAGTGTGTATGTGTGTGTGTGTGCGTCTAAAACAAACTAAGACAATTGATATACTTAACAAAATTGCGGTATACTGGACGCTATCTGGAAATTCGCATGTGTTATTTCGTACATTAACACTTTTATTATATTGTTTATTGTATTTAGAAAACACCGAAATTCGGCGCACGTGTGCCACGATTGCAGTTATTTTCAAACAGTACTCATCATATAGTGAACAATGAAGTTGACTCTTTGGCTTAATCAGGTGCGAAGTAGTCCATGCGCACAGTGCAGTTCGACCGAGGTTTTCGTCCAAGATGCGATGCACTCTGAATGTGCAAGTGTACGACTCTGTACGTAAATGTATGTAACAGAACTGTGGAAGGTATTACACGGTCAGTTATGCCAATATTTTCCAACACTTATTTTTGAGTGTTTTAAGTAGTTTATTATTGTTTGGGGTCCGTTATGAAGTCACTTCCATTACATAATGAAGATACACATACCCCGCATTACAGAAGTGTTGCAAGCCTTTACAGGATACTGTACAAGGCACCACAGCAGTTAATCGTACTTTGAATATTTCGACAACCCAACAAATGTGTAACGAAGAATAATACTATCACTCAGAAAACGATAACATCACTTAGAAAGGATCGCAGCCTAATTGACAGGCAAAATTTAATTGCACAAATGTGCTTTTAACTGTTTGGCTAATATTCTCGCTACTCCTACAAATTTTGAACACATTTAAAAATCTTTATACTGCTCATGTCTGGCAGTAGCCGCTCGAATTGGTGAGTGTGGAGCCAGGCATTTGGAATGGAGAGTGTGTGGCTGCCTGGGCAAGAGACGGCAGAGTCCTGTTAGCGGGCCGCCGCAGGTATGGCCTGCCGGTGGTGCGGGGAAAACTTGTTGTTTTGTCCGCGCCGTCTACGGTCACCATCGTGCTACACGATCTTCTCCCCGGCGGGATGCAGTTGTTTATGGCTGAAACGCCCGCGGTGTTGTTTGTCGTTTTGTGAGGCGTTCTCATTAAGAATTGCAGGGGACGCGCCATTTTCCAAGTCAGCACAAGGTTGAAAGCTGGTGTTTGTTTTCATTTTTACTCGTACTTTGCTACTACTACATATGCTGCAGCAAAAAAGAACGAGTATTGCGCTCGCCCCGTCTGTTAAATCACACTTTCATCTCGAACACCACATAACTTAAGAATGTTCTGAGTATACAGTTTTGATCGGACTGTAATGTAGTTAAATCCTCACGGACTGCTTTCTTTAAATCACGAAAAAAATATACTCTTCTTTTGGGAACGTAGACGCCGTGTCTGGGCAACGGGCGCTGCCGCCCGTCAACAATCGCTTGTCCACCATATGGTGCCGCTCGCAGTAACTGGGCCGCTAGTGGATGGCAGCTGCTAAGTCTTACTGAATGTACGGAATAATATGAAAATAAAGACTGCCATGGAGAACGCCATTGCGTTGTGGGTTGGACTCGTCCTCTATTAAATTCAAGTTCAAGGTAAAAAAAATTCATGGCATCATTGATGTCAAATATTACAATCATCAACGTAATGTCAAAATATATTTTCGATATTTTGCTAACATATCATTAGGACGTAGCATCCGTCGGGTGCCGACTTTTCTCTGTTGTCGACCAAATTACTCTGAGTGGCACCACGGCAGAGTCGCTTGTTGACCGCGACCGGTGCCTCTTCCCCGCCTGCTCCAACGGCCGTCTTCGGTCTCAGAAAAAGAGTAATTTTATTTTTCATGTTTTTCCAAAAGTTTGCGATGTCTACATCACGGACCGATGACAACAGCGTTATTAGAACATTCGTACGTTATTTAACTTACGAGATGAAACAGACAAGGCGAGCGCTAAGCTCGTTCTTTTTGCTTCTATGTGAGATACCAGGACAAAACTCCAAAAAAATCCGATAGGAATTCATGTAGGGTACGTGCACACAAAGAACGAGCCTCTCCATGAACGCCCTGCGTTTACCCGGACAGTCTTGTTTATATAGGAGTAGAATACCCGGGAGTATTTTTAGTTTTGCGCCAAGTTTGAAAAGCTTCAGATCCTAATAGTTGTGGTCTTGTTGTGGCCCTTTGAAAACTCAAATTTGTTCCTGAACCCCAAACCAACGGCTTCCGACTAAAAGAAATACGATTTCGAAAAAGGACCAAACGCTTACGCTATGGTTATGGTGAATGTCCACATATAGTTTTTTGTTAACATGATAGCTGTGGTTGAAGGAGTCTCTTTGTTCACCAGTGTGTTCACTCAGTTGCGTGAAACTTCTGTCCTTTCATACCAAAGTACCTTTGATAAATCTGAAAAACTAAACTTTCTTTTTGTACAGAGACTGGGCTATGTTGTTTCTTGACAGAACGTTACCCAGTACAACCTGGGCTGTCGATTTTTTTTACTTTAACTCTCCATGACATTCCACTACAACGCGCTAACATCTGGCCGGACTGTGATTAACGTAATAGGATTTGAGAATTCCAGTTTCGCTCTGAGGGGCGGTGTTCACACAGTTAATAATGAGGAGGGCGCCTTGCCTTGAGGCAACGCTTCTCTGCGCGGACACAGCTTGTTATTGCCCAGTGATGCTCGTAATGCGGCTAGTTTAAATTTCCGCCGTGAATATAATCAGCGTAATGCGCTCGTACGCGGCCCCCCGGCCTTCCTCGTATCTCCTCGAGGCACGCATGGAGCACGCGTACACTGCGAACTTTCGCAGGCATTGCAACACTACTGTCGCTCCTCACTTGTTTAAAACTGCAGATCGACATTTTTGGTATGCTGCCGTGTCATGTACTCTTACTAACGCTCAGGGAATGTTCATTATTTTCCATTGAATACTACAATCTTGGGAAGAAGCATGATCGCTCATTTAAAGTGTAAAGGGAACGAATGTTTGTGTGTGACAAAACCGAGCACTAAACTAATGCGTGGGACTGGGTATTCTACGATGACGTCACTGAAAAAAATATTTTGGAAGAATAAAACAAGCACAATTGGAAAATTTGCAGCACGTATTGTTTGTGATTTAAAAAAAATTGAGAAAGTTTATTTGAAAGTTTTGTAAGATTACTGTACTGGAAAACGACGTTACGTATATCAAACCCTGAATGTGATGGGTTGAAAAATACCTCGTACATTGAATTTCACTGAAAAAAACACAGAAAATTTGCTTGTAAGATTTTCGGTTTGTGGTTCTGTGCGACATTTTAGGGATTGAAGTGCTCTTCTTAAGCTCTCCCAGAGCCGGGAAACGGGCGGGCATCGAATGCCCGGACGCGTCTGCGGGTCAGCAGAAATGTATCTTCTGTCTCCGTCGTCCTGCCGAGGCAGACACAGACAGGAGACGTATTCGGATGCGTCCGGGTATACGCTGCCCGCCCGATTCTAGTGTGCTGCGTCTCCCATTTCCGAAATCTTCTGTCTCTGTCCACGCGTAGGAACCAGGCGAGTGCGAGAGAGACAGACTCGCGCTTGGTCACGGCCTGGCCGTGCCGAGTCCGCCTGATGCAGTTCCCTACCTGACGCCGGGCTCCGAGCTCTCCTCCGCTTTAACGCGCGTCACGCCTTTCGTTGCAGCAATGCGCGCCGTGGTGGCACTCATCTTCCTGTCCGCTGTGTGCGCGGCGCCGGCGGGGCCCGCAGAGCCCACGGCGGCCCCCGCCGAGCCCCAGGATGGTCCGGCCCCGCCGCCCGCCGCGTCCCCGACGCGAATGCCCCCGCCGGTGACGGTCTCGCCCAACCCGTACGTCGAGATGGCCGACAAGTTCATCGAGGAGTTGCTGCTGCAGTCAGCCGACCCAGAGCACCCCAAGGAGGAGGGGGACACGCCGCCCCGGGTGGCGCCGTCCACGCAGAGCCCGGAGGAGGTGTTCGACAGGCTCATGAACGAGGTGTTCTCAAAGACCACGACGCCGCGGCCGGCGCCGCCCGCCCAGCAGGAGGTGCCGGCCGTGCCGGCCACCGGGGACCGCATCGGCCAGGGTCCCGACGAGGCCGGCGACGCGGCCCCTCAGACCACGCCTCTCGAGGACGCTGAGGTCTCGTCGCCCGCGACTGCTGCGCCCTCCGCTCCCCCTGCGCCAAAGGCACCCTCCAAGAATTCGGTAATATATGGCTGCATTTGTGGCTGATTCTGTCGTGCATTTTGGATCAGTAGTGAATGGGACAATTTTGTCCAATAAAATGTTACGTTTTTAAGCAAGACGCGACATTGAGACAATTAGCAGGGTAAGGGTGTAACATGTGAGATCAAATTCGTCCCATAACTATGCTACAAATTTTATCTCAGTTGCTTTGTTTAAAAAATGAAACATTTTATGAGAAAAAATTGTCCTATAGCATTTAGTGTAAATAATAATACTTATGTATTGCAAATGTATGGATCTGAGCTTTCACTACATTTTTGTACATTTCGATGAACAATATTGCCCAATACAATGCACAATAATTATTCGCGGCCATTTTTCACTCTCAACTCAACTCTCAACCGCTGTGTCTTAGGTTTTTGTGTATTTACAATTCGACTGACCGCGTGCTCTCCCCTCCGCAGTGCGAGTGTCCGCCGAGCGTCCACAACCCCGAGAACGCGCCATGCGAGTGCATGCGCTTCTCCGAGTGCGCCGGCCCCAAGCCCAAGCCCACCAAGTCCGGCAAGCCCGACTTCCCCGGCCCCATACCGTAAGTGTGTACGCGGCGTGCGGCAGCCGTGCGGCCCGGACCGAACACTCTAAAAGTATTTTTCGTCACTTAACAAAAAATCGAATCTCAAATTTTGCCACAGATGTTTTCGTCACACGTGCTGTGACGAAAAATCGTCAAAAAGAAACTGTGTCTGGGACATCATTTATTAAAACGTTTAGCCCAGAAGTGACGAAAATTTTGTCACAAAAAAAATCGTCACGTGACGAGAAAATTGTTATGTGGTGTGAATATTTAGGTGACAAATACGTCATCAGTATTTATCGTCACATGACGAGATATTTTTGCAGTTAATTTTATAGGACAATTTTGTCCCATCAAATGTTCCGTTTCAAACCAAAAAAAAAATACTGGTAATACAATTTTTAGCGTAACTATGAGAGAAAATTCGTTTCCTACAATTTGTCACGCCCTTACGTTCCAAATTCGTTGCCCGCGAGTCCTGATTTGCTTGAAATCGCAACAAATCATTAGAGAAAACTGCCTCATGGTCATTTTAAGTGTTGGATGCTTTGAGTAGATACTATTTAGGGAACATAAGTTTAATTCAAACATCCTTCTTAAGATTTTGAAACGGAGTTGAATATCGCGCGGGAGTCTTACATTTGCGGAGGCTTTTTATAGATCCGATGTATCGCATTCTCACGGCGATGAATCTTAGTTACAATGGAAATTAAACTATAGTAGCGCAGTACTTTTGCTATTTTCCAATGTTTTTACTATATTTTTTTTCTGTATTTGCGTGAGCGAAAAAGGAGTCGTTGATCTAACAAAGGGAGTACCACGAGGTATAAGTCCGCGAATATAAATCCCGCCAAAATTTTTGTGCGGAACCTACCAAAGGTCCTTTGACCACCAACGTTTGAACAAAATCAGAGATTTACACCTCGAGGCACTCCCTTGTAAGCAATCCGCTGAAAACTACAACTCTTCGCTACGGTTAGGAGTTACTGGAAAGTCGATACGCTCCACTTCTGTTTTGCATTGGGTTTCTGACAAATCGTGCAGTTTTGATCACAGATTGTTGGTCAGGGGATCACGAGTGTGGCGCCCCATGATAACAAAATTTTAAGAAATTTGTGGGAAAGTTCGCAATGTAAAGGGAAACGGGTCCAATTTTATTTTTCCTTTTGGAGAAAAAATAAAGAGTAAGACGTAATTAATAACGTAGCGGACCGCAGACATACAGTGCAACGCGTTCCTGTCCGTTGCAGCGGTGACACGTGTCCCGGCTTCTTCACCGTGTGCTGCGTCCGCGGCTCCCCCGGGGCCCCGGCCAAGCGGGCGCGACATGTGCGGCAGGCCGCCGACCTCCCGAGCGGGGCCGGCGACCGGCCAGCGACGACGGAGGCCCCCGCGGCCGCCGCCAGCCTCCCCGCTGCTGACCCTGCCGCCGCAGCTGCCGACCCTGCCGCCCCAGCTGCTAGCCTCCCCGCTGCCGACCCTGCCGCCCCAGCTGCCAGCCCCCCCGCTGCCGACCCGGCCGCCGCAGCTGCTAGCCTCCCCGCTGCCGACCCTGCCACCGCCGTCACCGACGCCTCCCAGGTGACCTCCGCCGCCGCGGGGCCTCTTGACGCCAGCCCTGCCGCAGCAGTGACCGACGCCCCACAGGAGGACCCCAGCACCGCGGCGCCGCCCCCCGGGGCCCCCGCGGTGACCGACGCCCCGCAGGGTGCACCCGCCGTCTCGGAGCCCATCAACACCTTCTCTGCCGAAGCGGCCCCGGAGGTAGCGGCCGCGCAGGGCAGCGAGGCCGGCCCCGTTCCCCCCGCGCCGGCTCTCGTCGCTGACGAGCAGAAGAACTCTTCCGCTCTAATTCGGGTAAGCGTAGTGGCTCTGAATACAACGACGGATATTTCCGAGGAGACGGCGGTGGTGCTAAATATTTACCTCGCCAGACAATTGTCCGTCTTGGATACAGACGTTAGCTTACGGACTAAAATGTTGTAGCTTCGGCTCCGGCACAATTAGCAAGAAAGATAAAATTTTTAGCCTGATAGTCCAAATTTTCGCTATGGTGCAATTCCCTTTTTTGCGTGCATAGTCGAAGGTACAATAGGGCTTTGTTCAGTAATAGAACCACGCATTGACAATGGCACTTAATAAAAGCCCGAATATTTCGATACATTCGAAGACCTAGCGTTTAATTTTTAACTTCAACGGTTGAAATATTTTCTGTGGTTACAGTGCGACTGCCCTCCCAGCGTTGAGAACCCCGACAAGGCGCCTTGCCACTGCATGCCTTTCGACCAGTGCTTGGGGGCGCCGGAAGGCGGAGACGACATCCCCGACTTCCCCGGACCCATCCCGTAAGTAACTGAAGTATTCGGCTGTACTAATGTTTACCTGGGACTTGTGACCCCTCTGCCACTCAGAAGGGAATGCCCCGAAGTGTCAGGTCAAAATTCGATGAAACTTTTTCTGCAGTGTACACTGTCCACAAGACCCCACAAAACCAAAATTTAGTTGCCCTTATCGGCCAGTTCCGGAGACATAAATTTCTAAAGCGTCAAAACAGTCTTAATTTGATGGTGTTTGGTGTTAACAAGGAATTTTTAAAAAATTCAAAATGCTTCCGTAATGTTGATTTGACGAAAGTAGGGTTTTCAAGGGCTGGAATGTCAAGGAAAACTCTGTAACTCCAGTCGTTTCCGAGATATCCGCGTATTATGTACGGGAATCACACTTGAGACATTTTTGTGAGGTATTGTTTGATACCCATACGCCAATACCTCGAAAACGGCTAAAGTTACAGCGTTTTACTTGAAATTTTAGTCCTTGAGGGTTCTACTTTCGTCAATAAAACGTTAGGGAAGTATTTTGGAATTCCTCGTTAACACCAGTTACTATCAAATTAAGACTGTTTGAACGCTTTAAAAATTAATATCTCCGGAACTGGCCGATAAGGGGAGCTAAAATTTGGTTTCTGGGGGTCTTGTGGACAGTATCTACTGCAAAAAAAAAAAGTGTCATCGACTTCTGAGTCTGACACCTCGGGGCATCCCCTAGTCAGTCCTCAACGACACGGAAGCTTCATCAGGGCACCTAGGGAGCCCTTCGCTCGCCAGAATGTACTTCACGGCATTCATACTTCAAAAGTGATAGGTTAATAGGGTGACTGTACTTATACGTATAGGGTGGTCTTTGTCGAACCAGGATTTTGCTCTTTGTCCACCAGGCGCTAGAACTTACGTTCTAGCGGCCATAATTTTCATTTCTGTCCCTAGGTGTCCTGTGTCAAATACTTCCCTAGATGCCCTCTTCACGGGGCGACGTTTCGACAAAGCCACCCTGTATACACTGAATATCTGTGGGATGCGACAGATTTTGTTCAATGCTGCGTTGCAATTTTGCGCGAAACCCGACGAAAAGATAGGGAAAATTGTAGCAGCGGAGATCAGTTTTCCACTTATTTATGTTGCCTAATAACGCAACATTACGGGACAAAGTTGTTCCAAGTTAAAGGTCCACGCAGGTGGACTTTGCTCAAGTCCCTCGCGCCAGATAGGTGGTACGTGCATGCGCCCAATCTCCCCTTCGGCTCTCGGTGCCGGGGGTGTCCTCTGGGTGTGCGGTGGGTGCTCACTGCCCGGCCCTGTCCGTTGCAGCGGTGACACGTGCCCCGGCTTCTTCACGGTGTGCTGCGTGGCGTCCAACAAGCCGGCCGCGGCGCGCAAGGCGAGGCAAGCCGCGCAGACCCGGCAGGACGGCCAGGTGGACCAGCAGCTCATCGAGCAGGTGTTCGGCAAGCCCCAGACCGATGACGGCGCGGAGCCCCCGCGGCCCCAGGCTGAGCAGGAGACGGAGCTCATCGTGCCGCCCGTGCCCGAAGAGAGCTCTGCCATCGACACTCCACTCGGGCCGGAACCTGGCCCAGAACTGGAGGCCAATTCGACTGCAAGGACGCCGGTGAGCTCACGCGGTCGAGCACTCGCTCATAGTGCACACACAAATTCATAGCGCACACTGAGAAAGTCCTGTGGGCAGTTTTGTGCATGGCTGTGGAAGATTCTGTGCGTACGTGCCAGGAAAAATATTAGGATGTTGTTAACTGCTTAGAAAAAGTTTCAGTTTTATCATTGTTCAGTGACGAAGTAATGTATCTGGACAGTTTTCTTTCCAGTCACGGACGCACATCGTCCAGGGACTTTGCCCATTTACTTTTTTCGTTTTACATGTGTCCCCATTATTTATCAAAATTGTTAATAATTATTACTAACATTTATTCGGAGTCTAGATATCACCATTCATCATGAGTATGTGACGATATGGTCAAAATTTAATAATTAAGAGTGCGCCCTTTTCAACTTTGCAAAGATCGTAACAAAATTTTGCAACGGCAACACGTTGCAGAAATAAGTGATAGCCATCACATTTTTTGCAACGTTCATCACAAAATTTTAGCGACTACCACAACTGGATCCTGTTTTCAGATTATCGTCACAAACGTTTGTGACGATGACCAAATTTTTCAGAACCGTGAACGTCACTAAAGCTTTGTAATGAACTCCACAAAAATTTGCGATGAAGACCGCAAAATATTGCAACACTTGTTGCATCAGGTTTGCAATAACAATTGCAAGATTTTGTCCGCGAATATCGTTGCAAACTTAAAAACAGTGTGTAGCAAAAATTACTGCATCATTGCAAAGATTTGCGAGGGACGATCCCAGAAACAGTACAAGGTTCCTTGCATTTTCAAGCACAAGTAGTCGTAATGTGCAAGAATGTGAATCTCTTACAACGCCACGCACGCCATACAGGGCACTCAACATGACCCCGGTGGGTGAACTACTTCTATGCAGGTTGTATAGGCCAGTTTGTTTGTATATGCGTGTATACACATGTATATGTGGTGTAAATGGTCGTATACGGTCTGTATACGCATCTTTATACAACCGTATACAAGCCTGTATACGGTTGCATACGCACTGTAAATTATAAGGTGAGGTTCCTCACCCTTAGAAGGGCGAGCAATTTGACTCAAATTTCTATACTTTTTAAGAGTGAGGTTCAAAATGATCACTCCAATTGGGTGATGTTACTTGAGTTTTCGCCCTAGCAGGGCGATGTTTGAGGGACGGTTCCCATTTAGGGCGAGGTTCATTTTCCTAATAGAGTAATGGGAAGTCCATCGCCCTAAACAGGTGACGCACACCTGCATCGCCCAAATTACGCGATAAACCTCACCCTTCGGTTTTCAGTGATGCCCGGGGACGCTCTGCATGGCGGCTGGGCGCGTGCTGTACTGACACTGACGCCATATTCTGTTGCACCCGTGTTTTGCAGTGCGACTGTCCCCCGAGCGTGGAGAACCCGAACAGCGTGGCGTGCCTGTGCATGCATTATAAGGAGTGCTCCGGCCCGGAGGTTCCTGTCGGCGAGGACGGCTTGCCGGAATTCCCCGGACCAATCCCGTAAGCATATTTAGGGTATAAGTAGACCGAAGGGAAATGTTATCTATGCGATTCCAGTAGGGTCTTCAGCCTTCGGGGTGTTACCTACACGCGTGCGTGCCAAAATATTTTCTAAAATGTATTGGAGTGATTTAGTGGTTCGGCCCCACACTAGTAAAGCAAATGAAGCTTTTAAAATTAACTGGCGCGCAGCGTGCACAGGGCATCACGAGATGCGTGTGGGCGCAGCGGTCGCTACTCTGCAGCCTCGCTCGGATTTTCTTACAGTTATATGCATCTGCTCTGAAGAACAAGGTATAGCCCGGGGGGGGGGGGGGGGGGGGGGAGATCGTCAAATTGCTGCCTGGGAGGTAGGCACACTTCCGTGTGTTTGTCTTATTCATACCACTATGGGTCGTGGCGGTAGGGCTACATGTGGTAGTAATTTACTGAAGCGAACGACGCGTAGACTGAGCGCAGCGCCCGGAGGGGCGGTAACTCGTGAGTCTCCACGACCGGACGGCAGCCGGCGCAGGAGGGCGGCGCCGCGCCGTACTAGCGACGGCACGGACGTACGAAGCAGAAATATCCGGTGACCCGGTTGCCTCTCTAATATAACAAACATCCACTGAAATTCACCAAATTCACCAGCTCTTTGTAAATACAGGCGAACAAACTAAAAATGTTAGTCGTTAAAAACAGAATATTTTTGGATTGAGATATGACGCTATACGTACAAGCAATTTTACGAAGACATCTCTGTTTCTAAAACTATCAGGGCTCTGGAGGCCACTAACAAGGACAAATTTCTCCTATTGCAGTGCAAAGCGCCATGAGTTTTTGACCTCGTTCCAGATATGTGAATAAGTCAATTTTGCGTCACACATACGGCCTAATGCCAGAAACGGCATAAAAAGTGTCGCGCTTTACGAGGTTTTCCCGATTAATTCTGCTTGAAGTCGTTTAAATAAGACAGTCTTATACAGTGAAGTGCCTTAAGTATCAGTACCGACCGAGCCGCCGCGTTTCCGCGTTTCGCTCAGAAGACACCCTGTGCCCGAACTGCTCGGAGCGGCACCTGATAATGGCGACGCTTTCCGCCTTTCTTTCAGCGGCGACACCTGCCCCGGATTCTTCAACGTGTGCTGCGTGCCCCCGGAGCTTGACGTGGCGTCGCTGGTCCGCAAGGGCGCTGGTGCGCCCGCCCCGCCCGCCCCGCCCGCCCCGCCCGCCCCGCTCGGCAAGCTGTAGCGGATGCCTCCGCAACGAAACGCGACCCGCCGAAATCCGTCGTACCCAACTTGCGACAGATTTCTCCGTTTGGAGTCTACAGTGTGTTCTCACGCAAGCTGTGCGGATGGATCAATTCACTGTAAAAATATTTACTCTTAGATTTTGTTCAAAATTTTTCGTTACACATGCTGTGACGAATTATTGGCACAAAAATAATTATATTCGGGAATGAGAGGAAATAATTTTTTTGAGCGTTTAGCTTAGAAGTGACGAAAATTTTGTCATCAAAATATTTTGTCACATGACGAGAAAATCGTTAACTGACGAAATATTTAGGTGACGAATATTCGTCATCAATATTTATCGTTACGTGACGAAATATTTTTACAGTGCTTTCGCGTTTAGCGACAAAACGTGTTGATTAGTCTGAGACTGGCGAACGTGTGTGGCTTGCAAGGAGGCCATAACAGTGTTATTCAAGCTTATGGTAGAAGTACTTTTAATTTTATTTAAATTCTGAACTGCGATAACTGTGATAAAATACGTTAAGCTGAAAAATTTGTGTATTCTTCGTTTGCAACTGGTTCCGCACTCCACAGAGAATAGCATGCCAGCTTCTGAACCTACTCTTGCGTTTTCAAGACCTAACAGAAACCGACATGGCTGCAAATGCTTTCCGTCAAACTTGGTGCACAGGGTGCTGCATCCACATTCAGACCAGCCGGATGGGTTGCCTACCCTCTCGGCGCCGCTGGTCAGATGCTGGCGCCGGTACGGTGGTGCTGAATTCATCTTCTTTCGAAGAGTGAGTGTGCTGAAGGGGTTATGGATGCCGAAGCTGCATAGCCTGCGGGGCCAATCAGTCAGCAGGACTCGCTGCGGGCGTCACTCTTGCCGCACGGTCGCAACCGCGCTCGTGTTCTCACTTCCGAACGTATCTTGCATCACACTTTCGTTATCAATGCCACTCAACCAGTCCTAACCTAACCTCACCTGCCCACCCCTAACCTACCCAGGCCCCCACTAACCGAACCTAACCGAGCGTAACCCCCTACGAGTAGAGAGCTCAAATTTGCACCACATCTTTCTTGCATCATACCAGAGTGAACCTCCCCTCAGGGCCAACGCAATTGTTGCCACCGTACGTTTATCTACGTCATAAAAGAAGTCTATCCTCCGAATTTGAAGTTTCTCTGTCAATGATAAGTCAGCGAACACACGTCCGCCCGAACAAACACCCAGCATGAGACTATAAGCCCGGCTCCTCGCCGTTTCTACCGAAACCTGTCGGGACGGGCTAGAAAACGGTAACAACGTTTAAAAACATTATCCTCTCCCCCAGAAAAATATAATCAAAGTAAATCCCGCACCGGGCACACACCGCGTTCTCAGGGTATGATTTGCAACGCGAAGTTGTTCGAAAAATACGCGTAATTTCATGAAAGTCTACCACTGCGCCTCAATGTCCAATCACAAAAACACGCCACCTATCCGCATCGGTGATTGAACACCCTCCTCAAAACGGATACGGATGGTCATGGAGCGGAAACGAGGGAGCCGGACAGCAGACGCAACCCTTAAGAAACATTCTAGACAGAAAGAGCAACCAAAACAGCCCCGACGGCACGACAGGAAACGCCGCCGCACAGTCGTCACACTAACGTCCCGTCTAAGAGACTCGCCTCCGTCGCGCTGCCGGGCGGCCGCCCTCTCCGTGTCGCCGAGCCTCCTAGCGTGACAGTTCCGGCGTTCTGATGCATCGAGCCGGCCGTCAAGAGCCCCCCTTCCCCCGCACGCGGGCCGACCGGTATGCATCAAGTGGTTCGCCAGACATTTGCGAGGGACGGTTCAACGTTCCAATCACTGGTGCATTCCTATCACTGTAGCACTTACCCCACATTTAAAACAGCTAGTGTGCCGTTTTTTCTTCAGGATTCAGCCGTACCTTTACGTAACGCTAAAATATTAGAAAATTTTCTTGTGTTTAGTCCCGAAAAACCAAAAGGTGGGCTTCGTTATGAAACCCTGCAGGGCTAAAAGGGCGCCCATGGCGTCAGCGCCTGACCGAATCAACACGCAGTTACAGGTCTCCGGGTTTCTTGATAACTTTTACTGGAACTTGCTATCTCAGCTGCGATGTTGTCGAGGGGGGTACCGACTTGGGTAGTCCGGCTGACACGGTCGGGGTGCTACGGAGTAATCCAGGTAATCCATAGGTAATCTGTGGTCATCCAGGTGTGATGAGAGGGTTAAGCTGCAGGAATCTGGTTGGCACGACTTTACCGAGTCGGCTTCCTCTTCCATGTTGTGGCAAAAGGTACTGTGATACTAGTGAGTGCCAATCGCACCGGCCACCTTGTTGCGCGCTTTGTCCACCCCGTTATGAACCGCGTTCACTGAGTTGACGGCGGTATTCTTGACCTTGTTTAT
Organism: Megalurothrips usitatus; assembly: GCA_026979955.1. Taxonomy (NCBI): domain Eukaryota; kingdom Metazoa; phylum Arthropoda; class Insecta; order Thysanoptera; family Thripidae; genus Megalurothrips; species Megalurothrips usitatus. The sequence goes on from CM049592.1 coordinate 1,470,343, forward strand.
GGCACCGTTCACGCCGTCGTTAACGGCATTCTTGGCCTTCTTGATGCCGCGCCCTGTCTCCTTCACGATGTGCACAAGACCGCCCTCGCTGGCTGGAAGCAGGGCTGCAACAACCTGAAACCGAAACGATCGGTGCGGTGAACGCATGGTCATGTCAAAGGCCGTTCACATGCCACAGGACCTTCAATATGCAACTTTTTGACCTGTCGCTTGACCTTGCTAACCTAACCTGCCCATGTATGCGTGACCTCACGATGCCCCCCCCCCCTCCCCTACTCTCCTCAAATTGAGGTCACGCGTTGTGCGGATGGCCTTACTCCACTCCAACCAATCGTGAAACCTTTTTGGCTGATCTATGAGATTTAGAGACTAAATTATTGCACTATAACATCCTTACGAACAAGCTTATTTGTAACGTACCTACAAGACGCCAACGCCATGACACATGGTAAAAGTCGGTGCTGGAAAACCAAATAACAAAGCTATATGGGGGGGGGGGGGTCGGAAAAAAACGTAACGCCCACTGACCAGTCGGTTGACTCTGGCATTTTAAAAAGAGGGGGGGGGGGGGGGTCATAAATACAAAGGAAGAAACCGGACCGTGTTAGATTACTCTACAGTGCCCGCCCTTTCACACAGACATATCTTACCAGTTTGGCCCCCCACTGCCTGACCCTGACGAGCGCTTGGGACATAGGCAAGTGCACCCGTGGGTGTATTGCGGGCTGGCTTATCCCCACCTTAACAGGCGACTCAGACAAGCCTTGCCTATTCCGATCGGCCATTATTTGATGTTAAGCTTTAAATGTATCTACGCTTCGCTCTTTACATTACGCGCAGCACATCGGAGCGTACCCCTAGTGGTTGTTTACACAGCGATGAAACTGTTATTGCTTAATTTCAATTATGCTCTTAACTCTCTCGAGTACAGTGCAATATCATTCGGATATCATAAATTCATCCATTACGCCTATCGTCGAATGATAACTTACATATATCTCTGGACGTCCAACAGATATGTGTAAAAATGTCTCATTGGCTGAGCGATAGCGAAGCCCTAGACCGACTGGGTCAAAAGTGTTTAGTCTGTCCGTCTGTTCGCGCGATTTCTCGAGAACGGTTAGTCGTAGAATGCTGAAATATGGACCACATTCTTCCTACCAGCATATCGGAGTCAACCTCACATTAAGTGCACCGTATCTTAGGTAGTTTCTTAGAAAAAGTTTACTATTGTTATAAAATACCAAACACAATGGCAGCAAAAGTTGCCATGGCAGCAGGTGATACTATGTTAAGATTTTATTGTTGAAATTGTAAATGGTGTGAGTCTTTTATACACCTGCGGCGGATTGATTTCTTTCTTTGCTATTTAACGGGCTGATTTAATTGGGGGACACGCGGGGATGGACGGGGGACGAGCAGGCGTCGGCCACACCCGCTGTTCAAACGCTCCGTTTACGTAGTGCGGGCGGGCAAAGGGTGACCCCTGACCGGTCCGTAAGGATATGTGTACCGGCGGAATGCCCAGATTCTGGGCCAGGGCAATACCGCGCGTGGCGGCGGCAGGCGAAGGCGCTCCGCTGCAGACCGATGCGCGCCCCACGCGCCACTCTCGGGTACATATGTTGGGTGCTCTAGATCGCTCTAAGTTGATCGGATCAGAAAGATACGAATATAGCCGAAAAGCCTAGACGTTGAACTAGAATCGCCGCGCTTACACTTACACTGTCAAAAATATATTGGGAATTCTTGAAGTCCTCCGGAAACTTTACCAACTGATCCTTCGTTTTTGAGATTCGCTCTGCTGAGAGCAAAATTCTAAAGCGCATTTAATGGAGGACATATGGTCTTCCTCAATAGCCACAATATCATACCTCAAAGTAACGCATACTCCCTGGGACAAGTGGTTTTATCCGGCGCATTCCAGAAGGTTCTCTGGAAAATCACGAAGGACTGTCGGAAATAAAATTACCAGCTGATGCTTCGTGATTTCCCAAACTTCTTTTTTAACAGTACACTACCCATCTAAACCCGACCGTTCATGAGCTACGGGCTGGGAAGCACGGCCGCCTATAGGCTGCGCGCGGCACTGGCGAGGCGCGGCGAGGCGAGGTGCCCACATCCCCCGGTAGAGTCGGGCGGCCTATATATATTTAGCTTGGCTCTTACTACCGCATGAGAGTAGAAGCCGCTGATACATTATCTTAATATTATTTCTTATTCTGACGTTATTTAGGTGATGTTAAATGTATCGCCTGCTAAACAAGGTAGACGTACGCCAGACCGCGTCGTGGCGTAACAGGCTTCGCGCATCGCGATAGGGATGCACGATACGATACGATATTATCGAAATATCGATATTTTCATTCAATATATCGATAAAATTATATCGATATGGGGGTTATGCGATATACCCGATAATCGATATTTTTGATCGATATATCGGTAGTATGTTTAAGGCGGATAAATCAGAAATCTTCGTCGTTTTGATCGGGGCAAGACTAACACGCGCAGCTGAAGCGAGAGCGGAACGTTACTGCTGCTGCGACAGCGGGCGCAGGCTGGCGACTGGCGAGCTGGCGAGCGCGAGGAAGCTTGATGCTACCGCCGCCTCAGCGCTAGTGTCGCTTGTTGTGGCCCGGCAGTGTTTTGTTGTTTACGCGTTTTGAGTTCAAGTTCAAACTGCTCCGTCCCGTCAGTTGGTTTTGAAAATTAATCATGCCTCCCCCAAGAAGCGCTGTTTGGCGGAACTTTGAAAAAGTAGGAGCCTGTAAAGCCAAATGTAATATGTGCCATGGAGTTATATCGACGTCAAATAACACCACTAATTTGTGGACGCACCTTAAGACCCATGGCATAGGCCCTAAAACTGCTAGAAAGAGTTCTGATATGGATAACGAAGGGGACCCTGATGATCCTACGGTAAGCGCAGTATTCGATGTTGCCTAGAAAGCAGTGGGTGCCTAACCTCAACATAACCGCTCTTAATCATCCTCTTGCTGTTGGTTCGCAGACTGATGAAAATTCCAACAAAAGACAGCCACCATCCACGCCCCCCGTGTCTCCTGCGGCCCTTGGCAAAAGAAAGAACAGTGCGCCCACAAATGAGAGCCCTGTTCCAAAACAGCAGACACTAGAGAACTCGCTGCAGCGAGCAGGATCGTTTGGACGTAAGTCGTTAACCCGTTTTATACCTTTTGGAGCTAGAATTTAAACACGATCGCGACGGCGCAGCTTAGGCCACTCGCCACACACTGATGTCGCATGTGCTGCCTACAGACGGATTTGCCGCGCTTGTTTCAATTTTTGGTATTATTTCCAGCGGGTGGCCATCGCGCGCGTGAGCTGGACGACGAATTTTTGTACATGATCATGAAAGACAATCTGCCTCTGTCATCTGGTGACAAGAACGGGTGCCAAACTTTCTGCAAGAAAGCAGTACCCTTGTGGTCACCACCAAGCCGGAACAGAGTAACCGCCATGATGGAGAACAAGTACGAGTCGGCGCACGAGCTGGTGCGCAATGCGCTGACACAGGTTCCCTCGGTGTGCCTGACGGCCGACTCGTGGACCGAGTCTCACAACACGTCAAGTTTTCTTGGCGTCACCGTGCACTTTCCTCTCGGCACCGAAATGGAGACTGTAGTGCTTGGACTAAAACTCTTACAGAGTAACCATACCGCCGACTACATGTCCGCTAAGCTGCAAGAAGTGCTCAATGATTGGGGACTTGATTTGGAAAGAGTGAGCATGGTCGTTACCGACAATGCCGAGGACATGAAGGCGACCGTTCGCAAGCTCTTCGGTCAGGATAGGCACTTGCCCTGCTTCGATCATACGCTGAATTTGATTCCAAAGGCAGCTCTCGGCCACAGACGGCAGGCGAATGTGAATGTTACGAATGTGCCGGGAGTACCAGAACTCATCACCAAAGTTAAGCGCGTGGTTACTATGTCACACATGAGCTCAAATTTCTCCAATGAAATCAAAAGGATTCAGATAGAGGAAAAAGGCAAAACGGTGGGCACAGCTCTGCGTCTCATCCAAGATGTGCCGACGCGGTGGGGCTCCACCTTTTTGATGGCGGACCGCTACCTCCTCATGCAGGACGTCGTCGCCCTTGCTGCACTGAAATTTCCAGACGTTGAAGTCCTCACCGGCTCTGAGTTGGCAACACTGCGCATCATCAGGGACATACTGAAGCCCTTCCATGACGCCACGGTGGAGATGGGGGCAGAGAAAACCACGACTGCCAGCAAAGTCATCCCGATCGTCACGATGCTTCGAAAGGTACGTTATTTTAATCGCAACCGCAAAATTTGCATAAAAGCATCTATCACTTATTTTTATTTTTTTCACTTACAGGCGCTGGAGAAAATTGAAGTACCTGCTACGAATGACCTGGCAAACCGTTTCAAGGCATTCATTTTCAGTGAGTTCGACCGCCGCTTTGGGACTATTGAGGGGTCATGCCCCTGGCAATAGCCACCATTCTGGATCCGAGGTTCATGGTGGTGTACTTCAAGAATATCGGCGCTGTCGCCCGGGCCAGGAACATGATCGAAGACATGCTCAAGAAGGACATACGGGAGGAGCTGCGTGCTGCTGAGAGCGCTGCACAAGTGCCCGACGACGAAGCACGCCAGGTATGATGCGCTCCTCGCTTCCGTGTTACACGTATCGGTGAACCTCGCCTTGATGCCTAACTTTTGTCTCAGGACGCTGAAGACCACGCGGACGGCGGCCTGTGGGGCGGCCACGATGACATGGTGGCTGCGGCGTTCGTGGCCTCCACCTCTGACGACCCCGCGGGGAAGGCCCGTACGGAGCTGCGAGCGTACCTGGGCCGCAACCCCGCCCCGAGGAAGTGCAACCCACTGGTGGTTTGGGAGGGGATACGGTCCGAGTACCCCCACCTCTATAAGCTGGCGCGCCAGTACCTCCCGATGGTCGCCACCTCCGTCCCTTCGGAAAGGTCATTCTCCGATGCTGGGAGAGTGATGACGGATGACGGGAACCGGCTGACCCCGGAACACTTAAAACAAAAAGTTTTCTTAATGAAACTGAGTGACGAAATTTGGAATTTGGCACGCAAATGATTTGTTGCCTGACTGAATGTGATATTTCTTGTGTTCATATTATGGGAGCCTGACCTCAGAACATTTAGGCAGTACGTTTTTTTTATGTAACTTAGTTATATTTAAAATCAGTGATATCTGAATTATTTATTTCCTGACCGAATGTGATATTTCATGAGTTCAAACTAATCTAGGTGAAGTTCTAATAAGATAATTAGTAACTCTCTGTGATGCCAGTGCCACTGATAATTTTAATTGTTATCTTGATTATACCTGTTCGTTTATTTCTGTTTATAAATAAACAAATTACTTATTTAGTTCAACTTGGTCCTGTGTTCACTATTTCACACATTTTAAAACATTTCCTGGCAGTCAGGGCAATGTAGACAAGCATTTTGAAAACTATCGATATATCGTAACTATCGATATATTTTTGCGATACTATCGATGGCAATATCGGAAACATTTGATACTATCGATACCTAAAATATCGATATTTTTCATTCGATATGCATCCCTACATCGCGAAGAACTGTTCCCCCACTACACGCCTGGCGCACGCCTACCTTGGCCTGCCGGCGGCTGCCACTTGACGAGTAGGATCCTGCGGGGCGAGTCAGTAGGACGCCCTGCGGGCGTCACTCTCTCCGCACGGTCGCAACCACGCTCATGTTCTGCCTTCCGAACGTATCTTACATCATCCTTTTCTTATCAATGCCGCTCAACCAGTCCTAACCTACCCTTACCTGCCCGAGCGTAGCCTACCGAGGCCCCTACTAACCTAACCTAACCGAGCGTAACCCACTCGCGTCACTGATCCGCCCCTCCACGACAGGCGCATGGCGCATACTGACTTTACCCAACCGGCGGATTTATAATTTTGGTCCACATGTGAAAATTATCTAAGAAACCGCTTGGGCTGCGGTGCCCCTGAGGGGAGGTTGACTCTGGTATAATGCAAGAAAGATGTGGTCCAAATTTGAGCTTTCTACGTCTAACCGTGCTCGAGAAATCGCGCGGACAAACAGACAGACAGACAAAACATTTTTGACCTAGTCGGTCCAGGGCTTCGCTATCGCTCAGGCAATAATTCGAGAGAGCCAAACGCGAATCGTTATGCTTCCTCCCTCTCTCCAAGAGAGGATAAGGGGCATGGAGATGAAACGGCGAACCTCCGGGTGTCTATTCGACCTTCCTCTTTCAAATGGAGCCATCCGTTTTCATCTGTATCATAAGCCAGTTTTCAACGAATTGGTCATACATTTAGGAATGTAGACATCTGGAGGTTCACCGTTTTATATCAATACCCTTTATCCTCTCATGCTCCCTCCTCGCTCGTGCCAAGTGGAACAGACATGGCCAGGGAGCCGCCTTAGTTTAAATTATGGCGCCGCTCTGCCGGTAAAGAATAGGCGATACTTAGCGGTACTTTAAGCATTTTATTCTCGACGCTACTCCAAGACAAAACAAGCTACCCACAGCTCTCTCGGTTCGCTCACGACTGCTGAACGCATCGGCTTCGCCGGGCCGCTGCCCCGCCGATTCGTCCCGGCCGCGAGCCGGCGGTGACATCTGACGTCTCCGTCTCGGGCCGCGGACGGCGCGAATATTTCACCCAGAAAAATCGGTTCTGGAAAGTAGATAAATGTGCTTTGTAACAGATCATTTTGCTCTCAATGTCGTCCAGAACAATATACACTTAATTCAAGATGAATATGTTCTTGAAAATTGGAGGGAAAGATCAAGTATAACTTGCTCTCGACTGCACCGGTTGCTCTTCACAAATTTGCTTGGTTTCAAATTATTGCACTCACGAAGTCCGAATGTTCTCGAACTTTCGCCTGTTCTGGTCTTGTCGTATTATGTGCTCGGACGTGCGAAAAAATCCACATGGCCGCGTGCGAGAACGTGTTCTGGACAATGTTGAGAACAATTTGTACTCGAGCAAAAACGGCAAAAGATGTGGTAAAAGACTAAATCCCAATGTGGAGTTTTCCTCTGATGGCCGAGGAACCGACCGGGACTCGAACATCGTTTGCACGCGTCAAGAAGTACATGTGCTACCGCCTGCGCTGCAGCGCCGCCCATGCTCAGGCCGGATGAGGCGCACGGTCGCCTCTGCCTCGCGCACCACGCCAACACTTAGTGAATTACGTTTTTTAAAAAAATGGGCTGCGTCTTTCCCGTGGTGCTGGCTAACCACAGTCCATTCCCAAGCCTCGTCAGTATGTGTATAGTATCAGCGACACTGTGCTCGGAAAACTGGGTACGCATCGGCGGGGATCGAACCCACGACCAAACCTGACTTACCATCCAGACTCCAGGAACGGAACCCACTGAGCTACCGAGGCGACTGCTGGCCGCTGCGGCGAGACTGAATGAGATCCGGGCGCTGCGGAGGCGGGTTTATCGAGACCATGTTCTCGGATGAAGTCGCATGGTTCTCGGCTACGGCAAGCACATTTTGCATTCGTGCCGAGTGCATACATCGAGAACTCTAAATCGAGTATTATTGTGGACTTGAGCCAAGAACGGCCTTTTTTGGGTGTTGAATCGGTGCGGGCTTTTGGTCCCACACAACATCCGCCTCGTATGACAATTTTCGACCCCGAAAATTAAATAAAAAATAAGCCAAAACCAGAAGCAATTCAATAATAAACAAGGTAGGCGTACGCCAGACCGCGTCGTGGCGTAACAGGCTTCGCTCATCGCGAATCACTGTTCCGCCACTCCACGCCTGGCACACGCCTACCTTGGCCTGCCGGCGGCTGCCACCTGACGAGAAGGACCCTGCGGGGCGAGTCAGTAGGACGCCCTGCGGGCATCAGTCTCTCCGCACGGTCGCAACCACGCTCATGTTCTGGCTTCCGAACGTCAGCCTTTCCTTATCAATGCCGCTCAACCAGACCTAACCTAACCTTACCTACCCCGACCCCTACTAACCCAACCTAACCGATCGTAGTCCACTCGCGTCACTGATCCGCCACTCCACGACAGGCGCATACTAACTTTACCCAACCGGCGGACACTGCAAATCCAAATGCATGACTTCACGCATTACTTACTGTATGGTCTCAGACCATGCATTTCCTTGTGCATGGTTTCCCACCACGCTTTAGGAGATGTGTGGTAGCAGCACCACGCATTACCTAATGTGTGGTGTCAGACCATGCATTAGGAAATGTTTGGTGTTCACCCCCACAACAGCACACATTAGCTACAGCCAGGTAGGGACCACACATTAGCTAATGCGTGGTATGCGACCACAAATTAGCTACAGCGTGGTCTGCACCCGTGCATCAGCTTATGTGTGGTCCCAGACCACGCTGTAAGTAATGCGTAAAGCCATGCATTTGGATTTGTAATGGATTTATAAATTTGAACACATGTGAAAATTACCTAAGAAACCGCTTGGGTTGCGGTGCCCCTAAGGGGAGGTTGACTCTGGTATGATGCAAGAAAGATGTGGTCCAAAATTGAGCTTTCTACGTCAAACCGTTCTCGAGATATCGCGCGGACAAACAGACACACAAAACATTTTTGACCCAGTCGGTCCAGGGCTTCGCTATCGCTCAGCCTAAAAGATGATTAAAGATACGTTGGGATAGTTGGCGCGGTTGCGACCGTGCGCAGGGAGGGACGCCCGCAGGGACGACGGAGACGACTTGTGCCGTTGTTGTCAGGGCGGCATCGAAAAAACGCGCGAGCAGGTAGAAAAGACATTTGTGGCCTAGTCGGAAAAGGGCTTCGCTGCCGCTCACAAGGGGATGCCCCGAGGTGCCACATTCAGAATTCGATGGAACTTTTGTTGCAGTAAACCAGGTGTGCAAGGGAAATGGTAGGCAAGCCCGCAACACTAGCCTTGCGCGGGGTGTCGAGCCGAGCACCGAGACCAGTTGGTTACCGTCTTAGAGCTGGACGCCAAGAGTGGACACCTGACACCTCGCGAGAGGCAAGTGTTGCGGGCTTGCCTACCTTTTCCCCGGCACGGCTGAGCTGGGACACCTGGTATACTGCCCCCAAGACCAGTCTCGTGGGCAGTATATACTGCAAAAAAAAAAATGATCGAATTTTGAGTTTCACACCTTGGGGCATCCCATTCCCGTAAAAAGCAGGGAGATCTAGGATGTCTCTACAATGTTTCCGGTGGAGACATCCTGGAGACAACGGGGAGACATTGCGGAGTCTTTCTGGAGACATTGTCAGAGGTTCAGTGGTTGTTGGTTGTTGAGGAGAACCAGTGGTTGAGTTCGGTGTCGACCGACCCCGAACATGGCCAACGGCAGCAGGCAGACGGCGTAGCGGCGCGGTGGAGGTGTGGGCGGCTAGTGAAGCCACTAATAATATCTGTATAAATACAAAGTGTGCAAAGAAAAATACTGGGTTGCTCAGGCTTTCCTGTTGGTAAAATTTGTCGCAGGTTTTACCTTGGCTTATTGTTGCAGCTAAAGTTTGGGCGCCAGGTGTACAAAACACCGCCAAAGAAAATAAGGCTACTTGTTAGAACTCAATATTCTGTAATTAATAATCCCGACACAGTATGGCACATATGACTATCATCATTAGACAGTATCCAAACCGACCAATTTTTACAATACTCAACCAAATCAAAATTAAAACAAGGTAGGCGTACGCCAGACCGCGTGGTGGCGTAACAGGCTTCGCTCATCGCGAAGCACTGTTCCACCACTCCACGCCTGGCGCGCACCTACCTTGGCCTGCCGGCGGCTGTCTTCAGACGAGCAAGACCCTGCGAAGCCAACCTCACATTTAGGGCACCGTATCTTGAATGGTTTCTTAGAAAATTATAGGGAAGATTGACTGCGGGGGCGCAGCCCTCTACTATCCCCTCTCACGGCCAAACAAAGGCCCCAATCCAAATTTGCTATAGAACCGACCCTCCGTGGAATGGGACAAGGAATACAGGCTGGTGCATAGTAAACCCCTCACACGGCGTCCTTGTTTATTTTTGGTATTTTATACCAATTGTAAAAATTTCCTAAGAAACTACCCAAGATACGGTGCCCTAAATGTGAGGTTTACTCTGATATGTTGGTAGGAAGATATGGTCTAAATTTCAGCCTTCTACGACTAACCGTTCTCGACAAATCGCGCGGACAGACACACAGACAAAACATTTGTGACCCAGTCGGTCCAGGGCTTCGCTATCGCTCAGCCAATTACCAAATCAGATGGGATTGACGGGATTAAAACGAATGGAGAAACATGAGAACCTTCTTCAGCATCAGAAACATTCTCTTCCTCGGAGCTCATGATGTTTATGGCTGTAACACAAAATCACTGAGATTACCAAGCTCTGAGTTCAGTGTGGGGACTTAACACAAGCAGAAGCAAAGCTGGGCACGGAAAGTCTCGTCTAGGGCAAATGCTAGGCGCCATACTTATGGTAAGCAAAGTAGGCGTACGCCAGACCGCGTCGTGGCGTAACAGGCTTCGCTCAGCGTGAATCACTGTTCCGCCACTTCACGCCTGACGCACGCCTACCTTGGCCTGCCGGCGGCTGTCTTCTGCCAAGGAAGAACCTGCGGGGCCAAACAGTCAAAAGGACGCCCTGCGGGCGTCGCTGTTCCCGGCAGGCCGAAGCTACGCTCATGTGGCAGCCGGACGTATATTACATTGCCTTTTTGTCATCAACGCCTGTTAACCTTGCCCAAACTACTCTTACCTAACTGAGCCTAACCTACCCAGGTCTTTACTAACCTAACCTAACCGAACGTAACCCACTTGTGTCACTGATCCGCTGCCCGACGACTCTCGAGGACGGGGTCCCCAGTCTCGAGACCAGTGGATGTAATCGTTCACAGCCCCCCCCCCCCCCCCCCCCCATGCCCTCTGCAGAAAGCTCATATCCCTAAAACGCATCGCTGACTTGGTGCTCGAGTTACAATGTTTTTGCAATGTGGCTCTCGAGGACGGGGTGCATGGCATCGAGAGCGGTAGGCGTGATGTGGTGCCCTTGTTTCCCATTGCCGCGGCCCACAAAGTACAGCGTCGAAAACCGCAAGTTAGTACCTCCTACCGTTCGAAAGATAGAAGTTGGCTCTCGAGCACGGGGTGCGTAGTCTCGAGCCCGGTGTCTTTGCTAAACGATCGCAATAATGGCCGAACGACTACGATGGCCAGCGCTACGCTCATGCTGTGGCAGCCGGACGTATCTTACATTGCCTTTTTAGTCATCGACGCCCGTTATCCTTTCCTGAACTACCCGTACCTGAGCCTAACCTACCCAGGTCTCCACTAACCTGACCTAACCGAGCGTAACCAACTCGAGTCACCGATCCGCTGCTCGATGACTTGAGGACGGGGTCCCTGGTCTCGGGACCGGAGGCTGTATTTGTTCGCCATACCCATACGATGCCTTTGTGCAGTGCCGCAATCCGCACTTCTATGACGCTTAGTTCTCGAGTTTCAGCGGTCGTTACATGTGGCCCTCGAGGACGGGGTCCCTAGTCTCGAGCCCAGTGGCTTTACTCGTTCACAGCCCCCCCCCCCCATGCCCTCTGCAGAAACGCAAAGCTCATCTCTCTAAACGCATCGCTTACTTGGTTCTCGAGTTATGTTTTTGCAATGTGGCTCTTGAGGACGGGGCGCATGGCCGCGAGAGCGGTAGGCGTGGTGTAGTGCCCTTGTTTCCAACTGCCGCGGCCCGCAAAGTACAACGTCGAAAACCGCAAGTCAGTACCTCATACCATTCGAAAGATATAAGTTTGCTCTCGAGCACGGGGTGCGTAGTCTGGGGAGAAGTCGTCCGAGTGGGGTGCCCTTTTTTTTCTTTGCTGCTGCCAGGAAATGCCAGTGTCGAAAACCGCACGACGCTATGCCGTACAGTCTAAAAGATGGAAAGTGGCTCTCGAGGACGGGGTGCGTGGTCTCGAGCCCGGTGTCATTGCCCAAAGATCGCAACGATGGCCAGCGCTGCAAACTGCACCTCTCTAGGTGGGTCGGTTCTCCAGATAATCCCAAAAGTTTGCTTCAAATAGACGCCATCTTGGATCTCGAGCACGTCCCCATATACCTTTTCCCATTTTACAGAGGGTCGGTTCAATAGCAAATTTCGATAAGGACCACCGTTTGGCCGTGATAGGGGAAAGTAGAGGGCCGCGCCTGCGCAGTCCATCTTTTAAATCAAATTTAAAGTTAAAATCAATTGTAAGAATTATCTAAGAAACTACTAGAGCTACGGTAACCCAAATGTGAGGTTGACTCCGGTATGCTAGTGGGAAGATGTGGTCCAAGTTTCAGCCTTCTACGACAAACCGTTCTCGAGAAATCGCGCCGGGGCAGATAGACACACCGACAGAGAGACAGATCGACAGACAGACAAAACATTTTTGAGCTAGTCGGTCCAGGGCTTCGCTATCGCTCAGCCAATTATTATGGAATCTGAAACAGGGCCGACACACGTGCACGCACGGGTGGGCCAGGTGCAACAGGTGCTATAGTAGTCAAAGGGTTAGAAGCGGCTGTTGTGAAACAGGGTGCCTTCTGATGGCGGACATCCAACCTCAAACTTTGAATGAAAGTTTGAACTAGGAAAGTAATGTCATACAAAAACAGACGGACACAGGCAATGTCGCTCCATGAAATTCTTCATTTGTGGCATAGTATAGAGAGACAAACAAGGACAGGCGGACGGGCGAAACGGGGTGCGTTTGGCTCTGTTTGGCAGATTCTCCTACGCGTTCGCGTAGAGAGCTCTCCTGATTACCAGACGCACCGGTTCCGACCGCAGATGGCCTCCTTTGGCCCTGGGGGTCGACCGGGTGACCACCAGACGTGCGTCACAACGATGTCACACGATGTCACACGATGTCACACGATGCGAGCTCGTCGATGCAATGCAGTGGGAGGCGTGGACAAGTAGTCGACCGATTTATTAATTACGCTCCGACACACTGCACACACCTCCCCCTCCTCTCTCGGGGGGGGGGGGGGGGCGGCCTTGGCTCCTGTTCTCGACCGACTCCTTGGGCCAGCCTGCATCTTCCTTGCGCAGCGAAGCGGACACCTTACTCCAAAAATTTGACCCTGAGGATCCTTCTCCTGAGTTCGCTGCTGCTGCGTTTACACGCGAACCTGCGTCGCAGCAGCTTTACACCAGCCTGAGCGGCCACGAGATGCTGTGGAGCATGGCGGGACATGTGCCGCTGAGCCCGGCCCGCAAACATCGGCTTCAGGCACACTCTGCATAAGGAGGACTGGATAGTGCAATGCACGGGTGTGGTGTCTGAGTGGGCGCGCTGATCAGTCTGGAGGCCCTGTGTTTGGTGTACTTGAGGAAATTCTCCTTTCTGGCAATGTTCCCTTATTGGTCTGTTCATGTCTTTTGTGTCTTGGTTTTGACAATCATGTACATGCTTATCAAGTGGAGTGTTGTAACAGGTGGTCAAGCACCACTCCAGCTGATCTTTATGATCCCCTGCCTTTAAGTATTTATTGCTCTGTGTTGGGTAGAAAATATGTTACTCTAAATATGCACTCTAAATATGTTTCTCTAAATATGGACATGGCGCACGCAGACCCCACCTAACCGGCGGATTTTAAATTTTAGGGCACTTGTAAAAACAAGGTAAAATCGGTATCAGCGGCATCGAACCCGGAACACCAGTCCGCAACGAATGCATTGCCTGTCCGCCTGACAACCAAGAAATTAGTTGGCACGGCTAATATATTTTTTCCGTGTGGGAGGACGCCTCCTTCCCACGGGGACGCCAATCGGATTAACGCCAAGGGCCGATGCCACATGGGATTAGAGCCTCTCACCATGGGAAACCACCATGGGGAACGACATAGCACTCAGCATGTTAGTGGACCACCATGGTATCAGAGCCCTCGCCATGGGACACACCTCCATGGGACTTGCCATGGGTACTACGTCACCGTGCATTATTGTATTTTTTCTAGGTCCGTGGTAGCAAGGTAGGCGTACGCCAGACCGCGTCGTGGCGTAACAGGCTTCGCTCATCGCGAATCACTGTTCCGCCACTCCACGCCTGGCGCACGCCTACCTTGGCCTGCCGGCGGCTGCCACTTGACGAGTAGGATCCTGCGGGGCAAGTCAGTAGGACGCCCTGCGGGCGTTACTCTCTCCGCACGGTCGCAACCACGCTCATGTTCTGCCTTCCGAACGTATCTTACATCATCCTTTTCTTATCAATGCCGCTCAACCAGTCCTAACCTACCCTTACCTGCCCGAGCCTAGCATACCGAGGCCCCTACTAACCTAACCGAGCGTAACCCACTCGCGTCACTGATCCGCCCCTCCACGACAGGCGCACGGTGCATACTGACTTTGCCCAACCAGCGGATTTATAATTTTGGTCCACATGTGAAAATTATCTAAGAAACCGCTTGGGCTGCGGTGCCCCTGAGGGGAGGTTGACTCTGGTATGATGCAAGAAAGATGTGGTCCAAATTTGAGCTTTCTACGTCTAACCGTTCTCGAGAAATCGCACGGACAAAGAGACAGACTAAATATTTTTGACCCAATCGGTCCAGGGCTTCGCTATCGCTCAGCCAAAAAGAAATTGGGACACGTTTATGGCTACTTTTTTCACATTTCCGATCCGTTTTGCAATAGTTGCTGGCCTACGTTTGCACGAAAACGAAATTGGAATAACTCTGTTGATGACGTTCGAACATATTTAGACTCTGCCATCAACTGATGCCTATTGTCGTCAAGGAACAGACGTTTGACACCTATTCGACACTTCCTGGAGAACGGCCCTCGTACAACTCTGTGAAGACAACGATGAAGTTGGTCCGTGATCCGAATGAGGGGGTCCACCCACCCTATGCCAAAATTGAGATTCCAATCGGAAAACGTTATTAATGATCAATTTCTTTAGTTTCCAGAAATTTTCACAAAAACTTTGTCTGTGTTACGGTATATATCGTCCGGTTAAAATTTATAGAAACGTTCGAAATCGGGACGGGCTAAGCATGTGCCAGTGCAGCCAACAATATCACGTTTTTGTGACTACGGTTTTTTTACAATTTTGGACTGTTAGTATTACGTTAGTATTACACATCCCGTTTTTTGCGGAATTTTTGAAAAGATATGGTGTTTCATAACGCACTTCAACACATCGGCAACGTGAATTACCGAAAAGCAAAGGAGTAATTCCCTTCTACACTGTGAGAAATGCATCGCTTCCCAATCGTGGGTGGTCGGGTGTGAGGCCGCGAGCCGGAGCCCAAGTCGAGCGACGTTGGCGATAGGTTTCGCTCATATGTTGAAGAGTAACAAAATTTCTCATGATTCCTAATTGGCTAGGACATGTTTAAGAAATCGATCGCGAACGGGAAACGATGTCAGTAATGTGTCGATTTCGTCCCCACGAACTTGTGCAAATCGAGATCGACACATTATCGACATTTCCCGGTCTACATCTAATCGAAATTATATTTCTCACTGTAAATGCCGCCTAGCCAGGAGCCCACGGGTCTGAACGCGGCGCGAATTTCTGGAACGTATTCTATGCTCTGTTACATCCGTATGTTTTGCAGTTATTTCGCGTCGCTCGCTTCATGCTTTCAAACATCATGGTAAACTAAATTTTAAACGCACAAGAAGTTATAGTGCAGAAAATTCAAAGTTTTTACCTCAAGGAAAGATTGATGTTTTATTTTATGGCGACATAAGGATAGGCAACTTAATAATCATGTGCTTTGCAGGGAGTTACGAATTAGATGTGACGGCAGGTACGCGCTTTTTTTTTCAATTCACGAGTATGTTCTGGGGAGTACTTTTTGCAAGCGTCCGCAGCGTAGGCGTTTCCCGCCTGTAATGCCACCTCTGCCACCTTAGCGCCGGATAGGTATGCAACTTCTTCGGCAGCTATTGACGGCCGGTCAGCCATCCGTGTTTTGGTTGATTCCAGCCTGACATCAAGAAAAATGTGTGCACATTTTCGCAGGATCGAATTCAGAATTGTTTTGTTTCGGATCGTCTACGGGTACTGTTCAAGTATTAATAGTTTTATAGAATGAAATTCTTGATTTCTGTTAAATATTTCACTTAATTAGTGTGAAAACACACATGAACATTTTTATTGGTTTTTTATATTATCTTCATGGAATGGTTTTGGTGAATGTTATGGTTTAAAAGTTTTTACACCTATCGCATATTTTTGTTTTTGTATGCTAAAGGTTCTAAGAAATGCCTAAACCTAGTTGTTATCGATTGAATTCAACCTTATAATGGAGTATATCTAAAGGATAATATGTGGTAATCCAGAAATTTTAGCATAGCATTGTGTGTGTTAATGTGTTTCGACATCTACAGTTTCATATTTGCTATATTAACATGTGTTGTAAGCACAGCTGGAAGGAGGTAAGGAAAAGGAGGTTTTGGCTTATGCCTCTTCTTTGCAGGGGAATTGTGCAAGGTAGGTACTAATTTTAGCCCGTCCCGACACGTTTCGATAGAAACGTACAGGATCCGGGCTTATCGTCGGATGCTGACTGTTCGTTCGTTCGTTCGTTCGGACGTGAATTCGCTGACTTATCGATTACACAGAAACTTCAAATTTGGCGGATAGCCTTTTTTTCTGTTTTTTTTTTATTTGTTAGGTTAGGGTTTGGTGCGCCTGCAAGGCGCACTCCGTCGCGTGTCGGGACGGGCAGAGGTTAGCGATTTTAATCGTTACAAAAATATGTACCACCGGACACATCCCGAGTGACTTCAGGTGGGGGGCCGTAGGCCCCCGCAAACGCCGCCGGTGTAAGCGTGCAGGATTACCCCCTTACCCCCGGTACTAAATCCCTAGGGACCCAAGACCCCCCGGTAAACCATCCCTAGGGATCCTTTACCCCCCATGATAGGGGGTACAGGATCCCTAGGGTTGGTTTACCGGGGGTAAAGGGTCCCTAGTAATCGATTACCCCCCTATTTTTGAAGCCAAGGGGGTAACGGGTTCCTAGGGATATGTTACCCCCGGTACTTGGTCACTAGGGTATCGTTACCCCCCCCCCCCCCCCCCGGGTCACAGGGGGATGAATGGTCTAGAGAAACCTAGGCCAACCTACACTAACCTAACCTAACCTAGTGACCCAGGGGGGTACTTAATCCCTAGGGACCCTTTACCCCCGGTAAACCAACCCTAGGGATCCTTTACCCCCACGCGGGGGGTAAAGAATCCCTAAGGTTGGTATACCGGGGGTAAAGGATCCCTAGGGATTTAGTACCGGGGGTAAGGGGGTACTCTTGCACGCTGACACCGGCAGGCCAAGCTGCCCAAGCCCCCCTGTCGAACGGAGGTTCCGGTGGAGCGGAGCGGAACCGGCACCGAGGTTCGACGGAGGGACGGCCCAGCTTGTTATTTATGTGGTGCCGATGAATGCAGTTGTAGAACAAATCATGGAAAAGTACGTCTTCAAGTCCGTTTAAGGTTTGCCTTGCAAATGTGTATTAAAATGTACTATGAAGGGATGGACATTATTAATTAATACTATAGAAAATGGTAAGCATTGTAATGACATTTTTCACATAGATTTCAACCATGGAAAAGTGTACTTTTAACACAGATCTATTTTTGCATTGCTCCTTCTCCCCGAAGTTTTATATATGTTTAATATGTAATAGGAACAAAATCACATAAACGAAACGTAACTAACGTAACACACAAACAAAACTTATTCAAACCTAACGCGAAACCTTTTAAACTTAACCTATGCTAGAACCCCTTGTCCTTTATCCCTCTCCCACTTCCCCCTCCCCCTGTCCCTTTCCCCCCTCTCCCCCCTTTCCCTAAAGCGTTACACACATTTTTTGCCGTTCCGCCTGCCAAGGGAGGGCGCACTTGCCCCCATCCCCCCCCCCCCTTCCCCCTCTCCTCCCTCCCCCTCAAGCGTTAGGTCAACTTTTGGCGCAGCAAGGACTGACAGCGCTTCGCATCGCGGCGTACGTCTCGCTGCCGCTCGACGCACGCTCGCTCGCTCCGCGAAAAAACAGCACCCGCGCAATTGTATTGCTGAAGGTAAAAGGGATGATACTTGTGCAGCTAAGAAAAAATTCCAGCGCCTACAGCACTGCGTGGCCCTCGTTAACTGAAAAACGAATTTATTCTAAAAACAGCGATATGAAATGACTTGGTATTCGAACCTACGACGCGCTGTATGCCGACTCGACCTCTCAGAGCGCGTCCACGGCGACATTGTTGGTAAGCCTCGCGCGAACGACTATTACAAGCCCTGGCACACCGCGGCCGCGCCGGAGCCGGCCAGAGCGCGCAGCACGGCTAGCCAAGTTGACAACAATTCGTCTAGGCAATAAAGGGTGAAACAGCCATTTGAAAAATATTCATATGTAGTTTAATTAGAACCATGAAATGTAGCTCGATTTTATTCAAAATGTGCATGCAAACAACATGCCTAATTTGTATTTTTAAATTACTAGGGCGATAAATAATATTTAATTTTGAAGTTGGCTGCATTGGAATACCAGTCTTCCCTTTCTTGCCTCACTTTTGTGGCGCCTTCTCTCTTCCTGCCCCAGTTCTGTGGCGCCATCTCTCGGCGCGGAGCTGAAATGCGGCCGTGCGAGCGCGGCTACAATGGGAGAATAAAAGTGGGATATCTAGTGGGAGAATTAAAATTAAGTGGAATAGTCGATGCAAAGGGGTCCTGTCCCAAAAAGTGTTGCTCTAACGCTGGTGGTGTAGCCTGTCCCAAATGTTATTTTGCAGAGTAAATTTGTGCCTAGGTCCCTTCACATCTATGATAAAAGACATGCAAAACTGTGATTTTTCTCACCCACTTGCACAGTGTGATTTTATTGGCGGCACTGACTCCGGCAGACCGTCCAACGCGAACGGTGGATGCCCCGGTACGTTCTCTCTCACCTCGCAAGACCGCTGTCAAGTCGCTGGAGCCGCAGGCGGGAGGTAATAATTACTGGCGCCTCCCCCGGCCGCCGCGGCGCCCGCGGCACGCGCCGGCCCATCAATAATGCCGTCAGCCGGCTCCGTGAATAGTTGATGCGCGCTGCTGCAGCGAGGGTGGCACCACGGGGAGGGAAGGGCCGGCAGGCGGCGCCCGGCACTGGCAGGCACTGCCGCAGCCGGCCAGGATGAGGTGAGGCGCGCGTTCACGCTCCGCCGAGTGGCCCGCGACCGGCGGGAGGGTTGTGCACTGCATGCACTGCATGCATCGGGTGGGCACGGCCAGGCCATGACCGAGCCCGCGGCTGCACTGTTATAATTTTTGTTGTCATTTCGACGAAACAAACACGGCTAATTTTCCGTCCAGAAGTTTCGTCAAATCTCAAAGACAAAAATTTTGTTTTTTGACAAAATTTTTGTCATAAGACGAAAAAGTTGGAAAAGTGAATTGACAAAAATGATCGTCAGTTTTCTAACATTTGCAAAAAAAAAAGTTTTCTGATCGTTTTTTTCCAGTAGGCTTCAAAAATTGAGGGGAGTAAACGGCGAAAGGTAGCCACTTTTACCTTAATGTAAAAGAAAACGTCCGGGTAACCATATTAAGTGGTCGTGACATATCATCAGCGAGAGCTAAGGGATTGATAAACTTGACGAAATATTCGTCGAGTGACAGTTCCTTTTGTCATTCATGATACATTTTGAAACCGAGACATTACGGCGCTGTCAATGAATCATTCGTCACTTTTAACATCGTGTGTTGTCATTGATTTTATGGTCACTTTACGACAATTTCGTCACAATAACGAGTCTTTTCGTAAACATTACACTGCAAATCCAAATGCATGACTTCACGCATTACTTACTGTATGGTCTCAGACCATGCATATCCTAGTGCATGGTTTCCCACCACGCTTTGGGAAATGTGTGGTAGAAGGACCGTGCATTAGGAAATGTGTGGTAGCAGCACCACGCATTACCTAATGTGTGGTGTCAGACGGTGTCATTAGGAAATGTTTGGTGTTCACCCCCCCCCCCCCCCCCCTAACACCACACGTTAGCTACAGCCAGGTAGGGACCACACATTAGCTAATGCATGGTATGCGACCACACATTAGCTGCAGCGTGGTCTGCAACCGTGCATCAGCTAATGTGTGGTCCCAGACCACGCTGTAAGTAATGCGTAAAGCCATGCATTTGGATTTGTAGTGTAATAGACGATTATTTTACTAACGAATTTTTCGTCAACTTACAAAAAATTTTACAGTGTGTCTCTCTTGCACTCACGTGGTTCTTACGAGTGGACGGGAACAGAACATTTCGGTTATGGGACCAAGCCCGACCGAACACCGACTATGCTCGCCCGTTGCAGCACAACACGGGAGGGAACTCTGTAGGCCGCTGGCGCGGTAGGCGCGAGAGAGACAGACAGGTGCTGCAAAGGCAGGCGGGCCGCAACCTCTGGTTCTCAATGCTCAAACCAGACCTGACCTGTCTATACGTACCCTTATAGTGTTTCATTTTTCACGGAGTGTATAAGTGTCAACATACACCGTTTGATGCTGTGTTGAAATATGAAAGACCTGCAGGGAGTACTAGTGATTTTCGCCCCTAAAATATGCCTTCTGAAGGAAACCGACCTGCAAGTCACAGGGTTTAACAGTTTTGGGCCGTCTTTCACCGTTTTCAAGATAGCTGTGGCTGAGAATTCAGTTCAGATTATGCAAGTTTCACACCTGTTCTCGTGCCTGTATCAGCAACGGCAAGAGATCGGCAGGATACTGACCACCGTTAGGCCCTAAAAGCGTTTGCTGACAGCGTTTGCGTACATAAGCGACGGTCCCCCGGCCTTTTGGGACTGAAAATTTCCGTTTTACTGGCCAAAAGAAGGGTTGTGTGAACCAACGAGGAAGATGGCTTCAAAATCTATATTTGGTGCGGAAAATCGCGGTGCCAACGCGCGGTACGTTGGGTTCCCATGTGGACATGTCGTGTATTGGTCACATCTTCGGAGAGTGGGGGCGGTCGTCGTTCTCACATTTTCGAAATTCAACAAACGCGAAATATTTTCCCCGGCCATTTGGTCAGAAAAAAAATAACATTTGAATTTTTAAAATCAGACAATTTTTAGAGGGTCCGCCATTTCTACACGGTCTCTCCCATAAGGATTGGGCCAATTTTCCAGAAACCTGAGCCAAAATCAGAACTACTGTCCAAAAATGTTCCACTCTAGCTTGATTTAATCACCCTGTTAAGCTCTCCAAGATGAACTTTTCCCCACGACGATAGCTCAAATATCACCAAAGTTAATTTTTAAATTAGCATTTTTCTAAAAAATTTCCACTAAAATATGCTAATATTCAAAAACCCAAATTTTATTTCTTTTCTGACGAAATGTCCGGGGAAAATATTTTGTTGAATTTCGAAAAGTGGGAACGACGACCGCCCCCATTGTGATAGTCGGTGACGCCGGCGTGGCATTTTCCACAGGAGTGCCGTGGAGGGTCCCCTGGCGGCGTACCTCCGCGAGTGGCTGGAACACCTCGGCGACGACGAGCAGGGCCTCGTGGGACGCTCCCGGCTCTCCCGGCTGTTCCGCCACATGCGCGAGTCCAAAGTGAGTGTTCCACGCGACACACCCTCAATATTGTATGCTTGAATCAATCATCGCCCTGAATATGGATGCACGATTCAAGCATACGCTTTGTATCACGTTAAATGCGTAGGCTTGACCTAAGCATTTCGACGTTCTCGTTGACAAATCCTCGATTCAAGCATGCAGTTTTGAGGGTGCGTCCGCTGTGAAGGTAATGTGGTACAATCTGATTCGTCGCGTTTCGACCCGTTTCCGCAATTTTTTCCCGTTTGTATAAAAATATTTGTCAGTAATTCCGCCCGATTTCTCGAAAATGGTTAGTCGTAAGTCACAAATTTGGACCACATCTTTTTTCCATTGGAGTTCTAGTTTCCAGTTCCAAAACGCACAATGGAAACATACAAAATTAAGAATACGGAACGCACACTCCCATATGCATTTTTATGTGCGAGGTTGCGCATTTAACTGTAGAAGAGCTTATGCGCAAATATAGTACAAAATTGTTCACAAAGATTTATTGAGTGACGATTCTGCTTGGCTTCAAGAGCGCTCACTAACTGCACCCTAAAAAACCGATTCTTGATTTTAGTGATACTTGGTTTATCCAAGTAAAATTTACTAAACTTAAGTATAATTTACTCCATTTTAGTAAAATTTATTTGATTTAGGTGACATTTACTCGTGAAAACCAAGAATATGCAATTGGAGACTGAAATCAAGAATCTATTTTTCTGGGTGTGCCTTGCGCTGCGGACTTCCACTGTTTAAAGCTGACGAAGGAAACTTCTTCGTATTGTAAAGAAAACAGCACCCAGAAAAATGACTTCTTGATTGAAGTTACGAAATCCTTAATTCAAAGAAAATTTGACTTTGAATCAAGGTTTTTGCTTTGACTCAAGTCTAATTTGACCTTGGCTGACGTCAAGTCTATTTTAGACTTGATTCGAGTTAACATTTTTCTCCGTGTGAAGTAAAAGTAGACTCGAAGCAAAGTTTTAGTGTTGAATCAAGTCTCATTTGACCTTTATCGAAGCTAAAGTAGACTTCATCTTTTCAAGACTACGTTTTTCTGGGTGAGCGGCTGCGTATTACGAACGTTCTTACGAAATATTTGGTCGGTATTACGAAGAATTTGTTCGTAACTTACGAAGAAAATACTTAGTATGCTAACGATGAAATGGTTCGTAAGGTTATGAAGTGTTTTCTTCGGAAGTCACGGACAAATTCTTCGTAATACTAGCTAAATACTTCGAACGATCGTAGTATGTGGCCGCTGTTTGCTTTGCAAGCTTTTCACAGTGCCCTGCTGGTGTTGTCCCGCGCAGGTCTCGCGGTGCGCCACGGTTCTGGTGACGGCCCTGGCGCTGGTGGACACGGTGGAGCTGGTGCGGCTGGGCGAGCCGCTGCACCTGCGCGTGCCCGTGAGAACCTTCGTGGCCAACTACTCCTGCTGCGTGGGCCAGCACATCATGGCCGGCCGCAAGGGCCGCATCCTACGCATCGTGCGCCGCCTGCGCGCCGCGGCCCGCCGGCTGCACGACGAGGCCAGCCGGGAGGGCCAGGTTATCTGCTGCGATGCGCTCTGGCTGCGGGCTGTTGAAAATCACACTTTTGTATACTTACTTTGGTATTCCACCTTCACTCCTTCACACTCAAAATTGTGTGCTTGTATCACAAATATGTCCCCGAGAATACCGCGTACGCTTGAATCAATCATCGCCCTAAATATGGATGCACGATTCAAGCATACGTCTTGTATCATGTTAAATTCGAATGCTTGACCCAAGCATTTCGACATTCTCGGGGACGAATTCTTGATTGAAGCCTACAATTTTGAGGGTGTTTTACTGGCCGTGACCCTGTTTCTATACGGGGACTCAAAGGAAACGAGTACACACCCTCAATACTGAATTCTTCGGTGAAGCAAAATTGGCTTTTCTTCGCAATTCTTGTTACAAGTATTGTCCTAAATACATGCTTTCTGCGCAATACTTGGCTCACGTATTGCTCGAAACCCGTATTTAAGGAGATTCTTGTATCAAGCATAGGCGAGGTTTCTTGGCAAGAACGCTTTAGTAAAGCATTCAGAATTGAGGGTGCATCCCTTTTTCACGTGGGCTGGCAAGAAGATGCTGTACCCACGCTGGCTGTTTTTGACGCAGGTACACTACAAATCCAAATTCATGGCTTTACGCATTACCTACAGCGTGGTCTGGGACCACACATTAGCTGATGCACGGTTGCAGACCACGCTGTAGCTAATGTGTGGTCCCTACCTGGCTGTAGCTTATGTGCGGTGTTGGGGGGGGGGGGGGGGGGGAGGGTGAACGCCAAACATTTCCTAATGCATGGTCTGACACCACACATTAGGTAATGCGTGGTGCTGCTACCACACATTTCCTAATGCATGGTCCTTCTACCACACATTTCCTAAAGCGTGGTGGGAAACCATGCACTAGTAAATGCATGGTCTGAGACCATACAGTAAGTAATGCGTGAAGTCATGCATTTATATTTGTCATGGATTTGCAGTGTAAAAAAATGCACTTGTGCAGCTAAGAAACTGACGGCGTACGTTTTATGCAGGTAATTGCCGCCTGTCACGAAAATCCGTCTTTCGAATATTGTTCGTGACGTTAGGGGCATTTTGGCTCCAAAACTTCCAGGTTCGTGTTCGATGTCCAGGTCCATCGGCAACTAAGATAGATGACAGAGATGCAAAACTGCGATTTCCTTCTGTGATTTTATTGGCTGCACTGGCTAGTGCATGGCAACATCGGACTTGAGTATAGGAAAACTGCCGGCACAGTTCGAGCCCCTGTTCTGCCGCACAGGAGGCGATGGCGTCGGAAGCTCGCAGCGGCCACCTCTACCAGTGGCTTGTGTTCCCCTGCTACGCCCTGGTCGTCACCGTGGGCGTGCTGCTCACCATGCTCGGGGACGTGGACTCGCCGATCAACGCCTTCGTGCGGCGCCAGGCCCAGGTGACCGTGTACACCGAGACGTCTCGACACACCCAGAAAAATGGATTCTTGGCTTTAGTCGCAGTTTGCATATACACTTGGCTTTCACAAGTGAATTTTACTTAAGTCAAGTAAATGTTACTCAGGTGAAGTAAATTTTAGTAGCGGAAAAGGAGTGTCAGTAACCTTTTTCTCTGGGTGCAGGGCGTGCCCACTCGTGCCGAGGGGCGATTCACAGCTGTAGTGCCCAGGACACGATGTCCTGTGATCTTTTATAATACATCTGTAACACTTCCAGAAAATGGTAGAGATGACGTCTTAATAGGCCTCGACGAATTGAAAATGAGGCTTATACGTTCAAAAATGACTAAATATTGGTACAATTTTGTACATAAGTACACGAATGTATGTGTTACGGTCCAGGTCCGGAGGCCGGGCACACCTAAGATGGGCCGGGCCATGTTAGGTGTGCCCGGTCCGGATCGGCCCATGTTGCTTACACCTATCCCAGGCCTACGCCCGACCGGGCAAGGATAGGTGCGTGCAACATGGCCCGGTGAGAGTCGGGCGAGGTCGGAAGTATAAAAAATTGGACGGAATGGAGGGAATTTCTTTGTTATTTGTTGGTGCAGGCTGAGCTGTCGTGACATTTAGAGTTGCACAGTACTCCGGTGCTCCTACAACTGCAGCGCTTGGTTACACATCCCTGTTTGCAATTGCACCTAGCATATCCTTGCCCCCCCCCCCCCCTGTGATGCTGGATGTTGTGGCCAGACTCCGAATTGTAATCTTCTTGTCGAGTGGCACTTCAGCCACCGACAGGAACTTCTCCTTACTTATTGCGAATTGGTTACGCGTCAGGGCTCTGTCCAGCACTCGATGCTTGTTGCCCACCCTGTACAGATCGTTCTCTAGGACCTCGACGACAACAGCCATTACGTTCCGTGGATCACCCCTCGACCGGTCCTCGTCGTCGACGGGGATGGTGATAGTGTCACCCACTTCAGGGCCAGGGAAGTTCCGCGCTGTCGTCCTGGTCATCCTTCCTGCTTGCTTCAGCAAGTTGGCGCGCGCCGCAGCCTGGTGGTCTCGGCTTGCCTCTGCTCGGCGGCACAGAGAGCACTTCCCTTCGAAGGCACAGCGAATGTGCACGGCGCGGCCACACACTGTGCAGGAATCGCGGTACGAGCAGGAGAGGCCACACTCCGCACACTTCTGCATCGTCTGGGCGGCTGGACTGCTGGACTGCTCAGCCCAACCCCTGAACCGGAACGCCGACACAGGAGTCGCGGACGGGCCTGCAGTGGGAGGTGCGTGGAGGGGCACTGGAATTAAGACTGACGCAAGTGTTGAGAGTGGAGTGTTGATTGCTATGCTGGGCGGTGCAGGGGTTGGTCTTAAGGTCCGTGGGGTTTGAGGTAAAGTCCATGGGGCTTGAGGAGAAGTCCGTGGGGCTTGCGGAGAAGTCCGTGGGGCTTGAGAAGTCTGTGGGGCTTGAGGAGAAGTCCGTGGGGCTTGAGGAGAAGTCCATGGGGATTGAGAAGTCCGTGGGGGCTGCTGTCCTGGAAGGTAATGTAAGGGTAATGTAAGGGTAATGTAAGGGGTGTTCACCCTACGGACGGTGAACCGTCCGTAGGGTGAACACCCCTTACATTAACACATACATTCGTGTACTTATGTACAAAATTGTACACAGCCAATCAGTGTGTCGGTCCGCCCTCCCCCTATCCCCCCTATAAGAGCGTGGCCCTGTAATACCCACTACAGTACCCTGCACCCAGGTTTAGTGATTCGCCCCTTGGCTGTCTGAGAACATACGAGTGACATACCTGTAGGTTGGCTGAGTGACAGGGAAGCCTTTTCCTTACCCCACTGGCCCAAAGAAGGTTTGTTTGTATGTGTCTCTGTATTCGGGATATTTTCGAGAGTGTTATAAACAAGTATTAGTCACAAAAACACTCACTATGCGGGTTTAGACGCAGGGTTTTGATTTGGTTATGATCCTTACTACTGACGAGGAAAGTCTTGATCTATAGCGACTAAAATAACCTTTTCGTGCGTTCCCGTTTACCACCACGTTAAAAGATTTAGATATCCGATAACAAGCTGCCCTCATTATTCATGGTAAAGTGACTGTTGGCGGTGGACCCCGCGAGTGGTCGGGTCCCCTTCACTCGCTCATCGCTGCGGCCAGGAGCAACCTTGGGGTTTCAATCCCCACCGAAACGCTTTTCTCTGGGTAGTATGGCACATAAACTTTACTTTGACTAACGGTCAATGGATTGTGGTTAGCAAGCACCACAGGATAGAATACTTTCGGGACAAAAAACTTTGGTCGTCAAACAATAACAAAATCTAGAGACACAACAATAAAACTGTTTTGTGACGGATAAAAAATGGGGTGGTGAATGCGTACACGCGATGGTACATACAGTGTTGGTCACAAAAACACTCTTTCAAAGGGTTCAGCTCTCGAGAATAGTTCAGACATTTGGAAGTGATAACCAATTGGAAATTGCAAAAGCCAATCGAACATAGAGCAAAATTGTTAAACAAATTCAGAAGTGCCAGTTGTGAATATACATGCATGGCATTTTAAAACCGTTTTCAGTGTTGTTTTCAAATCGCCAAATCCATTGCCAAGGCAAGGCAGCCACTTTATAATAGCTTGTTTTACCGTGTATGGAAGCTAAAGTTTCTTGAGAATGTTCAGTTCAATGTTGCCTTACTCCAAACTGCACAACAGATTGTACCTACTTGCATTTGTTACTTGTACACGACGAAATCCATTATTTGCATTACTATTTTTGTGCAATTCTTCATCAGTGATTGCTTTTGTACATTAGTTCCGATAATTTGTGCAAAATCATGTCTGTCTGTAATATGCAAATGCTCCATAGCTAAGGGCGGGATATTTAAAACTATGTAAGCATATATGATTTAGTTTAGGTTCGAGATGTGTCTTGTTTCGCGTATTCTTCACAGTGGGCAAAATGAATTGTATATTACTGTATAAGTGTACGGTTGTGTGAAGTGATCGAAAATCGACTAATTTTATTGTTGAAGCACTGTAAATTCTGGGGAGACATAAGTAGCTCTTAGAAGGGCGACATTTTGTCCTTAATTCCGTTGCCCTCCAGAGAACGACGCTTAAAATAGGAATGTTGCCCTAAAAGAGCGACGATGAAACATGTCGTCCTTTTAGAGGCACGTATGTTGCCCTATTAGGGGTGCTGTTTCATAAGTATCGCCCTGGTAGAGCATCGCATATCAGTCGCCCAAATCTGGCAACTATAGTTTCTCTTAGACTTTCAGTGAGTAACAAAATACGCGTGAACACTGTCTATGGGACAATTTCGTCCAATGAAATGTTACGTTTTTAAACAAAACATGGCTTTGGGACAATTTGTAACGTAAAAACATGCGAGATACAATTTATCCTATAATTCTGCTACAAATTGTATCTGAGCTATGTTATGTTTAAAAACGAAACATTTCATGGAACAAAATTGTCCTATGACATTTAGTTTGAAACTTGGACGATTGGGTGGTCACTTCAACCAAGCTATAAGAACAGCGACGAAGTTTATTGACAGCGAGTCAAATTGTCCACAGCCCATCAGCGAGTTCGACCCGACTGTAGCAACACTCTAAAAACGTTATGCTTGGGACACAACTTTGTTTCAAGGAAAACCTCATAAGCTACGATCAAACATTACCATGAACATTACGCAAAATATGAATGGACAATCCAAGCCACTGTTAAGTGCGTATGCCTGATCGAAGCACTTTCGACATTATGGGGGTTCAAGCATACTGCATACTTGCAGTGCAATGCTGCATACACCTATTTAAAAGTGCATGCCTCCGAGTGCATCATGCAGTGCAGGAAGGACGTGGACTACAGCCTGAAATCGCCTTTCACGACGCCAACGGAGACAACGCCGGGCTTCTCCTGTGGTCGGACAAGCCTCCCGGCGTGTCTTCCCATTCTCGGGATACTTTGAGGACAAAAACACTAACAACCAACGGTAGCGGTCATGCCAGCCCCGCCCGAGCGTGCAGCATGGAGCCCCGTGCGCTGCTTGAGGGTGCCCCTTTACGTCCTTGGCCAACTTCACATTCTAGGAGACTGGAGTGCGCCCGTCGGTGTTGCAAGACAGGTGCGTGTGTGCGTGCAGCGGACGGATTGCGAGCCACACTTTTGCAGGACGCACTTCGCGTCAGGTGCCGTTCTGCGTTGGGGTGGAGACCATCCGATCCCACATTCTTCCAGATGACTTCAGGTGTTTTTGGTCAAGACGAACTCAAAACCCATTCATCTTGACATTACGTGAAGTGACTGGAAGCATTAACACCATGTGCGTGAGCATCGAGTAACCGGTGAGCGTGCCGCATTCCCGTCAAGAGTATGACGTGGCATCTGCAGTCAGCATCACACGAACGCAAAAACAAATACGAACCCACGTTAAGGTAGGGTGGTCCAAGATAAGCGAAATGTGAAAATGTTTGTCGGACTCGATGAAAAAATGTGCATCCTGACCACACGAATCACTGCGCCAAAAATAAGATCAATAGGCTTCATCCAAAATGCTGGCACAACGCGTTCAAAGTTTTGTCATTTGTGCCGCATTTCAAAGTTCCCGCGCGGGGCCGGTCGACTCTCTGTCTACATGATGAAAAGCCACCGGCGGGTTTGAAAGCCCAGGACAGTCGCATATCGACCTAAACATGTGCGAAGTCCTGCAGTGGCCAACTGCGAGGCCTGCAGGGCGGTTCCGATGCGACCGTGAGAATACTCCACGCGGCAGAGCCACTGCTTAGTGATCGGCCCCGCGCTCCACGCCGAAATCTATTTGTCAGTTGTGCCAGCATTTCGGGTTGAGATATCGATCTCATCTTTGGCACAGTGGTTCGGGAGGTCATAACGCATCATATTTCGTCGGGTCCGATAAACATTTTAACATGTCGCTTTTTTTGGACCACCCTAACGTTAAGGATTGTGCGTTGCCTACAGGCGGTTCTGAATGACACGGAGTGTTACTTACATATTATCTCCCATTTCGCCCATCTCCTGTAATGTGTAATATACTAGTGATTGCCATTTTTGAGCATACTTTGCTTTTTTCTTGGTCGTCCATTAAGCTTAACACCTCGATATGGTGTACAGGGTATTACGGAAGTGAAGACCTCCTCGACTTTACTCTCTCCGGCTATCCTTTGCCGAAAGCAAGATAAACATACCATTCTGAATGTCGTTGTTATACAACTGTTGCCATGGTTGCCATACACTGCATATCCAAGTGCGGACCAACTCCACACTTCCTTTTCCAACCGTTTTGGTCCACGCAAGGAAGTGTGGAGATGGTCCACACTTGGATATGCAGTGTAAGTCGTAGTCTAAAGGTGTAACCACAATCTCAAGAAACGTTTCTCAATTCAGGCGAGCCGCGCGTCGCTTTGGGCGAGATTATTGTGTAAAAAGTCGTCCATTCTTGTAGTTGCGTGTCAGCTTGACTAACATTCCTTTACAGCTTGGCGTCGGCCCCGTAGTGGGACTTGCCGCCGCGTGCATGTGTTCGGCTTGGCACTGTTCATGTTGGCGGCAGGCCGTGGTTTTCTGGCAGCCGTGGGGCTACGTGCTGCTGGCGTACACCAAGTGGCTGTTCGAGGTGTACGCCGTGTCCTGCTCCATCTGCAACCTGTTCTCTGTGCTGAACCTGGAGCAGGCCATCCACGGCACCGCGGCGGCCATGCTGGCTGAAGTCGGCCGCCGAATGCGGGAGGACCACGTGAGATGTGTTCACAGCAGTCAAGCGCGTAGGCGCGTACACCAAAGCCCCGCTGTAAAATACCGATGAAAAAGTCAATTAAGTTCCTGTTATTCTGCGATTTGTCTTGTAGTTTGACACTAGAAATACCGGGATCCGTACACCTAATACAACCAGAGGGGTCATTTTGACTCCTGTCTTGTATTTCGCCATTTTAGCTGTTAAATGCTGCGGATTTCGATACAACAAATCTTAGTATCGGTTTATCTGACACAGTAAGAGATGTTTTGACCATGTGTGTGTCCCAAAGTGTGGTGGATAGGCAACCAGCACAATACAGAAAGTCAATTTGTGAAGATTGACAGGTTTTTTTTGTCGTTTTTCGTGTTATTTCGGAGAAGTTGGGCAGAAATACAATTAACAAAGATATTTTTAAACATAAGGCCTTATAGTATTTATTTTAGTAAAGAACACTCGAAAAAACTACAAGTTTGGTAAGTGAAACTTTGGTTCTGTAAATTATACGTAATAAGACCACAAAGTATCAATAGTGACTGATAGTTTTTGAGCTGTCTGACAGAAGCAATACTTACAAGGCAAGTCAAATATTTTAATATATTCCAGAAACGTCACTTGTAATGTAAGTACGATTTTGAAATGATATTACGTGTAAGTCACATTAAAGGTTAGTCAAATACTGTAATATTACAGGAGCTTCACCTGAGGAAGCAATCAGGTAATCAAGCAATAAGTACTACTGTGGCTTTTTCTATCAGTAAAACTTGTAAACTTGTAAATTACTCATCGCTTTACGCTTCAACAGGTTCAACACAAAATAATGGTCTTACCAGCACAGATCCCGCAACCAAACGTCTTACAACCACCATAAGGAAGATGTTTTGTTTCCTGAACATAGTCCCTGTATGTGGCACAAATTTATTAGACAGTTATCTGTTCAGCTATCAGCAGATGCTCGGGCAAGTTGGGGTAGAATTCAAGTCCTTCCTGTAAATATACCTGAGATTCCACAATCGTTATATCGGCGAAAGTGCCAAATACAGGGACTATGTTCAGGAAACAAAACAAATTCCTTACCTTATTGGCTGAGCGATAGCGAAGCCCTGGACCGACTGGCTCAAAAATGTTTTGTCTGTCTGTTTGTCTCTCCGCGCGATTTCTCGAAAACGGTTCGAAGTAGAAAGCTCAAATTAGAACCTTTTCTTTCTAGCATCGTACCAGAGTCAACCTCCCCTCAGGGGCACCGCAGCTCAAACGTCGTCTAAAATTTAAAAGCCGCCATGCGCCTGCCAGTAAGGGGCGGATCAGTGACGTGAGTGGGTTACGCTCGGTTAGATTAGTGGGGGCCTGGGTAGGTTAAGCTCGGGCAGGTAACGGTAGGTTAGGACTGGTTGAATGGCATTGTTAACGAAAGGGTGATGCAAGATACGTTAGGAAGTTAGAACATGAGCGCAGTTGCGACCGCGCGGAAAGAGTGACGCCCGCAGGGCGTCCCTCCGTCTGGCCCCGCAGGGTCCTACTCGTCAGGTGACAGCCGCCGGCAATTCAAGGTAGGCGTGCGCCAGGCGTGGATTGGCGGAACAGTGATTCGCGGTGAGCAAAGCCTGTTACGCCACGACGCGGTTTGGCGTACGCCTACCTTGTATGTATTGTTCCTTGTTCTTGTAAGAGACAGGTCAAAAAATATCAGTCACTATTTATATTTTATGGTGTCCCTCATAAATCACAGAACCAAAGTTTTACATACTACTCTTCTAGTTTTTTTGAGTGTTCTTGTGACTGAAATGAGTACTATGAGACTTTATGTTCAAAAATATCGTTGTTTACTGTAATTCTACCCAACATGTCCGAAATAACACAAAAAAAAAACGGCTAAAAAACCTTTCAATCTTTACAAACTGAATTTCTACGTTGTGCTGGTTGCCTACCCACAACACTGAGACCTATAAAGAGTCAAAAAATCTCAGCATGTGTCAGACAAACCAAAATAATATTTATTGTATCGAGAAACGCAGCATTTTAACAGTTAATACGGCGAAACACATGACTGGGGTCAAAATGACCCCTCTGATATTGCGAGGTATATGCCCTAATATCTCCGAAAGTTTTTGTCGCACATGTCTGATATTTTAAGTCAAAGCGTTTCTAGAAGGCCCATTAAAAGTGTGAAAGTGTGAAGTCGGTAAAAAAAAAATTGCAGTTCATTTGGCATTTCAAAATGACTGAGGGTCATTTTGACCCCTACGGTAGTTCTAGCGTTTAATACAAATTTTTCTGGACATTTCATGTTTTTTACGACTTTTAACTTTAATTTAAATTAATTACGTAATTGCGGATGTCGACTCTTGCAGCCACAGTGGCTTCCGGTAACTACGCCAATACATGTGTTTGCTAGTAAATGCTCATGCACAGATTTGAGGCAACGGAACCTTACGTACACCCTTACGCACTCCTATGCACGATTTTCTGCGAAATCGTGCACAAAACTGTTCATACCAGCATCCGTATGCGTAGCTTTGTGCGGAATGCACAAAGTTGTACAAGATGGATTTATTGATAATCCTTGGGCGACATAAGTTGCTCTTAGAAGGGCGACATTTTGTCCTCATTCCGTTACCCCCCAGAGAGCGAAGCTTCAAATAGTCGTCTTTTAAGAGCGATGTTTAGAAAGAATGTTGCCATAAAAGAGCGACGATGAAACATGTCGCACTTTTAGAGAAACATATGTTACACCCTATTAGGGCGACGTTTAATAAGTATCGCCCTAGTTGCGCATCGCATATCAGAGTCGCCCAAATCTGGCAACGATAGTTTCTCTTAGACTTTCAGTGTTTACCGTAGCCCGTGATACTCCACGCACTAAATGATTCTGTACAATTTCGTGCGGATGTACGCATACGTAGCTTACGCACGAATTCGTACGTTAATCATGTACAACAGCGAAGATTTATACACAATTGCCTTGGATGTTGTAGATAGATGCGTCCTAAGAACAATGAATTCGTACCTAAGCTACGTATGCATAAATTCGTACGCAATTCTGCACAAAATTGTACAGAAGCATTTAGCGTGGAGATCGGAATCGTTTAGTCTCAACTGTTTCTGGATAAGAAACTGCATCGACAACGAAAATGTCGTGCTACATAGTCAGGGTCTCGGCTAGTTGGCACACCCCTGCGCCGTAACGTAGGCAACACTTTCGACAGCCCAGCGTTTCAACGAGGAATGGCGGTGCCGAACATCACTGTAAAATATTTTTCGCCTCTTGACAGAAAATTCACTTTTAAACTTTGTTCAAGATTTTTTCGTCACACATGTTGTGAAAAATCGTCACACATGTGAAAAATCGTCAGAATAAACAATTGTATCGGGGAATGACGGAAAATCATTTTTTAAAACGTTTAGCCCAGAAGTGACGAAAATGTTGTGACAGGAACAGTTCGTCACGTGACGAGAGAATCGTAAAGTGACAAAATATTTAGGTGACAAATATTCGTCATCAATATTTTTCGTCACACGACGAAATATTTTTACGGTGGTGTTGCAGGTCCCTTGGCGAGATCCTGTCTCAACTATCGCGGTTGGCATAGTTACCAGAAACTTCCTATTTGCCAAATTGAAAAACAAAATTCCGTTTAAGTCACATTGAACCTGACTTTAGACCAGTTCTCTTTCAAACATTGTTTGGAATCAAAACTGGATGTCCCTATGTGGTATTTTTCATATCGCGGCATTCTCATGTTTTACGAAATTTTGGGGTCGAGCCGGGTAAAAGTAAGTCTTCCGGGCATTTTACCTTTTTTCTTATGTTGCTTGTAGCCTGATTGGCTGACCGCCGAGCATTTTACAACGGAAGTGTACTTTGGCCACATGACGGCTACCAAACCTTGAGCCTGCAGGCAGGGTTGCCTTGGTGATGCCGGCAGCACGCGGCCGCGGTGGGCGCCTCGGTGGCGTTGCACCGCGAGGTGCTGGTGGCGTGCCGCGACACGAGCGCGCTGTTCGGGCTGCTGCTACCGCACTACCTGCTGCAGAGCGTCGTCATGTCCCTGCTCAGCACCGTGGCCGTGCTGCTGTCGCTCTCCCAGGGCCGGCCGGACGGCTTCGCGCTCGTCTGCTGCCTCTACCTCTTCGTCTTTTTCGTGCCCATGTGCTTCGCCGGCCAGCGTCTCAGGGACGCGAGCGTGGCCGTGGCTTGGCACGCATACCAGGTGGGGCAGGCCGACGGCCAGGTACCAAACGAGGGAGGCCGACTGGCAATGTTGAGGCTAATCATTTCTGTAATCCGTCCAGAGCACATTTTTAACTCAGGAAATTTAAGTTGGATTGACAAAAAATCTTAGCATAGTCGACCTGACTGGGAGAGTATTCGGTGCAACGCGAACAAAAATAGGTGGTGAACATGACTAAAGTAAGAAAACTGAATGAATTTCGCCATTTTCACTTAACATTTCTAAAAGAGCTGCGTGCTGTGTGCTTTTCACATCTTCTGATGGGATCGTATTGCACGGCTGAAGATCGGAAGTAAAAGCCAGTGATGAATTGCTGCGTGTCGGCTTTCGGCATGGCAACGCTTCAGCTCGGGGACTTTTATCTTGAGCCAAAAAATTAAAACGAACGCCACCCGATTTAATGTTTTTTTTTGGTTTAGATAACCCGTCTGACCGACGACCCACGCGGTGGCGGGGCTCCCTACACTCTCATAATTTTACATACATCTGATGTTTTTAACATACATAGAAGTGGTACTGTTTGTAACACAATCATTTGAAGTTTGTATTACGTACAATTTTTCCACGTACTGCATAACTTTATCAATGGATCTATTTTGCAGTTCTGATACAAACTTTTTTGTTTGTAATACAAACTTCTTAAGTATGTATTACAAACATATGACCAAGGCTTCTAAACGCCGTATGTACGTAAGCGTGGTGAGCGATCCAGTGCGTTTCACACCTGACATTGATTAATGTTTGTAACTTCGAACATCAAAGTGCGAAATACAAAGGTTGAAAAATCTATATAAGGTACAAACATAAATGTTTGTATTACAGTCATTCATGTACGTAAAATGTTGAGAGTGTACACAGCCGCGGCGTGTGTGCAGGGCCCGTGGCCGGGCGAGGCGGCGGGGCCGCGGCG
This sequence comes from Megalurothrips usitatus, assembly GCA_026979955.1. Classification (NCBI taxonomy): domain Eukaryota; kingdom Metazoa; phylum Arthropoda; class Insecta; order Thysanoptera; family Thripidae; genus Megalurothrips; species Megalurothrips usitatus. The sequence goes on from CM049592.1 coordinate 1,505,812, forward strand.
CTGCCGCCTACTCGTCATGACCAGCGCGGCCCGGCCGGCGACCTTCCCGATGGCCGGGCTCGGCCCGCTGGACAAGCCCACGTGCCGCAAGGTGCTCCGCTCGTGGTTCCAGTTCGTGCAGCTCTTCATCAACCTGCACCACGACTAGTGCGGCGCGGCAGCCCTCTCCACCACCACCAGTGGTCCCTGGGGTCCCGGGCGTGCGGGGTCCGCGGCCCTCGCCTCGCCCAGGCCTCGGCAGCGTGCCGAGGAGCGCCGGTCATCCTGGATATTATCGTCTCCTCGTTCACACGGCATGGCGCGTGCCTTTGGACAGCCTTTTCTTTAGTCTCTTTGTGCAAATCGTGTGTCCCAACACGCAGACACACACAAAAAAAGATTTTAGATAAGTTTTACCTTTTTATGTAAATTCTGTAAAAAGTTGGTCTAAAAACGAAGACATTTTATTCATTGAAAACTGAAGAACTCTAAATCATTTCGTACTGAAGCCAAAATGTTTACGTGGATTTCGTTGGCTTCAAACGGAAAGTATGAGGGAGTCTGCGATCCCCTTAGAGGCCCTTATCCTAATGTAAATCGCTCCGATATGATTTATTGCTCGCAGTCTGTGACCATCGAAAACATTGTCTCATATACGCCATCTTCCCAAATGTCACAGTAAGGAAAATGTCGTTTTTTAAGCAATTTTTTAAAATTAATTTCGGGTACTTTTTGTAAAAACATTTACAGTATACAGAGTAGTGAAGATCAGCACTGCCACCAGTTTTCCAGGTATAATTCTAAGACAAGGATAAAAGTGGATAAAGCTCTAGATTTAATTCCTTTATAAAATGTTATTTTTTTGTGATCCCGTAGCTTGCAATTGCCTTTACGTTTGCCTCAAGCACCGCAATGATTGAAAGTGTGCGCTGCAGGAGATCATGTAAACCAGTTCTTGTATGCAGCTCAGCAGACTTACCTAACACGATGCGCGACGCGGGTGTACCGGTACTGGGCCGGTCCTTTCTCCGCCGCTCCGAGAAGCTTACTTTCAGCGTTGTACAGCGGCGTCAAGGGCTGAATTTGGGGGAAGAAGAGGCAGGCTCCGCTCCTACCTCCCGCCCCCCTGAAAATCGTGGCTGAATAAAAGCTCAAACCTGTTTCTGAACGTAATATTCATTCCAACTTTTTGGCGTTGCAGTCGTACGGTTCACGAGAAGTAGGTGCTCTTATGCTATCGAAGAACAGAAGTCAGCAAAAATGCTCAGCGCCTCTCTGAACTCGCCAGTTTATGCAAAACAGCGTCGAAGATACAGCCTCCGCGTCCGGTGATTCGGCAGCGCAGAGGAGCCCAGGAGCCCTGCACCTGGCGGGCCGGGGACAGAGCTCAGGCTCACGTGTTGTTCCGGAAGGGTTCCACTAACATCACGGGCCGATTCGCTTCAAAAACCTGTGTACAAGGTGCCACAACCGTAGTTGGTATTGCAGGATAAGGAAGGCAAATATTCTCCGATATTTAGTCGTCTTTGAGTGTTTGTGGCCACTTTACGTTTAAGGGCGATGAGGACGTCATTTTTATCATTTACATATATTTATTGATACTACTTAAGTTTTACAGAGCATCGTGTCCAGGGCGCAACAGCTGTGAATCGCCCCCCGAGTCACACCTGTGTGGTTGAGGTACTATCACTCTAAATGTCTATGGGACAATTTTGTCCAATGAAATATTACATTTGTAAAGAAATCACGACATTGGAACAGTTTGTAACGTACATGTGGGACAATTTGTAACATGCGAGAGACAATTTGTCCTACAATCCTGCTATAAATTGTACGTCAGTTGTTTTGTTTAAAAACGAAACATTTTATGGGACAAAGTAGTCCGATGACACTTAGTGTGACTGCCGCTCGCTGCCTACTTGTTCGTTGAAGCTGACCCACGGGCGAGGTTCTCCAAGCCGCTGTTCTGGAACAGCTTCGGCGATACGACTTGCAGTTGTGTCTCGGTTTGTCTCGCGTTCTCTTCTAATCTGGGACTTGGCGTGTCCGGAAGAGTTGGACGGCCAACTCGGCCGCAGCGGAATCAGCGGGGGGTGAGGTGCAGGAAGACGCCCGTGCTGGGCCGCAGCACCAGGTCGAGGGTGAACATGTCGTGCTCGCGGCTGGGCATGCCGGAGCGCACGTGGAAGCTGCGAATTACGGCCGCCAGCAGCAACTTCAACTCCATCACTGCGAACCGTTTTCCTAGAAAAGGAGAGCATGTTATTTGATTCGCTGAGCAGCACACAAGGGTTTGGGTGGATCGATGATACTACACGAGTGCGGCTGGACCATCGGTACAACAGTGAGAGAACCAGACACACACCGCCCTGCAGCGTGCTACCGCACGATCGGGAACTCTAAAGTAAGTCCCACCGAAAAAAAACAAAACACGCAATTTTGTAACCCGAGCCAGCGGTACGACGTGCGACATAAATTTTGGAAAAAAGCCTAAATGCTAGACACTAAATGCTTCTGCACAATTTTGTACATACATGGCTTACGTCAAATTCGTTCCTTGTCATGAACAATTATGTACGCAATTAGTATACATTATATTTAAAATTGTACATAAATTACGTACGAATTCGTACGAATGAAGCTGTGTATGCACAAATTCGTTCGCACGTCTGCACAAAATTGTGCAGAAAAATTTAGTGCACACTGTTTCCTTCTTTCTTTTGTTTTTTTTTTCAAGGTTAGGGCTGCACAAATCGCGTCGCGTTTACAACTCTGGCGGTGGGGCGGCCTACCGATGCAGTTCCTGGGGCCCGCACTGAAGGGCACGTAGGCGAACGGATGTCTCGCCTGCTCCTTCTCCGGCAGGAAGCGGTCCGGGTCGAATCGCTCCGGGTCGGGGAAGTGGTCCGGGTGGCGGTGCAGGTCGTAAATGAGGATGTTGACGACCGCGTCAGCAGGCACAACCTTTCATGAGTAAAGCGGGATGCACCAGTGTACTCTCAAATTAAAGTGATGTAAATGTTAACAGAAAACGTGTTGTCCACATCGCGTTCACTGCAGTCGCAAAATATTGCAACACATAATCAGTATAGCATGGCTTACAACGCCTCCACACAGTGCATGCTGCTGTGGATATTCTCTTGATTGGACCATCCAATTATGTCGTTTTGGGCAAAATGTTTTACTCTCACTGTGATTTTCAGGGATTTCGGGAAATACGTGATTGGGTCACGTAGTGCACGTCTCGGGGCAAAACCACTCCATTTAAAATTGTGCACATAGTTCAGGTTATTGAGTTATTTCCCGGACTAAGAAGACCCGAGAAAATTGAAATTTTTCGAACGATTGTAGGAAATTTTCCAAAAAGGTTTTATACGGTAACGAAGAATATCTTTGTAATGCAAACACCTTCTGCGAAGAAAACGGAGGCTTTGTTGAACACGTCTTTCTATTACGCAGAAGCGGTGTGGCAAATGCTTCGCCCTTCAGACCATTTCTTCTTAGGATACAACCCAAATACACTGTTAAAAGTATATTGGGAATTCCTGAGGTCCTCCGGAAACTTTTTTACCAACTTATCCTTCGTTTTTCCCCAACGTACGACAGATTGAGATTCACTCTGCTGAGAGCAAAACCCTGAAGCACATTCGATAGAGGACACATTACCTTCCACAATAGCCACTATATTGTACATGAAAGTAACGCACAGTCCTTGTGATAAGTGATCTTGTCTGGCGAATTCCTGAAGGTACTCTGGAAATTTCCAAAGGACAGTTGGAAATAAAATTACCAACTGATTCTTCGTGATTTCCCAGACATTTTTTTAACGGTGCCCCGATCATCATGGCAAACAGAAGGGATTGGAGCCCGAGTCCGCATCCGCCCACCTTTCCGTCCGAGAGCACGATGTCGTGGTCCGTGTACCGCGATATGAAGGGGACGCTCGGCCGCAGCCGCAGGCACTCCTTGAGCACGCGGTCCAGGAAGGGCAGCCTGGACACGGCGCTCCAGTCGGAGCCCGCGGCCCGCAGCTCCTCGGCGAGCGCGTCCTGCACGGCGGCGTGCCGGCCCAGTAGCTCCAGCGCCCAGCCCAGCGCCACCGAGGTGGTGTCGTGGCCCTGCAGAGCAGAGCCACACAGTTACACACTCACCCCTCCTCAATTATACCGCACGAGAGGCAGGTTGTCTTCTAGAGTTCATGTTTATGTTTATGGGACAATTTTGTCCAATAAAATGTTACGGTTTTAAACAAAACACGACATTGGGACACTTTGTTACGTTAAGATGGGACAAATTTAAACATCCAAGATACAATTTGTCCCATAATTATGCTACAAATTGTATATCAGTTATGTCATGTTGAAAAACGGAACATTTTGGGACAAAATTGTCCCAAGACATTTAGTGTGTTCATCGATTATCGGCAAAGAGTAATTCAAATTCCTTGCTTTTTGAGTACCGGCTTCTGGATATTGCTTCTAACAAGGGAGTGCCACGAGGTCAATTTTTTGCCACTTTGAACCTTCAGAAAAGTTTGAAGAATATAAATCCACCAAAACTTTTCCTACAGTAAGACTACCGTGCAAAACGGACCCTCGGACCATCCCAGCCTGACCTCGAACATGAACGTGTCCACTTCTTCCCGGATGTCCCGGTCCGACAGGTCGGCGCCCTCCCCCTGTGCGGCTAGCAGCACGTCCAGAAAGGGCCGCAGTGTTCGCTTCTTCTTGCCGGCGCTGTCTGGAAAGAGGCAGGCAGGTCGAAAGATCGTAGCGAAACCCACGAGTCTGACTGGACAGGAACACTGTGTTAACACTGTGCTCTTGGTCGGCACTAACCTTGGTCACCCTCTTCACATTCCCGCATATCACTTTTGCGTTCACTAATGATCTGTGTGAAAAGAAAATAGGTTTTAAGCTCAGATGTTTTAGTAATAATTGCGTTTTGAAAATAGTCTTGCGACGCATTGCTCGTTGACAAAGGAATAATGAACGCCTATTTTCTGATGTTTTTTCTTTCAAATCGCACAGAACGCACCTTTGACGTAAATCCATGGAGCGTCTCGAGATCACTCCGGAAACGCCTATAAAAAGCTGTCAGGTGAAATATCGGGTCCACCCACAACCAGGGCTGAACTCCTCTTTCAACAACAGCAGCACCAACCCTGTCAATGAGACGAGTGACATGGCCGAGGCCACAATATTAGATAATTTAAGATATGAAATACATCAAAGTAATGCACACAATTTCACAAGGCCAGCAATCTATGTAATCAAAGCGGGCGACTATTGGCAGACAGATCTCGGCCATGGTTCTAAATCAACTTGTTAGCAAGGCTGATGGTTGATGTGAAATAGCGATATTCCGCCCTGCGCGGCCTATTGAGATGTTGCGGGAGTACCCAGCAAAGGATGCACAAGGTTCTTGCTTGTGGTAGTTGAAGGATTACCTGTGAATGGCTTCAAAATAGGAATGCTCGCTTTCCTGGGACGCAGAATCAGCGTTCGTTCTAAAGTCGACTTTGCCCATCGCCGTCACTGAAGAGCAACCAAACATGCCTCCTCTATCATCAGAGCGCAAACAATTGCCAATAAACGTCGTAAGGGGATCACTCTCGAGCGCTGAAAGAAAGGCAACTGAACCTCTTCTTTATCTCCGTAATTCCTGCGAATCGGAGGATGGGAGAACTTCATTTCCTCTCATGCCCAAAGATTAGCACTTTAGACCTTTACGCGAGGCAGCCTGGTCTGGTGACTGCCTGTAAAAGGCGTTTTCTAGGTCTTGCACACTACGTGTCCATGGCCCTTTTTTCTTCGCTACTTTCTGCACGATCCGTTTGCGTAACCGATCCGCAACTACGTTCAATTTGACAATATGCGTAGGGTAAGAGGACCAGTGACAGCCAATGCACCAGTGATGGTCATTTTCCCGCTCTCCTGCTTTTAAAATTGCTTGAGAATTATTTTTAAATTTTCGAGTCTGTACCTAATACTGCCACCACAAGAATCGATCTTGAATTCTCCAGGCTTACTGGGTCGTGAGAAATCATCACTACTGTTCCAGGGGGTCTCATAGGATGGCCATCACTGGTCTTCTTACCCTCAGTAAGTTCTCATAGCTCGTAGCTGTGCGTATAACTACGGATATAATCGTGTGCGTAAGGCTTACGCGGAATCGGATCCTGCAAAAACTAGGCACAGTAAAACAAGCTGAGCCGTCCCTCCGTCGAACCTCGGTCGGTGCCGGTTCCGCTCCACCGGCACCGCGGTCCGATAGGGGGACTTGGCCAGCTTGGCCTGCCGGTGGCGCTGACTGTGTCCGGTGGTACATATTTTGGTAACGATTAAAATCGCTAACCTCAGCCCGTCCCGACTCGCGACGGAGTGCGCCTTGCAGGCGCACCACACCCAGCTGCCAACCCTACCTCAACAAACCAAACAATTCGCATAAAACAGAAACGCGAGGGGATCACCTGCCAAAAGTGTTAAAATTTTATGGTGCACATTCGAATTCCGGTTTAAGGTCAATAACCATGAACGAAAATAACTTTTTGGGGACCACCGAAAGGGGTCGCGCAACGCTGTTATAACTTACGTGGGAATTTCACTGGAAATCTAGGAATGTGACAGAACACCCAAAGGAATATAACACTTCCCACATTCGTTTGAGCGCGAGCTCACATTCCTGGATTACCAGTGTTAACAAAAACTCCCATAAGTGACCCCAAAAGTCATCCAAATCAGTCAATTTCGATGCGTATCAGCTCATTTGTACGCAATTAAATCGTCTTCACGAGCTCTTGTCCGCTGAACTTCACCGCGCGTCGATGTCTCAAACCGTCTCGCTTTCAGACTTGTGACCCTAGCAATGTCACTAAAATTGGGTAAATATCGCAAATTTAAAAAGTCTTGGAAAGCTAAACGGTGCGCAGTGAAGTTTAGCGGACAGAGTTGTTGGAGACGTATTAATCACACACAAATGAGCTAATTCGCATCAAAATTGACTGATTTGGATGACTTTTGGGGTCTCTCATGGGTGTTTTAGTCAAATGGCCATGTTAATTAGAACGGCATTGCCCGATTCCTTCCGGTGGTCCTACAAAAAAATTATTTTCGTTCATGGTTATTGACCTTAAACCGGAATTCGAATGTGCTTTTGACGTAGGACCGGAATCCGCATGGGCTCCATAAGGTTTTAACACTTTTGGTAGGTGACCCCTCTGACCCATGATGGCCCTCAGGGTGAGCCTGGAGATGATGGGCGCCACGTCGAGGCCGGCGCCGCCCTTCCCGGCGTCCCGGGCCGCCGCGGCCAGGTCGTCAACGAGGCGCGACGCGTGCTCCTGCAGGTGCTCGGAGAACTGGTCCAGGATGCGGAAGTGGAAGGCGGGCGTGAGGAGCTTGCGGCGCGTGTGCCACAGCTGGCCGTCGCTGGTCAGCAGCCCCCGGCCCAGCCACGGCCGCAGGAAGTGGTACGCGCGCCCCTTGGAGATGTGCTTGCTGCTGGACAGCACGGCCTGGCCGCGCAAAGAAACCAATTGACAGCCGCCGGCAGGCCAAGGTAGGCGTGCGCCAGGCGTGGAGTAGCGATACAGTGATTCGCGGTCTGGCGTACGCCTACCCTGTATTCTTTGACCCATTTCAAGGGGTGTCGGTCCTACACGAAAATTGTAAAGGGGCCACCGTTTGGCAGGGAGAAGGGAAAGTAGAGGGCTGCGTTTGTTTTGATAACAATTGTGAAAATTTTCTAAGAAAGTATTTGAGATTCGGTGCCCCAAATGTTAGGTTGACTCCGATATGCCAGTAGGAGGATATGGTCCATATTTCAGCTTTCAACGACATACCGTTCTTGAGAAATCGCCCGGACACACACAAAACATTTTGGACCCAGTCGGTCCAGGGCTTCGCTATCGCTCAGCCAATTATGTGAAAAACCACTTGGGCTTCGGTGCTCCTGAGGGGAGGTTGACTCTGGTATGATGCCAGAGAAATGTGGTCCTAATTTGAGCTTTCTATGTCTAACCGTTCTCGAGAAATCGCGCGGACAGATCAAACACGTCTGACCTAGTCGCTCCAGGGCTTTGCTATTGCTCAAGAAGTTCTATATCAAACGCTAGAGAAAACAGAACATCCACTAGACGCATCAACTAACAAGCAATCAGAATTCCTAACTTCCACTCAGGTAAACAGTAATTTGCAAACCCTGAAATGCCGCTTGCCTACTTAACAAGGTAGGTGAACACCAGGCCGCGTCGTGGCGTAACAGGCTTCGCTCGTCCCGAACTCCTGCGGGCGTGGTTCCATGCGCACGGTCGTGGGTATGCTCGTATTCGGGGGGCCGAACATAAATTACAGTATCGTTTCATTTCAATGCTGCTTGGTGTGTTTCGGCTACTTTTTGCCTTAATTTCATGGCAACTCTGCCCGAGTCACTGATCCGCCGCTACACGCCTGGCGCACACTTCCTGTTGCCTAACTGGCGGATTTTAAATTTTGGACCACTTGTGGAAATTATCTAAGGAACTGCTTTTGCTGCGGTGTGTTGTGCCCCTGAGGGAAGGTTGACTCCATCCAGTATGCTGCAATGAAGATGTGGTCCAAATTTGAGCCTTCTACTACTGACCGTTCTCGACAAATCGCGCAGACACACACAGACAAAACATTTGTAGGCCAGCCGGATAAGGGCTTTGCTATCGCTAAGCAAACAAATACGCGGCCCGTAGGAGTAAGCGCCCAAAGAGGGGAGCGCATTGTCGTCTCTTGCGACGTCTCCATGGGCAACGAAGTTGTTGGCTCAGCCCTCACCCGACTAGCACAAAAATGTCGTCTGTGCATGTGTTCGATTTCCCGGGAACAGTTTTTGGTGGAGAGCTCAATTTTGTTCCACATCTTTTTTGCTACATACCGGAGTCAACCTCACCTCAGGGGCACCGCAGCTCATGCGGTTTCTTCATTATTATGACAAGTGCTCTGAAATTAAAAATCCGGCGGTTACGCACCAGGCTTGGCGGGGCGGATCAGTGACTCAGGTGGGTTTCGCCCGGTTTGGTTAGTGCTGGTTGACCGGTAGTGAAAACTACAGAATAACGTAAGATACGTTCGGCAGCCAGAGCACGAGCGTACTTACACCGTTTGGCCCCGCAGAGTTCTAGTCGTCAGGTGACAGCTGCCGGTAGGCCAGGGTGGGTGTAAGCCAGGGGGTGGGGTGGCGGAACAGTGATACCCGGTGAGCGAAGCCTGATTAGCCATGATGCGGTCTGGCCTACGCCCACCTGCAAGACGGAGAACCTACATCAGAAACGAGGACACTGGCACAGACGCAACGCACACATCGTGAGGCCATAATACCTCGACCGACTCCGGTTCGGAAATGTGAAAGAAGGTCATGTAGAACATGCTGATGACATAGCGACTGCCGAAATCAGCCCTCCATCGACGAAGTAACCGGAACAGCTGATCTGAAACCAAACGCAAACTAAGAGTAGTTACGCCTGAGGTTTTTTTTTCTCTCTGAAAATTAAATGCAGTACGATTTACAGGGCGTCTTGCTAGTGCGCCAGCTTGGCACAACGGCTCACAAGGGGGTGTCCCGAGGTGTCACTCAGATTTTGCTGAAACAGTTTTTATGTGTGTACCCATTAAACCCTCGGAAACCAAATTTTAGCTGCCCATAAGCGAGTTCCGGAGATATGAATTTTTAAAACATTAACTCGGGTACAAATCAAAAGAAACTAATAAACGATTTTTTTCTTCGTTAAATCAAAATAGTTTTAAAAGGTCAGTTTGGCCAAAGTAGAAATTTCAAGGCAAACACAAACTCTATCGGTTTTCGAGATTCCGACGTATTATGTTTGAAAATCAAACCGGAGACGTTTCTACGCGGTGTTGTTTGATTTCCGCACTCAATACAGGTCCCGCAATATAGGGTGAACCCTAACGAAAAAAGGCTAGTGGCAACATTGTTACTTATACACAATTTTAGTTATGGCAAATCATAAATCTCACCACGGCTCCTCAGTGTGCCAGTATCGTTATTTTACCTCTTGGAAGTGCGATCTGCAGGAGGTTGCCGAAGAAGGGCAGACCTCTTGGCTGAGGAAATGCCTTTGCGATGAAGAAGTTGCGTCGAAAGGAGGGCTCGAGGTAGTACACCCCGGCCACCACGGTCCCCATGAGTACCGGGGTCAGGACTGCGACAAGGAGCAGCGCCGCCTGGCAGGCCGCCAGCAGCGCCTCCCACTGCATTCTGGAGCACAGGCGGAGGCAGTGGGACTTCACAACTGCCACCCTGACCTCACTCAGTGGCCACGATAACGCGGGTACATGCGTTGGGACCGGTGTGCCCCCTTCCCCCCGTAAGAAGCTGCCTGAGAGTACTGTCTGTCTCTCTCCAACGTAAACACAGCGGCGCGTCCGCCAGGGCCTCCTCAAAACGGCGGTACTTGGCCTTACGCTAATCGTTAACGTACAAATTAGTACATAATTATGTACGGAATTGCGCATAGTATGTATACAGCTTTATAAAACTGCGTCTGTACTGAAGCCTCATGAATGAAAATTGTCTGTAACTACCATGATGTCTTTACTCAGTTATGCACAAATTTGGTATGTAAAATCTTATAAAATACAAAAGAATTCGCACGTAAACGACATGCATTTTTGTGAACTCATAACTATGTACAAAGTGAATTGTACATGTGAAAATTCAACTTATATGTGTTGAAATTCTTACGTAATATGTACGAAATCGTACATAAGCCATGAGTGCACAGAATTTCATGTAGTCCTGTGCAAAATTATCCATAGCCAATCAGTGTGTTCAGAATCCTTTCTAACCTCCAAAGATGTTCGACATGCAGTCTGCGTCGGTAAACATGTCACGGCAAAACGTACACGATGGTGCCGGCGGTCGGGAAACAGGCGCGACGGCGTCCGCTCACGACAGACGGCTGGTTCCGCGTTACACTCAAAATGTCATGGGACAATTTTGCTCCATTAAATGTTTCATTTCCAAACCAAACATAACTGAGATACAAATTGTAGCATAATTATGGGATAAAATGTGTCTCGCATGTCACGATTTGTCCCATCTGTACGTTACAAATTGTCCCAATGTCGTGTTTTGCATAAAAAAGTAACATTGTATTCGGCAAAATTGTCCCTTGGACATTTAGAGTGTACCGCCCTCTATGAACCTCCTTTCACTCCGAGCTCGCCGCTTCTCACGAGTATTCTTTAGTCCTGAAAAAACACGTCGCCTCCGCGGCGGAAGTTGGCGACGAGCTCGCCACACTTGCCTGGCGGTGGCTGGGGTCCTCTGTAGGCCTCACGCTGTACTCGCGGGTCCCGCTGGAGAGCAGAGCGATGAGACGCGGCCGGCAGCACCGCCCGGCCGAGTGCGGGGCAGCGACTGAGTCAGTTTCCGTGCGATAACCTTGGGGCAATCGGCGCCGCGGTGCCGCAACATAGGTCGCGGAGTCTGATGTCCGCCTTACACACACACACAACTGTGGCCCAAAGCACTGGCGGGGAACCGGTTTGGGCGGGCGGTCCACGCCCAGAAAACGTTATTTCTGAGATGAGCCAGAGGGACGTTAGAAGGAACGTGGAGAGAGACTTGACTATTTCGGCGTAAAAGGGAATACACACAGTAAATGTCATGGGACAATTTTGTCCTATAAAATGTTTCGTTTTTAAACAAAACAAATTGTATGTTGCATGTTACAATTTGTCCCACATTTACGTCACACATCGTCCCAATGTCGTGTTTTGCTTAAAAACGTAACATTTCATTGGACAAAATTGTCCCATGCACATTAAGACTGCAGCAAAAGGCGCCGTCAGGAGCGCATAAGAGCGACACCTCGCTCTCCGCTAGCGTGGTAGACGTGAGGCGCCCTCTGCCGTCTTGTGATGTGGTTTCGAGACCAACCAGTGCAAGAGTCCTAACGTTACGGTAGGCGCGTCCAATGTTCGCCCGACCCTATCTCACATGTGCTTCAATATGTAAATAACAATAGGTCGATTGTTCTTTTCACGAAATGCACGTAGGATCTGCGAGTCTGGGAAACAACGCGGTACAAGGCCACATTTTGTGGCTTTCTTTCGTAAATTTTCAGCATTTTTTGACGCGGTTTTGTTTGTTTGGCTCAGGGCCATCCACTGTTAAAATAAAGTCTGAGAAATCACGAAGGATCAGTTGGTAATTTTATTCCCGAATGTCCTTTGTAAAATTTCCAGAGAACCTTCGGGAATTCGCCGGATAAAATCACTTGTAACTGAGTGTACGCGTTACTCTGAGGTATGATATTGTGGCGATTGAGGAAGGTAATGTGTCCTCTATTGAATCTGCTTTAGAGTTTTGCTACCACCAGAGCCAATCTCAATATGTCCTACGTTGGGAAACAAAGGAAGGATCAGGTGGTAAAAAAGCCTCCGAGGGACTTCAGGAATTCCCAATATATTTTTAACAGTGTCGTACACACACGTCGTGCCAGTTTTCCATCGTTTATTTAACATGTACAATACCGGAAGACCTATCCACGCACAATGCGCTGCAAGACGCACCCTAATTTGTAAACACTGCTTCCGACAGTAACGAAATGATGTCAATGTGTTACGTACAATATTAATAAAAAAAATTAATTCCAGAGAAAAGAGGGTCAATTTTTCTTGCGAATTCGCGGCTTATTTAGGAAGAGTGTCAACCTACCGACCGGCTGAATTCGCGACGAAAAGCCGAAGCACTCAGAGAGAGACTCAAATTGTCTAACAGAGAATTGGGAGCTTTCTAGATGGGAAGCAGGAACATTCGAGTCCTGCGCTTCGAGAAAAACGTCAGTTTGGGAACTGCGTTGTTGTGCGATGCTCTGCCGTTCTGTTTGTACCGCGTCGCCCCAATCAGTCGTTGTGCTGAAACAGAAAGTTTGCGGAATAGAGTCTCCTGTAGGGTATGACGTACTGGTGCATAACCATTAAGTATGCGCGGTAGCTGTTGGCTTTTTTTTATAGTAACAATAGAACGATCCCAAAACTGACGGCTTATGACTAAATAATAAATGATACACATCTGGCTGGGGGCGGGAGAGAAAGAAAAGACCAACGATATATCGGGCTTCCCCTGATTTTCGACAAGCGACTGATGGATATCATAAAGCGGTGGGCGCGTAGAGTTCTCTTGTCGTTCTGGAGTTTAGGTCAAATAAGGAGGTACGTAATCGGTTAATGGTATTAGGATAGATATTAATTAGAGCATTCAAGGACACGCCCTGGGGGACAACGGCCATTAAAATAAACCTGTTAGACCTGAGCGCACTTACCTTGATATGACTGAAGTACACCGGCATGTCTTCAAACCAGTTCAACGGCTTGACCCGCAGCTGCGTCTCCCCGTCGAAGTCCCAGACGCCCATGACTTCGATAGAGTAGTTTTCCAGCGACACGACCAAGGTGCTGCTTTCGCGTCGCTCAACGATGAACGTCACATTGCCCGAGCCGAGGTTGGAGGGGCTCAAGTTCGACGGGGAAACATCCTGCCACACAGAGAAGGCACTGGTTAGGCTGCGAAAGTTTCAGCAGTTCTGAAACGATAACTGTCAAACCGCATTTCAACGCCCCCTTCGCTTCGTAACATCGTCGTCCCCCCCCCCCCACACACACACTGCAAATCCAAGTGTGGACCAACTCCACGCTAGGAAGCGTGGACCACGAGCTAAAGGATAGGGCCGTTTAGGCGAGGAAAGTATAGACCGAACGTGGACGACGCTTCCTTGCGTGGATCATCCGTGGTCCAGGCCGCCTTGTGTGGACCAAAGTGGGCCACGCTACCTAGCATGGAGTTGGTCCACACTTAAATGTGCAGTGCGGGCAGAGAAGTATGCAGCAGTGCGGCGCCCAGGACTTAAGCATCCGGCCCCTGCTCCGCGAGAGTCCTAAGTGGGGTGGGCGATGATCCAGAGGTGGGCTAAGGCGTCGTGCATTAAGTGCGCCCGCGTCCCGCGGCCGTGGGCGAGCGCCTGTGCAAGCCGAGGTAGGCCAGCCCGCACGACACGTGAGCGCTGCACGTGCCTGCTATTGCCTACCCACTAGGCGCCATCTGCACGGGGACGGGACAACCCGCGGGTGTCCCGCGGTCAACCAGCAGTATCGCGGACTTGATGAATAACCCCAAGCAGAGCCACAGTTATCCACACCGTTTCCCTACAGTTATGGGGCCTACTGCCTTTAGTAATCTACACCCTTGCCCAGTCATGGAACCTTTTATCCAAATCTATTTACACCATTGCCCATAGCCATGGCGCTCGTTACCCTTAGTTACAAGGTAGGCGTACGCCAGACCGCGTCGTGGCGTAACAGGCTTCCCTCACCGCGAATCACTGTTCCGCCACTCCACGCCTGGCGCACGCCTACCTTGTCCTGCCGGCGGCTGTCACCTGACTAGAAGGACCCTCCGGGGCCAGTCAGGACGCCCTGCAGGCGGCACTCTTTTCGCAAGGTCGCAGCCGCGCTCATGTTCTAGCTTCCGAACGTATTGTAAGGATTGGCCGGCAATGAAATGAGCGGATCACAGGGAAGGAACCAGGCTCTATTCCAGGATTGATACAGGCTTAGTAGTGGTTGTCAAGGGCAACTAACGCGCGGTACCACCAACACAGGCCCACCGAAAGGCACCAGCTTTAGGCACTGCCAACCCCAGGGCAAAACCTCTACAGTATTTTACTCACCCTTTCGTTATCAATGCCACTCAACCAGTCCTTACCTACCCTTACCATTCTGAGCCTAACCTACGCAAACCTCCACTTACCTAACCTTACCTAACGTAACCCACTCGAGTCACTGATCCGCCCCTCCCCAACAGGCGCATGGCGCACACTGTAATTACCGAACCGGCGGATTTTAAATTTTAAACCACTTCTAAAAACCATCAAAGAAACCGCTTAGGCTACGGCGCCAACGGCGCCCGAGGGGAGGTTGACTCTAGTATGATGCAAGAAAGTTGTGGTCCAAATTTTAGCTTTCTACGTCTAACCGTTCTCGAGAAATCGCGCGGATAGACAACATTTTTAGCCCAGTCGGGCAAGGGCTTCGCTATCGGTCGGCGAATTTTCAGTGGGATTGTCTTCAATTTGTTGTCCTTTTGAAGTGCGGCACGTGGGCGAAACAAAACTCAGCTGATGCAGGACTCAAGTACCTATCAGCCAATGAACACCAGTATTCTTCGCCATGAGGGATTACTTTCCATTGGTAGATGCACCCGTCGCCTTCAATGACGGACCCACTTGCTTCATTGCTAGAAGCCTAACTGTGCAGGGTGTTTCATAGTCAATTTAAAAAATAAATTAGAAGGGTTGTAGGGAATGCTTAAGTAAATATTTCGAGATCGGGAACGTATGTCCGGAAACGCACCGTTTGGGTGCTACAGGGCCCCAGAACTTCAGCGCCTGCAGAGCGACAGTAGGCAACCCGTGCGACACCGATTTGGGTGCCGTTCACCGTAAAAGCGCTGTGCTGCGAGCGCACCTCCACGAGATGCACCGTACGCCAAGTGCATGTCCGCGAGTTCAGCGAAAGTAAACCGATTCATTTTGTTTGACTTCCGCCGCTCGCCCGTCACTTAACACAAGCACCGGCTGACAGGTGAGATGCTATGCTGCGTCCGAGAGCTCAGGGCCGGACCGGCCCGGGCGGATGCGTGGGAGTTCCCGCGTAGGCCCCTAACATCCAAGGGGCCCTTGGGCCACCGCGGTCGCTGTCGTGGGCCCCATGAGGCCGAGGCCTTGGGCCCCGCGAGGCCCTACGCTACAGCACGGGCCCCATGGCCCCGTGAGGACCCAGGAATGGGGCTGTTGTGTTGTACAAGACAAATACCTCTGATTTAAGGGTGGGGGTGCAGATTGCGGATCTCAAGTCGACGCAAGCCAAAACGAAAACGCCACCGCGCACACTGACCCAAAACTAGCAGGGCAGAAAAATTTCGGAATGAGCATTGTATTTGCAAATTATTTATTTTGTTTCGACTCCCAAATGTTTAGTTTGCATTTGTGATTTAAAAAAATTAAAAATTAGTGGGGGGGGGGGGGGGGAGAAGTGCTCCGAAAATTTAGGGGCCCTCTGGATTTATTTCCCGCGCGGGCCCTTTGGTAGCCAGTCCGGCCTGCGGGAGCTAACGGTAATGCGTGCGAGGGCGTCATGTGCAGTGTGTTGCAGCCAACACAACTCTGGTGCCGCACGGGTTGCCTACTGGCGCTCTGCAGGCGCTAAGGTTTTGGGGCCCCGTTGCGTCCAAACGGGGCGCTTCCGGACATGGGTTTCCTATCCCGAAATGTTTAGTTCCGCATTCCCTACCACCTCTTCATTCTTTTTTAAAATTGACCATGAAACACCCTGTAGTCATGCTCTGGTCTATAGTTACGATACAACTAGGCGTCATTTCACAATGAGCACGCTTTGGCGACCATGAGCGGCTATAGCTACGACGCGTCCATGGATAGTGCTACAAGTTTTGTAGCCTAGGCTGTAGGGGTAGAAACATGTGCGTGCCGGTTTTTGGAGGTCCCACCCTCTAACAATTAAGCCCCGAACGGAGAGCTCGCTATCTCATACCTGCCACCCTCAAACTGCGCTGGCACGTACCGGCGCAAGGCATTGTTGGGCACCGAGGTCACCACATTCAAAGGAACATGGCACATAATGGGCTTACCTCATAGCAGTCTGCATCAGACGCGCACTTTTCCGAAAACGTGTAGTACAGCGACCCCGAAGACGAGACGTCGTGCACGAGGGCCATCACGCATGCGTCAGCTGAAAATACACAAAGCCCTTATGATGTACCACAGAACCGCACACGATCAGTGATCTGTCAGTATTGGTTTGTAAAGAACTTACTTGGGTCTGAACCGCACAAAGTGAAACCCACCGAGCCGTGGTGCTTCTTGAACCCTACGTTGACACTGAGGACATCACCATCCTGCATTGTGATGTTGGGGGCTGCAAGCAAAAAATGTTGCAACTTTACTCGAACCGAACCGAGGATGTTCCGCTCTCAGAAAATTAAAGCAGAATTGACTAAAATTCTTAGGCAATTCATCCTAACTAAGAAACCATACGGGAAAACGTGACTAAAAATAGTGAAGCAGGTGACTTAGCGAAGAAACATGACCAAATTTCGTCAGGTGGCTTTAGATTTTTGAGCAGTGCAGGATAGGTTCGACAGTCAGACAGACATAACATCCGTTGGGAGCATGGGGTTGATTAGTAACGACTCTTCATCTTTACAGCGACCACTAGATTCGGCTCCAGATTTGGTGCAGAGACATGAATTTGTAGAACTTGGGGCGCCAGTTAGTTGCACTTTGGTTTGTTCAAGGAGCAACGAATAGGCAACATCATAGTGTGAAAAATCACAGCATAAAGCGCCATGAGAACCACTGAAGGCTGTCCGTTCGGGCCAAAATTGTTTCTGGAAATGTTTGCAACACAAATGCACACAACAACATATACGGGTCACAACGATCGGCGACCTTTGCCCTGTTCTGGGACACCCTGCCGCCACACTCACCGCTGCACATGGGCATGGCCTCGTCCGAGCCGTCCAAGCAGTGCATGAAGCCGTCGCACTTGCGGCTGACGTCCACGCACCCTCCGTCTTTGCACGGGAACGTGATTCCTGCGGAGAAACAAAGACAAAGATAACACAGGGTTATAACATCTAACCACTCACTTAATTTACTTAATTACTAATACTCATTAGTAACTTATTTGTTTGAATAAGAAAGAGGATGTCAAGATATAAACGAGTCACTAAAGGATGGTTGATTCGAGTAATTTTAAGCATGTTCTGATTTTGGGTCGCGATAGAGTCCATGTGGTTAAGGATGTTGATGGACAAGGCTTAAAAGCGAGCAAGTGTCCCTTGATAAGTGTTCCCCGTTACCGCTACCTTAAATATTAATTGTTATGCAGCGTCCGACACTCCACGGTCCACCCGTCCCCTCCATGCTTCCCCTGCGTCTCCGCTAGTTGGCTTCCCGTGCCGGATCTTCTCGCAGGACGTGCTCGGTGTGCGGAGAGAGTGCAGGAGAGGACGACCAGTGCACCTCGTGTGACCAGGTCGTCCACACGGTCTGCGCGGAGCGTGGAAAGTGCCTGCTCTGCGCCCAACGCGTCAGAATCAGTGAGAACAGGCGAACCGCCCATGCGAACCTCCTGACGCAGGCAGACAAGATGCTGAAGGTGTCAAGGGGCAAGTTTCCCCCGGCCACCGTGCCTACCCCGCTGCCTGATGTCGACCGCGGCAAGGGGGACCCGCGGAACGTCATCGCGGTGATCAAGAGCGTAACGGAGGATGGGTTTTACCAAGTGGGGAATGCGGACGGAACGCTGCGCAACCTCCTATCCCGTTATCAATTTATGGTGAACAGGGAGCGGATTGTCGAGTTGGATGCCGTGACCTTCCCGCCAAAGGGTCTTGCTTAGGGGGACAAGGATTGACCCGGTGCAACTGCACGACCAAATGTGTGAACAAGCGGTGCGGGTGCCGCCAGAAAAATGAACTGTGCAAGTCCAATTGTCATTGTGGCACCGCTTGCACAAACAAGTGACATTTGTATCAATAAATGAGAATACTTTTCACCACCACCGCCGCCGCTACCAACCTTAGCCGGCTAAAGTCCGCGTGACGGTCCGCACGGACATTAGCCATCGGTCCTGGATAATGTCGACACTAGCCGGTTAATGTCAACATTAGCCAGGTGACGGACCTAAACCGTAACATATATGAATGAAACAATACCTGTTATAGAAACGTGTCCAGTATGATTCCCAAACGTCACCTCCCCCCCCTCCCCGCCCCGCTTTTCAAAAAAGTGCGTATTAAACAATCAATTTAGGCTAGTTAGCTGAGCGATAGCGAATCCCTTACTTGACTAGGCCAAAACTGTTTTGTCTGTCGGTCCGAGCGATATCTCGAGAACGATTAGACGTTGAAAGCCCAAATTTGGACCACATCTTTCCTGTATCATACCAGAGTCAACCTCCTCTCAGGGGCACCGCACCTCAAGCGGTTTATGAGTAATTTTTACAAAAGGTCCAAAATTTAAAATCCGCCGGTTGGGTGAGGTCAGTGTGCGCCATGCGGTCAGGAAGGGGCGGACCAGTGACTCGAGTGAGTAACGCTCGGTTACAGTGGGTGTGGAAAGTATTCGTACACTCGTCAATTTCACTAAAAATGCTATCATTTTCGCGTTTTCGATGGGATTTCAGCGGCGAAAAGCTTGGAGTGTGTAGGTTTAGTCCTGCGTCAACATTTGTGCACGAATGGGACGATATTACCGGAACGCGAGCCGCATAAAGACGTCGGGAACGAAAGAGAAAAGTATTCGTACACATAGAAAGTATTCGTACAGCGCGCGTTTTCGGCGTTTTCTGCTCGTCGCCAGCACCTTCGGATGCCGCTTTCGCTCGAACGCAACCCTCCGTGAGGCTGGCCGGCCGGCCGGCTAGACGATCACAGCTCTCGAGTCACAAACACAGCGTCAACATGGGTCGCAAAGGCAAGGAGACGAGTGAGGCCGAAAGAAAATTGATCATCAAGCTGCACAACGAGTGCTGGTCACTGCGACGAATTGCTGCTAATGTCGGTAGGCCCCCGTCCACTGTCCAGTCCATTATTGACCGATTCGGCGAGACCAAAACACTCAAAAACAAGCCAAGAAGCGGCCGTCCGCCAGCTTTGAGTGACACGGACAAGCGCTTCATTGAAAGGGAAGTCAAGAAAAATCCTAGGATTGGCGCTCCTAAGATTGCGGCAGAGTTGTCGGAGCGAGGGACAACTGTCAGCGTCGCGACGGTACGCAAAACGTTGCGCGATGCGCTCCAACTACCATGGACGCCGCGCACGCAAGAAGTTCTGGGTCAGCAAGGTCAACCGGGAGAAGCGATTGAAGTTCGCACAGGAGCACCAGAATACTGACCAGGGCGTGTTTGACAAAACTATTTTCACTGACGAGAGCAAGTATAATGTTTTTGGGTCCGACGGCAGCATCATGGTGTGGCGGCAGCCGAACGCGGAGCTGAAACCAAAAAACTTGATCCCGACAGTAAAGCACGAGGGCGGTTCCGTGATGGTCTGGGGGTGTATGAGCTCGAAGGGGGTGGGGAACCTGCATTTTGTAGAGGGCATCATGGACCACATGATGTATATTGACATCTTGAAAAAAAACTTGCGAGCTAGTGCTGAAAAAATGGGTCTGGGAGAAGATTTTATTTTTCAACAGGACAACGATCCTAAACATACTGCCCGTAATACCAAGCACTGGCTACTCTACAACGCCCCCAAACGCTTGGAAACCCCCCCTCAGTCTCCTGATTTGAACCCTATTGAACATTTGTGGCACAAGCTGGAAGTGGAAGTCAGGAAACGCCATATCTCAAACAAGAATGACTTGAAAAAAGCCCTATCTGAAGAATGGGAGAAAATTCCTCCCTCCTACTGCGCTGAGTTGGTTGCCTCTATGCCCAGGCGCATCAGGGCTGTCATCGAGGCCAAGGGCTACCCGACTAAGTACTGATCTCCAAAAGTATTGTTTTGTTTTTTGTTTTGTTTTTTGTTTTGTTATGTAAAAATTGACTGATGTACGAATACTTTTTGGCCGTACGAATACTTTTGTTTTTCGTTTGTTTTTATTTATAAAAGTCTATTTTTCGTTATCAATCGAATGTTTTTCATGAATTACATGGACAAGACCGCAAACTAGAGCCCCTCATTATTTTTGTCCTTAAAATCCCATCGGAAACGCAAAACTTATAGCATTTTTAGTGAAATTAACGAGTGTACGAATACTTTCTACACCCACTGTAGGTCAGTGGAGGCCTGGCTAGGTTAGGCTCAGGCATTAAGGGAAGATTAGGACTTGTTGAGCGGCATTGATTACGAAAGAATGATGTATGATACGTTCGGAAGCCAGAACATGAGGACACTAAATTCTTCTGTACAATTTCGTGCAAAAGTGCGGAAGAAACAACGCATACGCATCTTACGTACTAATTCGTCCGTAAGTTATGTACAATTTTGGAGAGTTGTTTACAGTTGCGTTCATTGCACCGACATTGTAGGGAAGACTCGCGTGAATGACTGTCACGGGCTGCGGCCGCGGGCCACGGGACGCCGAGCTCGGAAGCCAACGCGAGCAATCACAGAGTGTTACAATTTACTCAAACGAGATTTAAACCTGCAGGGCAACTAAGCTGACCTTCGTAATGCATTGCTGGAGATCACAATTTTCTAATTTTTTAAGTCATGAATATTTTGATATTATAACCGACAAAACACCGCATTTTGCCGTCACAAGCCATGGCCGCAGCGCGGGGCTGGGCGAGACTGGGCGGGGTTCGCAAACATGCCAACAATGGTTCTAGAAGGGAAAGCAGAGGGGAGAAACCGATGCTGTTTCGGACGAAATATTATGCTTTGAATACTTTTACCTGATGCAATGACATGGTTTCATATGAAATAAAAATATTTTTGATAGTTTTTAGTTTATACAGACACAGCAATGGTAACGTGGAAATAGAGTACAAAACAAAAAAATGCAGAGGGGAGAAATGGGGGTCGATTTTTCAGGCGGTTCAACCAGCGTGTGAGTATGTGAAGCATTGTTTCTGCTTTGGACTCTGTAAATTTAGTGTTTTGTTAGGAAAATGAATGTGTTCATAGTTTCGAAGCATGGAATGAATATATGTATGAAGATTTAGGAAAATGTGGATATAGTAATGGAAAATGAGTCAGTAAATGTTTTCAGGAGTTTGGCAGCTGTTAGGGAAGCGGATGTACTAGTCACCAATGGTTCGCCCAGTGGGAGGAATAAAAAAAAAGCGCCGATGCCGCGGCAAGGGGCACCTGGCCCCGCTCGGGCCCGAAAAGGACAGAAGCATTTACCGTGAGCGTGGTTGCGGCCGTGCGGAGAGAGTGACGCCCGCACGGCATCCTACTGACTGGCCCCGCAGGGTCGTACTAGTCAGGTGACAGCCGCCGGCAGACCAAGGTAGGCGTGAGCCAGGCGTGGAGTGGTGGAACAGTGATTCGCGATAAGAGAAACCTGTTACGCCACGACGCGGTCTGGTGTACGCCTACCTCGTAAATTTTAGACCGCTTGTGAAAATTATCTTTAGAAACGCTTGGGCTGCGAAGCTATGATGCAAGAAAGATGTGGTCCAAATTTGAGCCTTCTTCTTTGTCCCGCCGTTCTTGAGAAATCGCGCGGGCAGGTAGACCGACAGTCAAAACATTTTTCACCCAGTCGGTCCAGGGCTTCGCTGTCGCTCAGCGAATAATCGGTGGGTTTGTCTTAAATTTGTCTTGCTCTCGAAGTACGGCACGTGGGCGAATCAAAACTCAGCTGATGCAGGACTCAAGTCAAGTACCTATCGGACTGCAGATACCAAAGGTTATGGCAACAAGAGTAGGTTTGCGTGATAGCGATCTCAGTTCCGGGGCCTGTCCGAAAATCACTAGTACCTCTGTTAATGTACACCACCGCTGGTGCGTACACGTGGCTAAAGGAGGATTTAGTTTCATGAGTGCTGGGTAAGTGCTAGCCTCGCAGGGGGCTCTATTGTCATTCGTATTTTACGGTATTCTTATGCGGAAACGACAATAAACACTTTTTTTATAAAAACGAAGGGTGAGGTTTATCGCTGAAAACAGAAACATCCCTTCGCCCAAGCGATCATTCATCGCCCTTAAAAGGTACAGAAATTTGAGTCAAACGCGGAAAAAAAAACTGTAGTACATTCAATCGGTGATTCGTTGGAGCAACGGGAAATTAGTTGCATGACCTTAAGCTTCAGTGGTTTTCAGACAAGCAAAATATTAAGTCAGTTAAACGAAATAGCATAGAGGAACGCAATATTTGTTTGGTAGAACTTGAGCTCGCTTGAGTTACTCTGTTACGACTAACATGTCAAAGTCGCTCCCGGAAAAAAGATGTTCGAGTATAAGGAACAACACCATTCATTGGACTAACAAATGAGTTATGTTGGGAAAACTTTCATTCCACAGAGCGACTCACACCGTCCCATACTGGGAAGTCCCTGCGTAATGGTCGCTGCTAAAAGGTTTCTTCGGGCCCGAAAATCAGCAGAGATGTTGATTTCTAGTTAGTTGTCTGAGCGGCCCTAGACCGACTGGGTCAAAAATGTTTTGTCTGTCGGTCTGTCAGTTTGTCTGCGCGATTTCTCGAGAACAGTTGGACGTAGAGAGCTCAAATTTGGACCATATCTTCTTTGCATCATACCAGAGTCAACCTTCCCTCAGGGGCACCGCAGCCTGAGCGGTTTTTAAGATAACTTACACAAGTGGTCAAAAATTTAAAATCCGCCGGTTGGATGATGTGAGTAGGCGACCTGCGCCTGTCAGGGAGGGGCGGATATCACTGTTTAAAAAAAGGCCGGGAAATCACGAAGGACCAGTTGGTAATTTTATATCTGACAGTCCATCGTGAATTTTTAAAGAACCTTCAAGAATGCCCCGGCTAAAATCACTTGTCACAAGGAGTATGCGTTACTTTGAGTGATGATATTGTGGCTATTGAGGAAGACAATGTGTCCGCTATTAAATTTGCCTCATAATGTTGCTATTAGAGCGAATCTCAATATGTCGTACGTTGGGAAAAAACGAAGGATCAGTTGGTAAAAAAGTTTCCGGGGGAGTTCGAGAATTCCCAATATTTTTAGGTCCGAGCGGAGCAAGGAGCCCTTTGCAGCGGCTTTTACGCTTTTTCTCTCCTCCTTCCAACCATTGTTGCCGCTCATAGCCTACGAGTTCGCTTCCCATTATAACTATCCCTAGGTTTCTATTTTTTTCCATTCGCCGTTAATAACTATTGCATACTTTTTAAAATAATATATTATCATCAAATAAATTATAAACTCTCATTCAAAAGATCCTATTAGCTCAGATCCAACACTGCAAAGTTTAAATTCCAAGGGGTTCCCCCTTAAGCCTCTCTAGCTCTCTAGCTTCTACATCCCTCCCCTCTGCATATTTTTACTTCTCCGTACCGACATTACCATCACTGTATCTGTATGAACTAAAATCTATCAAAAATATATTTATTTCATATGCCACCTTACAATTACATCAGGTACAAGTGTTAAAATCATAATAAAAAAAACATCAGTTTCTCTCCTCTGCGTTCCCTTCTGAAACCATTGTTGGCAAGTTAGCAGGCCCCGCGGGCCCCGCGCGCCGCGGCTGGCCGCGGCCATGCGGCCGTCATTGTTTTGTGAAAACCAAATGTGCTGTCGTCGGTTAAAATATCAGAAGGTTCATAACTCCTAAAAAATTGCAAATTTGTGATCTGCATCAATGCATTACCAAGGTTAGTTGTATCGCGTTTAAATATCGTTTCAATAAATTTTAATATTCTGTTATTGTTGCCTCGGCTTCCCAGTTCGGCGTCCCGTGGCCCGCAGGCCGGCGCCGCAGCTTGTGACAGTCATACGAACGGCCTTTTCCTACAATGTCGGTGTAGCCGCGCTGTGTAAAGCGTCGAATTGCCGGACAGATAGACCCCGGTTCGAACCGAATACTTTCTTATTTTTACGTTCATAAAATCGTAAACCTGCTTTGAACATTGAAATCCTGGCCCCCAAGGACCACTCAGCGGTTTTGGCGCTGGAATTTTTTTTAACAGTAATCAGTGACTCCAGTGGATTCCACTTGTGAAATCCTGAAAACAACTTTTGTAAAATCCAATCATGGAAGTCACAAAACTGCACCCAATTCTTTTTTCTGACCACACCCGTAAGTCTGATTAAGGATTTGCGGGCTGTCATTCGGTCAATAACTAACCTAAAAGTTCAAAATTAGTACAAATATGGGTCAGTCCCGTGAGAAATCCTAAAATCTGTGTACACCATATGGTCGAGTGAATCCCTACTCACACCTTACTGTGATAAAGGAAAAATAGTGCAGCTACGTCTGACTTGAATTTACCACTGCTGGAGTGTGATGTACACTGCACTTGGGATTCCATTGTACAATCGTGCAGACGGAATCGCTGTCACATCTGCGACATATCAGTTCACCACACTAAAAATATTTTTCGTCACTACGAATAATCGACTCTTAAATTTGTTACGAATGTGGTGACGAAAATTCCTTACAAGAAACAATTGTATCTGGGAATGATAAAGTCATTTTTGGACCATTTATCACAGACGTGACAAAAATTTTGTCATCAAAATATTTCGTCACGTGACGAGAAAATCGTAAAGTGACGAAATATTTAGGTGAAACATTTTCGTAATCAATGTCTATTGTCACATGACGAAATATTTTTACAGTGCAAGGATTATTCGGCCGACTTACCGTTGCAGAGCGGGAAGGCCTCGTCCGATCCGTCTCCGCAATCATCCTCACAGTTGCACTTCAAGGCTTGAGGTATGCACTTGCCAGAGGACTTGCACTGGAAATACCTCCCGCGGCATGTCGCTGCGCTCTCTGTTGACAGGTTGGCAAAGGTAAGCACACTAATGTCTTCCTATGTGGACGTGATATTCAAGTTTTTAAACGTTCTTCAATGGGTTGCGCATCGGTGGTTCGCGGACGCGAGAGCAAGGACGAAACCCGCACATAACTTCTCAGCATTGGCATTGCGCGCTTGTAAGCGTCTACCTGGACAGACCCATGGAATCGTATGCACGAGGCGATTCATTCTGAGGACTACTACAAGGGGCGTGACTGTTGGGTCAGACGCCTACAAGTGTATACCTACAAATGTATGACACTTGTATCAAACGTCTGAGGAGGAAACACTAAATGCTTCTATACTATTTTATACGTAACTATTAACAAATATAAACCAAAATAAGTCATGCACAAAATTGTACACAGTTATGTACGAATAGTACATAATTACGTATGAGTAGTACATAATCGTGTACAAATGTATACATAAGCTATGAAGGCACATGTGTCCTGTATTGTACCTAATTATGTACAAAAGTGGTGCACAAGCAGTTTGTGTGAACGTCAGACACTTGTTAGCCGAGAGCGGTCAGTAGGTCCCACCGCCTTGCTCGCGTGCTCTCGGGCGTGCCTCACACCGCTTACCAGCCAGCGCCGCCAGGAGAACCACCGCCAGGAAAATCACAGCCTGCTTAGCGAGCGCCATGCCGAGAGTGGAATTGAGTGCGGGTGTTTGTCGCAGCACGCCCCTTTAAGCGTAGCGGCCTGTGCAGCTCGGGCCGGCGCCCGCCCACCACAGATAATGGCAAGCGGAAACGGACCGATAATGCTAATTTCCACGAATGACACTCAAATTCGATAGGCAACATACGATAGCTCACACGGCCTGAAGTGCATCAATTAAGTGGCAATTAACATGCTAGCCCTGTTTATCGGTGTACAAAATAGCATAGTCAGGCCTCTTACATTTTGTGCTGATTCACGTGTTGCATTGACTCATATTTGCTACCAATAGTTGACGCCGACGGACGGACATACACATGCCCCTCAGGAAGGTCTCAAGTTCTGCCACGGGCATCATGGCATGACCGGAGATAGGAAGCTGGCGCCGCATTCAGCGCTAGACACATTCGCGGCAATCATCCTCCATCCCCCCAAAAAGGAAATCCTGGGCTGCCCCCCGGCCCCTCTCGGATCCACGCCCACGCCTGAGAAGTAACTAAGCTCTTCCTCCCCCGCCGTTGCCACTGGCAACCATTGTTAAGAGTCGGCCGATTTCCGCCTCTTCCCGCTCGCAGAGCTTGCATGATTCACATCAAAATACATCACCTTCAACATCTCAAGGCATATCACCAGCCTAACACTCTCCGTCAACCATTTATAGGCTTGTTGGCTGAGCGAAAGCGAAGCCCTTTACCCGACTAGGTCAAAAATGTTTTGTCTGTTTGTCCGCGCGATTTCTCGAGAACGGTTAGAAAGCTCAAATTTGGACCAAATCTTTCTTGCATCATACCAGAGTCAACCTCCCCTCAGGGGCACCGTAGCCCAAGCGGTTTCATAGATAATTTTCACCAGTGGTCTAAAATTTAATATCCGCCGGTTAGGTGAGGTCAGCACGCGCCATGCGCCTGTCGTGGAGGGGCGGATCAGTGACTCGAGTGTGTTACGCTCGGGTAGGTTAGGTTAGGACTGGGTGGGCAGCATTAGTAACGAAAGGATGATGTAAGATACGTTCGGAAACCAGAACATGAGCGTGGTTGCGACCGTGCGGAGTGACGCCCGCAGGGCGTCCTACTGACTGATTGGCCCCACAGGGTCGTAGTCGTCAGGTGACAGCCGCCGGCAGGCCGAGGTAGGCGTGCGCCAGGCGTGGAGTGGCGGAACAGTGATTCGCGATGAGCGAAGGCTGTAACGCCACGACGCGGCCTGGCGTACACCTACCTTGTATTCTAGCACTATAAATAGAAAGGTAGGCGTACGCCTGACCGCGTCGTGGTGTAACAGGCTTCGCTCATCGCGAATGATTGTTGCGCCACTCCACGCCTGGCTCACGCCTACCTTGGCCTGCCGGCGGCTGCCTTCTGAGGAGTAAGACCCTGCGGTGCCAATTAGTCAGCAGGACGCCCTGCGTGTCTGGCTGTTTCCGGCCGGGCGCAGCTTCGCTCTTGTTCTGGCAGCCGGACCTAGCCTACATTGCCTCTTCGTTGTCACTGGCGCTCTACCAGTCCTAACCTACCCTTACCTGCCTGAGCTTCATTTACCCAGGCCCCCACTAACTCAACCGAGCGTAACCTATTGGCGTCACTGATCCGCCCCTCCCTGACAGGCGCATGTCGCTTACTCACCTCATGCAACCGGTGGATTTTATATTATAAACCACTTGTGAAAACTATCTTAGGAACCGATGAGGCTGTGGTGCCCCTAAGGAAAGGTTGACTCTGGTATAATGCAATAAAGATGTGGTCCAAATTTGAGCTCTCTACGTCTAACCGTTCTCGAGAAATCGCGCGGACAAACAGACAGACAAAACATTTTTGGCCTTGTCGGGTAAGGGCTTCGTTATCTCTTAGCCAATAACTTTGTGTAAATGTCAAATCATGCGGCACTGGTATTCACGGTCCTATAACTTTCAAAAGTTGTCATTCTTACCTCTCCCATCTGGTGGCACATTGAATGGCTCGGGTCAGTGGCGTAGAAAAGCGGAAATGACCGAGGGTGGGGGCATTGATCTTTTCCTTTGCGCTTGTTTTTTTATTCAGCAACTTTAACTTGGTAAGTATAAGTATGCAATTAAACTGTGCATGTACAGTACTTACTTAAATATAAATATATCAATTATACATCCGGTAATTATTTTCATTATACAGTATCTAACAATATCTTAATTGTTTCTGACGTTTTAACATTTACAGTGAAATGTTTACAGCACTCGGTTCTCGGACATTCCCTTTAGCACGAGAGTACAGCCGGCACCCAGTGAGAATCCAAGTTAAAGACAGTGTAGAAGAAAAAGTAGTGGGCATTTTCGAAAAGACGATTCAGAACGGAATTTGAAAATCAAATACTTTCGGAGTGGAAATGGGATCGATACGCCGTGCCGTCGGCGTGCCATTTGTCATTGATATCCTTTTCCGCCCTCGAGTATTCTTGTTCTTCAACTTCCGTTTAGAGGCCAAAGCCTCGCTGTAAATGCCTAATGCCTGTTTCAGAGCGGCAACAGTGCACGAGTACGCCTCAACTTTGGTTTTCAGGACACTGATGAGTTGAGCTCGGCATTCAGATCCGATAGCGAGGGCAGCCACCTATCAGCAAACAAAAAAGGTGAGTATTAATTTATTGCTCTGTAAGCATGTGGTTGACTTTGTTTGGGTTTCTCTGTTGACGTGGAAGCCTATGCGACTATTTCAATGTACTTGTATCATTGTCAGTAAAGTGAGTCGATTATTTTATGTGCCAGTTTGTATTGTATAATACAGAACCCTCTTTTGAAATTTCAGGCAAGGCGAGCAAGAAAAAGAAGTGCAGAGATGGTAAGTTGGTGTTTAGGTTCTAGAATTTTTTCACACAACGGTGAACAATTTTTTGTTTCTCAGGCTCAAAGAATGCATTTCTTCTGGATTCCCTACGTAACTTGGAAATAAGTGGCCATATTAAGCTGCAACTGGCAATGATAGCTAGATCACAAGACAGTAGGCTGGTGGTAGTGAGGCCTCCCTGTAAGGAGCAGACAAATGTGGTAGACTGCCTTATGTGCTATTGCAAATGCGACAGAATTTTGCTTCACTTAAGGTGCTACTGAGGTGAAGTTTTTTGACTTTTCTCCAACACAACATCGTAAACATTGGCAAGAGTGTCGCATGAAAAATAAAATGGCAGCATTACCTAAAATCAGCAAGCAAAGAAGTCCAGGAAGAAAAAGGATGTCCTAGTAGTGAAATTATATTGTGTTTGTCGCTTGCCCGACAACTTTGGAGATATGGTGGGGTGTGATCAATGTGGCAAGGGGTACCACATCTTATGCATGAAGCTGCATGTAGTTCCCGATGGACAATGGAAATGTCCAAGTTGTAAGTGTGAACTGTGATACACTGGCGGTCTTATTTAGCGGTCCACTTTTTTGAAGGTGTGCCGTTTTGTCCCAGGTTGGCCCAGCGACTTCATTTTTGGTGAGGGGGTGTCTTAAGGGTACATCTTTAGGTGTCTGAAACGCCAACTTTATAAATTTACTATAAGGGGGCGAACCACCCCTTCAACTGGGCTAAAGTGGAAAATTGCGGCAAAAGAGGTCGTAAAAACCCTTGTCCCGAAACAAAATTGGCAAAAAGGGTTTTGAACGTGTCATTCTGAGTTACCGAAGTGTGCAAATCCTGAATTTCAACCCTCCCACTACCCCTTCAATTTCTAGGAGGTAGGGGGTAGCTTTTGAACAGGGGGTGGTTGGGTTTCAAAAAGGTTTGAAATTGGTTCGTACGGCCTCTGTGGTTCCGGAAATGTCCTCCGTGACAAATACCGATCCCTCTTAAATGCCAAAAACCAGTAAAAACCGAAAATTCAGGCGCGATTTAACGCTTGAACAGCGTCAAAACGCTGATTTTCGTCATCAACCAGTAGGGGTAGAAATATATGCGCATCGATTATTGTGGCCCAAACCTTCAATAATCATGGGACAAACTGGGAAGTGGAAAATACATACATGAACAATGACGAGTAACGCACGAACATGAAGGTCTCAGCGGCAGCACAATACATACCAATGAAAATCCACACGTTAGGTCTCTTGACCTTCACGGCCCTTCTCAGTGACCTGCCCCAGGAATCTGATACGTTGTTAGTGCGATGCTTCGCCAAGAACAGACAAAACATCCCCAAACTTGCCTAGCCACGTATTCTTGACAAACAGGAGGAACTCTTTCAGCCTTCGCCACAGTCCCTGTGCTTGGGCTCGACGAATAAGCACCAGCAGACCCCGTCTCATCATCCTTGGCGGCAACAGTGCAATTGCACCGCAATAGCATAGAATCCTGGCAGCCCACTTATTATCCCTGACAGCATGCCAAGCGCATTTTCTTTTTGACACATGTCGGTGCTCTCCTCGCCTCGATCGGCCGTTGTGGCCGCCTCGAACCAGCCTTCTCGGACGTTTAAAGAACGCCTAGTATCGCCTCGTTCGCACCTCGTCGAGAGGTCGGATTCAAGGCATATTCAGGGCGTTTAGATGGCTCTGGTTCTGACCCGGGTGTGTTGTTTTCCGAGAGACATGAATGCTCAAAACAACGTTACATTTTCAAGTTTTTAGTTACGTTATTCGAGTATGCGCAAATTTGCACCTAGTGCAGCGTGGTTTTGTGCACATCAAATGCTTATGTACTATTTTTGTACATACAGATGTAAACCTTCCCAGGTTTAGTATAAATTTGTACACAGTTATG
This sequence comes from Megalurothrips usitatus, assembly GCA_026979955.1. Lineage (NCBI taxonomy): Eukaryota > Metazoa > Arthropoda > Insecta > Thysanoptera > Thripidae > Megalurothrips > Megalurothrips usitatus. The sequence goes on from CM049592.1 coordinate 1,536,687, forward strand.
TACTAATTATACACAATTATGCCTTTTCCTGTGTTAGTTTGACGATGCGTGACGACATATTCTTGTCTTACGATTATGTCGTCACTTGAATGAACGTCGTGAAGTGACGACTTATACGGGTGATTGATAAATCGTCACACAAACTCTCGTCACTAAAATTTTACAGTGTACGCACACGTGTGCGGCAACGCTCGCCTCATAACCGCTCTGGACGTGGACATACGAGAAACGTTCATTTCGAGTAAAAATCTGTAATGGGGGAGCCGGGCCCGGCTCGTCGCTACCCCCGCAGCAATCGGCCCGTAGGCTAGAGGCCGGCTCGTGAGCTCCGTTTGCCACAGCACGCCGCCACCTCAGCCGATACCACTGCAGCACAGCTTGCCACTGCAGCTACGGGCGGCGCCCAGGTAGCGAAGGTGGCTGATGCGGCACTGGGACCGCCGGCTCACCCAACGCACACCTCAGTCCGCATTCGGCGTTGCACCGAGAGTCAGCGAACTGACACTCGCCCTCCGGCGTGCACCCAGCAATGACACACGTCTGGTAGGGTGATTCAAAAAAAATAAAGTTGCGATTTTCGCATGAAATCTGGTTGGGGCACGTCTGAAACGGCCCCTGTCCAAATTTGAGTGCATTTGAACAACATTTACCCGGCCCGCACGACGAAAAACTGAACGACAGTCTCCCGGGTACTGAATGGCCCCGCCATATTGTGATCACCCCTGTGACGTCACTACCGGTCGGAGGGTGACGCCACTTTGCAGGAGCGTTCTCTAGGGCCCTTTCGTACTCTCGCGACCGTCGGAAGTGCTGTTCCGTCACACGCGGTCCGTACACAGTCCAAATTCGTACAAATTTTAATTTCGAAGGGAGTGGGGGGTTGGACACTGCGGGTGGCGGAGTAAGCATGCAGACCTTCAAGTCTGACCTATTGGCAAGCCCACCGGCCAGTCCAAACCGTAAGCGGTCACTCGCACGCCCCGCTGTGGCGGCGATAAGTCCCCGCCGCGCCCGGGACCCGGCAGCGATCCGTTTGAACTGCGCGCCGGCGGCGCGGCTCGACCGGTCCCGGCTGGCCGCATCCAACCGCGCCGCGCCTGGAGCGCAGTATGCCGACCGGCTCGTGCGAACAAGACCGGAATGGCTATTCGCACAAGTTGTCGTATTTTTAAAATATGAAATTGTGCGAATAACCGTTCCATTGCAATCTGCACAACTTGTGCGAATTAGTTCGTCCTGGCTATTTGCACAACAATATTGTAAGAACTTGTAAGCTCAGAAGGACGGTTTAAAAATAAATTAATGATCTGTATTACTTCGCAAGATGCATTTGGGCGCTTAACGAAGTTTGTATTTTTTTGTTGACACTTCATCTGGTACTCCTCCGAATGCATTTTAAATTGAAACGCTTTTCGCGTGCTCTGGTGCCCGCGGCCGCACAACCGGCCACACCGCTCGGCGATTGTTTTCAAGGGATCTGTGGTCACCCAGCCGATCAAAGAAACTGCGGAAGGCTGGTCATGCTTGTAAGTATTCCTGTGGTAAAGCTATGTTTTACTTGCTATTATAGTTTAAACAGAAACGTCTGTCAGTTGATAGCTGTTAACTTGTCTTTACATCACTTTCTGGACTTCACGTTTGTCTGCCATGAGTTTGCTAGGTTAAACACGTCTTGGTTAGAATCCCTAAAATAAGTATTATCCGATCAATAAACGCATTTACACGTCACTGACTAATGTTTTAGGGCCTGTTCATGATTCGTGATAATTACGTGCGTGTAATGATAGGGACCAGCTATGGCAACGGGCTAGACCGGTTGCGCCGCGGCTTCGCCCGAAGCGGGACCGAAGCGAAGGCGCTCGCAAAATGGGGAATTTTTCGACGAAAAATTATAATCCAGAGCGCTATGACGCATACCAATAGATGACTCTGCATGAAATTCAAGTTTTATAGAATGTTGTTTTCACTTCAATTAGTCTCGATGCCTATCCACTTTTCCAAATCCAACAGATTAATTGATAGTGTTTTTGTGTTGCCAATATGGCCGCTTCGGCTGGCTCAGCGATATATCGAAATAAGAAAAGTGTGTGCATTGTAAAGAATGGAAGTGTTATCATTTTGTGATCGATTTTATTTTTTCCAGACCAGCTGATGTCTTGCTGTTGTTTCAGGTTGTCTGTGATGGCTATTTCGAATGGTCAGGTTTTCCGAACGTTCGAAGACTTTTTGGCTGTTAAGGCCATTCCTCACGGTCCCGACTCCGAGCACGGCTAGAGTCACTTATAAAGTGTATCTACAAAAGTAGCTTTGGGGATACCCCCTGACAGTTTTTGTTCAGCCACTTTCCGTAGGATCGCGCCACTGTCGACGAGAATTTTGGTTACAAAACCACGTATCTGCGTCAACATTCCGTGTCAGGTACTGCACCTAGTTCCGTGCAGCTGCAGGGCAGTGACCGCCCCCGCAACCTTCCTCCCCGGGTGTGAGTCGTAAAGTAATTATGCGGGTCCCTATTGAAAGCTGTGTCAACACGGCGAGGCCCCCTCCTTCCCTTTGCCCTCCTCCGGGGATTCCGGGTACATTCGGCACGGTATTGTTCTCGCAGTGACAGTATGCTAGTCTATTTTTGAACTTTTTTTTCGCGTTCAAAAGTGTTCAATGATCATCTCAACTTTTCGGGCACGTTTTGACAAATAAATCGGTTGTTTGCAGAAGTTTGTAGCTCTACCCGTTCGGAAATTACATTTTGTCGGCGTGGCATTAGAATTTGGTTGTACGTCGAAGGTTTTGCACTCATTGACCGGGGGTGGGGGCGGCAGGCAGCGGCGGAGCGTCGCCAGGCGCAGCGGCAGAGCTCTGCAGTGGCATTTTGCATGCTGGTAATTTTGGGACCCGCAGACTTACTGACATGACAGTTATTTGTAGGGCTGCTCTATTCGGCGCCACAATGAATATAACTGAAAAGTGGCCCACATGAGAATTTGACGATCGCGACCGGAACCAGATTTTGGATTTTGAGCTCCCAAAGTTTTCGTCTGGGCTTCCCTGGCTTTGCGTCTCCTCCGGCCCGGGCCATGCCTCGGTGCAGCGTCACAGGCGGACGGCCGGGCACAGGCAGCCGGAGGATGGTCGGACGCCGGCGAAGCGGCGGCCTCCACCCCTGCCCAGAGAGTGGGGGAGGCGGGAGCCGCGACCGTAACGGTACTCTTTCCTCAGGCATGGTCCCAAAATAGTAACTTTTTAAATTGATTTCTGGAGACCGAACGCGCAACGCCACGCGCATTATCGCGCCAGTTTTACGCGGATTCGAATTTTGAATGACGATTCTAGCCCAACTGGAACGGCCGTTGCACGGCCGCAGCAGTCCTGGAGACGGTCTCAGCCGGGCCTCAGGAGCATGAGGATGGCACGGCCCGGGACCGAAGTGCTCCAGGTCTGCGGGGACCGGGCCGGCCGGCGGGGTCCGGCGGGGCGGCACATTATATTGCCTTCTTTGTCTGTGTGGGCTTTTGTTTACTCGGTCGGCATGCCCCCAACCTTCCTCTGCCTTCCACGTAGTTCCTCCAGGCTCCACCAGCGCCACCGAGCAGACAGCAGTTTCGAGCCCGGCAAATTCGAAAGAGACGAAACGTGTCGGAAACAGCTCAAACTTAAAACAGAGATAGCGGCAAAACTATTTGTCGTACAGAAAAAGTTGTAGAACCAAATGTGCATGGTTTATGGTGACCTATTCCATATGATTCGTCAAAATCCCGGATTATTTCAGAAAGTCAATGATTTGGTCGCTTCTTAAGTTTCACAAAACGGCATGTGCTACAACGCCCAAATTGAACATTTGTAGATGGATCTCAAACTTATGACGAATCATATGGAATACAGGAAGGTGTGCTCTTCGCAACGACGTGCTTGTTGTCCTCGTGCAACGCATACTTTTAGCGCTATCTCTGTCGCCAATTGGACAATTTGGGCACTTTGAACGCTCGTATCTCCGTTCAAAATTGAACAATCGGCATGGGGTTTTACAAGGCCCTTGTGTATCACTGAATCTATGCGTATGCCGATTTTGAAGTTTCTAGCTCGCAGTGAAAATGCGTAAGGGATGGCCTTAAGAGAGACTATGAAAAAACCAAAAATGTAGTGTGGGTGACAAAAACATCAATCAGCATTAAAAGTGAGAATGCCAAAAGGATAGCAATTGGACTAGAGACCCTACCGAGTGAATTAGTGCACAAAAACATCAAATATGTTTGCAAATTTGGAGGACCGACTAGGATCAAGACAGGGTCTGGGATACGCCCCCGTCAGTCGTGAGTTTTTGTTGTGGAATTATACCTGACCTGCTCACTGTAAACCAACATGCATATCATTTTTCTTGTAAATTTTGTTGCAGAACATGGAAGATTGGGTGTCAAGCAATCCTCCATCTAATTGCTAACACAGATGGCTTGGTTGTCAAAACTATTCATGAAGTCCATTCCAATCATGATTGCTCAGTCGACGAAATGATGGTTATCCCTGAAAACAGGAAAGTGCATCCTGATGATCAAGCCACATTGAATAATATGTTTCAGGCTAGAGTGAAGCCATGCAGAATTCGACCCATCCTGAGAGATGGTTCGTCTCCTAATGTGACTGCCAGAGACATCGCCAATGCAAGGCAAGTTTTAATTCCACTTCAGACTCTCGTCAAAGTGTACGGGGTGACGGTATTTTGCTCTACCAATGTTTCTGCATGCGATTGCCTGTCATATTATGCAATACAGTTTTAATGTGATGGTGTCTCATATGTTTTATGAATTGCTTGTAACTTATTGTGAGTGAAGTGTTATTTTGATGAGAACTAATGGTCACCTTCTTTTAAAATATCTTTTCAATGCTGTAATCTTGCTGTGGGACAGGGAAACTTTATGCTTGGTGGTGCTGTCTTCTCTATTCTGTATCTCATTCATAGGGCAAAGGCAAAGAAAAGTGAACTGGCAGGTAGAAGTGAGGATGAGATGCTCCGGGATACCCTCGTTGACATAGCTGAGGCGGATCCAGGTGCTACCATTCACACTGTGAAGGACTGTGATGGTGTTCTTAACATGCTGTTTGTCATGACTTCCTGCATGAAGGCAAATGTCAAGAGATATGGGACTGTAGTCCTCATGGACCACACTTATAAAATAGATAAAAATGGCATGCCTGTAACCGTGCTGATGGTGATGGATGGAAATGGTTTGGGAAGAATTGTGGGCCTTGCATACATTGGAAATGAAGAGAAGGTTACTGTAGTCTCAGTCCTCGAAGCATTTCGTAAAGCAATCCCTGATGATGATGATGCTGAGAACATCAAAACATTTGTAATTGACAAGGATCGGTCTGAGGCAGCCTCCATTAAAGAAGTGTTTCCCAATGTTTCTATTCAGCTTTGTGATTATCATACTGCCAATACATTTTCAAAGGCAACCATGAAGGAAGACAAAATTGTAAGAGAGATATTAGGTAAGATGAGGTTCTGTCGTGAGGATGCCACGTTTGAAGAACTGTGCAATCAGCTACAGGAGAAAGCCACGGAAAATTTTTGGGCGTACTTTGAAAAGAATTGGAGAAACTGCCCGTTAGCGTGGTCCTTCAGAAATAAAAAATGTGCCCCGAATCTGGGCAACAACACTAATAATAGATTAGAGAATTTCAACTCCAAAGCCAAAATGGTAAGTGTCCTATATCTCCTGTCCCCTGTCTCCTGATTTCTAGTTAGCAGTAATTTTTGTGTTTTTCAGGTTGACAACATAGACCTATCAGTGCACGAATCCCTCAGAGAGCTGCTGAAGCTAATAAGAAATCGTGAAGAAGATGCTCGCTTTAGTAATACCATGGCATTCTGTAAACAAACCTATCTGACCAATAATTCAGACCCTGAGGTTGGCCAAATGCTCAATGAAGTGACTAGATATGCATCTGACCTGATCCTGTGGGAGAAGTCAGAAGCTGCTCAATCGGTTGTACTACCAGACACAAATGACAGGTCTTGCAGCTGCTCGCACTTCTTAAATTATGTTGGCCTACCATGTCGCCACATAATTAAGTTCAGGATAGAAAAAGGTATGGAGTTACCATCTCAAATTGCTGGTACTTGGAAAATTGTGTGTCCATCAGACAGGGTTTGTGCTCCAGCCTGCAAATTTGTTAGGTGGTCTTGAGGCTGTATGCGGAATCATGTGATTTAGAGTGATGTATTTGTGCTGAAACTAATTTTACGTTTTCCAGGTTTGTCATGGTATGATCCTGACACCTATCACCCCATGTGGAGGCTACGAAACCCAACTGAAACATTGAGCTGTGCGATCCTAGGCACTGTGACAAGTGTGACAGCTCCCAGTAAGACTGCACCAAAAACTGGGCCACAGAAATTCAATAAAGCTATGCTGCTGTGCCGGCAGCTATGTAACATCCTAGCTGAGAGTGGAGACACTCAGTTTGGCATCCGTTACTCAGTTTTGAAAGATGTCTGTACTGCTTGGGCTGATGGCCATGAAGTGGAGGCATCGAAACTAGTTGGAGGACAAAGTGTCCCGATTGCATCTTCTGGTAATGCTTCAAATTAAAAAATCGAAGTTGTGCTTTAAATATTTCGTCATAATCACATTTTTTTCTAAAATTAGGTTCTGCTGCAACTGTAACTACAGCTACAGTTCAAGATTGTATTCAGGGCTCTATTACACACCAACAGAACAACAGCATAGTGAGAGCGGAGGTTGACATACACAATGAACCTGGTGGCGGTGAAGGTACCACCACAGTTCATGTACCAGAAATTTCTTTTACTCCGGATAGTAATTATATTGTGGTTGATGAGCAATCATTTTGCAAGTTCACTTTTTTCCTTGTGTGAAACTTTAATAATTAACTTAAACATACCCTTACCCTAATTTACAATTGTTTTCATTAGTTAATTTACTAGATGATGACTTCGATTCAGCAATTTTGAACATTGCATGTGAGGCTGAAAGTATTGTCCCTCCACAGCCACCACCAAATTGTTTCTGTGGTGTCCCATGCATTAGGTTTGTACCATTTCATCTTGAGCACCATACTGGATACATGCTTTTCATTTGTGCTGTTAACTCTGGCAACAGTACATTACTATATTTAATTTTCCTAAAATTGTCCTAGGTTAAATTCCAGACTTGATTCGAGGATGAAAGGTAAAGTGTTCTGAGAATGTGTGTAAATTTTGGCGAACCGCTCCAAAACTTGGATCAGGGGTAGTGGAATCCAAGAGTGTGACAACAAATAGTAATCAAAACTTTTCCAGCAACAAGGGTAACAAAGAAGTGTCTCCCTTGGTTGTTTCAAGAGCAGAAAGTGGTGGTGCCAAGGAGATAAATAACAATTTTGTAGAATCCAACTATGGAAAAATACAGGAAGTACACTCTCAGATAAATGACAAAACAGGTGCTCCTTTGACTTTGCTAGATGATTTCTAGAAACAATCAGAACATTGTAATGATTTTCATGTTATGCAGGGCCAATGTGACCCGTCTGTTCAGATGGCAATGCACCTTCTGGGGCACACAAGTGTATCAATTGTAGCAAACCAATACACATCATATTAGGATGTTCACTCCCTGTACCTGGAAATGAAGATAAAGAGGGATATGGAGAAATGAGGCTGTGTGTTGCTTGTTCAAAAGGTATGGTGCAAGGGTGCAAGTTGCACAATGGTCAAGCAAAGTGTAACTTTTATTGCCTGTATCTTTGTTTTGGACAACAGGACCCACCAAGGGAGTAAACACCACCTCAAAGCCTGCAGTTATGAGTGATGGTTCTCCAGCACTGGTAATGTGTAATAATGACGCTTCCTCAGTGGGCAAAACTAAAACTACAGCTAACAGTAAGTAATTTTTTAAAATTTGTATCTATGATTATAAGCTTTTCTTTGTACTGGCTTTTTCCTTTCTTTGCATTGTATACTTATCATGATAAACTGAGATTCCCTCAATTTTATTTTTCCTTAGCTGCCTCATCCCGAAGAGAGGTTCTTAAAGAAGAGTTGGGTACAATTATTGTGCCACCTTCTGTAAAGCATAAGGGAAGACCGAAAGGTTTAGGCAAAACTGTTTTGACTAAGAAGAATAAGAGCTTGAGCTTGAGGAACAAGAAATCAAAGCAGCGACCTCGTCAGTGACCTTTTTCATTCTGAATTTTTGTTATGTTATATTATTAAAGTGTTTGAGTAAAAATTAATTGTTTTCAGGTGGCGTTGTCCGTTCTCTGGAGGAATTGAAGCAAGGGTGTCTGTCCCGTGCAGCAAGCATTCCTGATTCTCATATCACTAAAGATGGAAATAGGTGGCTTATGGTGTCACAAACTGACCAGTCCCTTACATATACCATCTGCAAAAGCCCTGTTAAGAAGTGTGTGTGTGCCTCTTACTGTGATGTGTGTTTGACTTGCGACTGCAAATCTCAAAAACCTTGCAAGCACATATTCAAAATTGTCAAATTTTACACTGAGAGTTCTGATGGTTTGTATCAGTTGGTTAAGCTCATGTATTTGTGCTTTTGCATGATGCCCTGTTACACTTTGGTACAGTGTTCATTTCTTTGTCAGTGACATATTTTGTAGTCTGCTGGCTATTACTATTACCTTTTTTTCTAGACTTTATACTAAATGCCTTTTTGGGACACAGGTGTTTGTGGTTGCAATTTCTTCTAGCGCCTTTCGCTTTCCTTGGTTTTCTTCTTATGTTTGTTGCTTCAAAGTAGCATGTCATGAACACTGTTTTAAAAAGGTTCTGTCTGATTCCAGGCATTTGTAGTAGTGTGTGTAAAATATTTTGCATATTGTGGCATCTGCTCATAACATACTTTTCAAACTTACATTTTCTAGAATTATAAGTATTGACGGGACAAAATAATTACTTAGTAGTTTTGAAGCAGAGTGCCTCGTGTAAAATGTTTCTGTTCACACCAAGGCATGGATAGGTACTTTTCGCAAGCGGCGAAACCGCGAAATCGCTCAAACTGCCCCAAATCGAATTGCAAATCACTTTTCCGCATGAATTATCATGTTTAGGACAAAAATCAACTCGCGACAAAAAGCGAAATTTTGCGAAACGCCGACGATGCAGCGAAATTTCACTGAAACCGCGAATTAAGCAGCGAAAGTCCGAAAATTTGATGTTGTGGTCAACAAAACTTTGAAAATAAAGCATTTTTAAGAGAAATTGAGAGAGAAAGCTTCGTTTGATCGAAGGAAATCTTCGCGAACGTCGTTGGCTAGCCATTTCTACAGGTTAGGACAGTTGTACCAACCGATTCTCAGTAATGGCGACCCTGGTGGTCATCAACATTGCTGGGAGGGTAGGTTGGTAGCACTGTATAAGTAGCCGTTACAAGGCGACAAGGCAGTTTTCAACCGTCCGTAACTTGTAGAAGGCAGGCAACGACTTTGCGGGATTCACCTGTGCGTTTGAATGGCTGGAAAGGTACATACATCAAAATGCCTCAGCCGAAAGCGACTTTGACCGGAAGAGTGAAAGAATTTCAAGAAGATGGGATGGAAGAAAGAACTGATTTTAAAGGGGTTATGTTTTGCAAGTTTTGCAACACCAGAATTGAGTGGTCTAAAGTTGACACAATAAAGAAACACATAAGTGGTGCAAAACATACAAAACATCGGGAAGAGTTCAAGCAGAGTAAGAAAAGGCAGAGTACAGTGCACGAGGTCCTTGACACGGCAAAGAAGAGGAAAGAAGAGAAGCATGATTTCATTTTGGACACAGTAGAAGCTTTTGTGAGCTCAAATGTCCCTATGCACAAGCTTGATCACCCAGTGAGTACTCATTTTTATCCATTCCATTTTTCTGCATTTCAGAAATAAATTTAACATTTTCTCTGTTCTATTATTCCAGGCTTTAAGAAAGTGGATGGGGAAGTATGTTCCTGGGGCTGGTGACTTGCCAAAAGCCAGAACACTCAGGGAGACATACATTCCTGAACTGAGAGAATCAAGCTGAATGATTTAATTCAAGAATTGAGAGGAAAGCCGACTGCTTTATACTGTGATGAAAGTTCTGACAAGATGGGAAATGCAGTTTTTAATATTTTGGTGCAAACAATGGAGCCCACCAGCAAACAGAAACTATTTTTGGCTTCCTCAACTGTCCTAGATGAAGTGAATGCAACCTGCTGTTCAAATGCCATATTGGACTGTCTGAGGAATTTAGAAAAATCAATTAAAGAAGTTGAGGTCATGTGTACTGATTCAGCCAGGTACATGACGAAATGCTGGAAGACTCTGCATGGCTTAAATCCTAATTTGCTCCACATCCAATGCTGGCCACATAAACTTCACAATGGTGCAAACACACTGAAAACATCTTTACCAGAACTCAACAAAGCTGTTACAAAAGTAAAGAAGCTTTTCTTAAATGCAAGAAAAAGGAAAAATTCTTATTTAATGTTTCTCAAAGACAAATATCCAAACGATCCTAGCAAGTGGGTCCTTTTCCCTATCCCAGTGCCTACTAGATGGAATTCTGTCAAAAAATCAGTGAACTACCTGCACATCCACTTCCCTGACATTTTGGAGTTTGTGAGGGGTGAAGAAGATGATGAGGACCATGACCATGAAGATGGAGATGAAGATGAGGACAGTGGGGAAAGCAAGAGTATACAGTGGCTAAACTAGGGGTACGCTCCGAAATGCTGCGCGTAATGTAGCGAGCGAAGCGTAAAGACATTTCAAACTTAACATGAAATAATGGCTGATCGCGATGGGCAATGCTTGTTTGAGTCGCCTGCCTAGGTGGGGATAGGCCAGCCCGCAATACACCCACGCGTGCACTTGCCTATGCCCCAGGCGCTCGTCAGGGTCATGCAGCGGGGGAAAAAAGTAAGGTGTGTGTGTGGGGGGGGGGGGGGGGGGAACTGAAGTGAAGACTGAAGTGGGTACTTCGTGCTAAACTTTTTGTATTACGTACTAGGGTAAAGA
>CM049592.1:1548166-1566816 GCA_026979955.1 Megalurothrips usitatus
TTCGGGCACCCACGTTTCGCCGGGGTATTTCATACTGGCAGTGACCGGCCCAACGCCCCCGCGGGTGGACGGGGGGCAATCCCCCGGGGGGTTCGCGAGGCCGGGGCCGTGGCCCCGGGTTTTGGGGCCACTTGGTACCTCATGGTTTGCCGCGGGGGGGGCATTACCGCGGCTTCATGAACAATTTTTAAACTTTTTTTGAAGGGGTGGGTGGTTCATAAAAAGGGGGTTTTACAGGGGGGTGGCGCCCCCCCCCGGCGTTCCCCCCCGACCCTCTGGTTCCCGGGCGTGCGGGGGTAGAGGCCCTGGGGGTAGGAACCCAAGGGCCGCCGGCGGTTCTCGAGCGACGTTTGCCAAGCCGCCGGAGAAACGGCGGGAAATTCGAATCGGGCCTTCTCTGTCAGAGTCCCCTTCAACTACCCCGACCACCCGACAGCCAACATTTTCAGCTTCATTTTTTTCTTTTTATTTTTAAATTTTTTTAAATTATATTAATTTTAATTTTTATTATATTAATTTTTATTTTTTTATAAAATTTTAAATTTTTTAAAAAATTTTGGTAGGACAAGAAAAGGTGGGAAAAAGTGGGCGACCGATTATTCTAGTAAAGGGGAAATAAAATTTATCTTTTAAAAAAAATTGAGGAAAAAAATATTTTTTTTAATTTTTTCCACTTAAAAAATTTTTTTAAAAAAAAGCCGTGCTTTTTATTTATTTAATAGATAAGGGGAAAAATGTAAATCGGAGTTACGGCCGCGTTTTGGGGCGAGGGTGGACACTGGGGCCCACCCGGGAATTTTATACCGGAACGGATTGGGGCTAGCCTGCGCGCGGTGAGCTTATATTTGCGGACGGCCCATCGCGCAACAAAAATTTTTTAAAAAAAGGGCTTTTCGCCGTGCGTTGCCGAATTTTTAAGGGCCCGGGGCAAGTATAATGAAATCAGGAATTGGGGGGGTTTTATTCAAGCTGTTTATGACGAGCACGTCGAAGAGAGGGGAGAGGAGCGGGGAGAGAGGCTGCGAGGGAGCGCGGTTTTGAATAAAAACCCACTCTTCCACGTTTCGTTTGGGGGGGTTAAGGGACTTTTAATGGTTTTGCATTGTACCCACACGGTTTCTGTCTTTTTGGGGAATGGGGAAAAGTCTTTCCCCCAACCCCTTGTTCGATTTTTTCCCTTTCACGTTGGGAAAATCTTTTCGCGTGCTTACGTAGGGGGGACAGCCCTAACCCTACATCCGACCTTTTAGAATTGTGGAATTTGGCCATCGGTTAAAGGTACTGGCCCCTTGTCCGCATTTTTGGATTTGAAAAGTGATGGACGGGACAAAGCTCTTTGTATCCACTCTTTCTCCAAGTATTTACTTTTTCAAAATTTTTTATATATTCGAAAATTTGTGTTAAATTTGTATGATGAGGTTAAGCACCCCTTGTTGTCAATTTGTACAAGCTTTGATACAATTCCCAAATGTATTATTGAAGACGTGAAACAAAAAACCCTTTTCAAACCCTTAAATCCTTTCTTTTCTAGGATTTTTGGCGTGTTTTTCAAAATTAATTCACCGAAGAAACGCCACATTTACATAAGGAAAAACATATTTCCCGATACAGTTTTTGGGGTAAGACAGTCGTGGACCGTTCAATCCCCTTATGGCTTCCTGCCGGGCAAATTTGAAATTTTTTGTAAAGCAATTCAAAACCAACATTTTATCAAAAAATGTTCCAGGGCCCCAAAAAAAATAGGGCAAAAACCTTTGGAGGGGAAATTATTCGGTCAAAGTCAAAAAAAAATGCTACCCAAAAAGGGACATATGGCTTGTGACAAACCCCATTTAACTAGAAAGAAAGGACCGCCTGAACAAAAAGGGGTTTTAGTAAAACTAAATAAACATTTACCATTTTCACAATACTAAAAAGGTTTTTTTTTGTGGTAACCAGGGGAAGAATAGCCAAAAAATCAGGTATTAATGAAATTCCCCTTTAAACGTTAGCAGAGAAGCAGCAAAGGGACATTCGTAAACTGTGCAGGCTTTACATACATCTATTAACCTAAATGATTAATAAAAATTACTTGCTAATAAACAACCGCAGGAAAGTAAGGGAACCCAAGCCATGGAGTCACCAGATTGTGCAGTGTCCAAGGGGCATCTGTTGGAAGGGCTTGGAACCGCTATTTTGGGCTTCGATGGCGCAGATATTAAAACCTAAAATAAAGATCAATAGGGAAAGGAAGTTTTAAAAATTTTTGCTACGGACACACCTACTTAATTTTTTTTCCGGGGTCAAAAAATTTAACTCCCCAGTACTCCCCCAAAGCCACTTACCTTTTACTGACCCAGGGGTCTAGGAGCCACGAGGCTTAGCTGGTTGATAACGCCCTTCATATGATCACAAAGTCCCCACTGCATCCACGGACCACATCATTTTATCCTAAACTTCACATGGTTCATTAGGCCTTATTAGTTTAGTGAGCCACTTCCAAGGGGGCCCATTCTTTACAAATATTGAAACCAAGCTTTGAAAGGTACACACAAACTAACACTAGTATTCATCCCATGTAAAAGTGAGCGTTACAACCGACTCATGGAAAGGTTTTAAACGGGGAAACTGCCGGTCTCGGGCCCTTCTGTGGAAAACCCCCCGGGTTTTTGGGAAAGACATCGAAAGTAAATCAAAGGGCAAGGGGTTGTGGTCCCGCGTAAATAAAAAAACAAGATTGGGGGGGTTTAAGACTGTCCACCGGGAACTTTGACCCAGCGCGAGAGATTTTCCCAAACGTGAGGAAATCAAACCCAGTTGGAGAAAGGTTTCCCCCTTCTCAAAAGGGGACAGACCCCCGGTGTGCTACAAGGGCAAAACCATTAATGTTTTTACCCGCAAAGGGAAATGGGGAAGGTTTTTCTTATTTGATACCCAGCCTTTGCCTCGCACCCCTCTCTCTCGCTCTTTCCCCCCCCTCCTCGCCCGTGTCGTCATAAAACAGCTTGAAACATCCCCCCCAATTTTCCCTGATTTCGGGTTTTTTCTTTGCCTTGCTCTTACATTTCTGGCAATGCACGGCGAAATTCGTTTTAAAAAACATTCGTCGCGCGAGGGGGCTGTTCCCCAATATGAAGCTTCCCCGCGCGCAAGGTTTAGCTCACCGATGCGTTCGGTTTAGGGAAAATTCCAGGGTGGCCACAGTGTCCCACCCGCAAACATGGGGACCCTTTAACTCACGATTTACATTTGTCTCTTCATCAATTAAATAAATAAAAATGCACGCGCGTTTTCTAAAATATTTTTTAAAGTGGCGATTCAATAAAATATTTTCTACGTCACAGTTTTTTAAAGGGTTAATATTTTTTCCATTTAAATAGTAATAATTAAAAAAAAACGGGAATTTGGAATAAATCGTTATGCAAAAAAAAATCAGGAAAAATATAAAATTCCAGGAGATGTTACCGGAGGGGTATTTTCCCTGTATGTTTTCCGCCCCCCTTTCCCTTTTTTTTTTTTTAAAGGAGCTGCCCCCAAGAAAAAACTGCTTCAAATTTATTATATAAAAATAGATTAAATAAAGAAAAATGAAAATGTTTTTTTGCATAAATAAAAAAAAAAAAACACCCCTTATCGGGAGGGTTAGGTTAGGTTTTTTTTGGTTGGGTTTAAAGCTTAGGACCTAACCAAACCCAAAATTAAATTTGATATTTCTTAAGTGTATTTAAATTAAAAAATCATTTTATTTTCTTTAATAGTTTTTTAAATTTTTTTTTCTGTCCTCTCGCATTTTTATTTAATTTTTTCCCGAAATATTGATTCAGTAATGAAACAACAAAAACAGTTCCTACATTTTTTTTTTTATTTTTTAAAAATGACGGGGGCTTTCTGGGAAGGGGGCGCTATTGTATAGACTCCTTTCTCGAAATTACGAGTGTGGCGCGAGATTAATTTTATTATGTTCCGTTAACGATCTTTTTCGTTAATTTACCACAAAAAGTTCTGTTAAGTGAGGAGGCGGAATGAGAAAGTTGGGGAATTTTGGTTAGCCGTGTATTGACTCCCAAAAGAAACGTTGTACGAATGGCACCGGGCGGGGGGGGCGGCGCCTGCTTTTATAGGGCCCAAGGGAAAATGAAGGAGTGAAAGACGTTAGTGCCTTTTCTAGCCCCAGGGGGGCAGCATGGTTTTAATGCTAGTAAGGGGTTTTAGGGCCCAGGGGGGGACCCCCCCCGTATAAAGATGGCGTTTTTAGAAAAAGGAAACAAAGAAAAGGTTATGATGCCAAGTTATGAAATAGGTATTTAATACCTGCTTACGTACAGTTCCGGGTTAATTTTTCAACACGAATGTTGTGAAATTTCGAGTTTTTTAGGCTGTCAAATACGAACGTTTTTTTAAACAATTAAGGTTTCTGATTTTCCCCCTATAGATGTCCCTTTTCGATGTCGGTGAGCAATTTGAGAAGTAAGAATGGGAACGTAACAGAGCTGTGCATGAAAATGTGACCCTCTCTAATTTTACGGCTTTTTAAAATTTTTTTCGTAATTTTACGACATTTTTCCCTTTTTTCACGGGGAGGTTTTGTTTAAAATTTTTAATAGACTTTTTTCGTAAAAATTTCGATAAATTTTTTTAACGTGTGGAATTTTCTTTTTTTTTATTTTTGCGATGCGCGGCTCTTTTTTAAAAACCCGGGGGCCAGTACCGCCCGAGCAGCTCGCTGGGGGGAAATTTTTTCTGTGAAGAAACCACGATCTGACACTTCCCTCCTAAAAATGTGGTTGCTTGATCACCATAACGCCACTGGAGGTGTCTCGCCGGCCAGTGGAGTACCCTTTTGGGCGGTTTCCCCTTCACAACAACCTTTTGCGGTTTTCGTGGCCAGGCGCCATGATGTGGACTCGTTTGTGGCAAAATCTCACCTCCTTCCGTGCCCCCATGATGTGGTAAATCCCGGGCCAAATTTGGGGTATTCCACAGCTACACGGAAAAATTTAGCGGAAAAAAACCCCGTACGCCTGTCCAAAAGCGAATGAACGGAACCCCCGAGCGCATTGCTGGTAAGCGTGGTGGTCGTAAAGAATGATCTCAGTCAGATCTCCGTTTGGTAATCGTGTGTACACTGAAACATGCATTTTTGCCGACCTCTCGCTCCACCCTGGGGAACAATGTGCCACCTCATGTTCGTCAAAATCAAGGGTCATTGTAAAGCCTGCTTTTTCTCAAATTATTTTGCTCTAAGCGCATTGTGCATCATGTTTTAGCACCTAAAATACCCAAGAAACGGGATGAGGAGCGGTTAAGGGGTGTGTGAGAGGGGCCACTAAGTGGGTGAAAAGGCATAGTCACAAAATTGTTAGTAAATTTTATTGGCTGCACTGACTCTACTCTTCGCTATTCTCTACAGGGCACGCGAGTTGTTCGGAATGCTACATTAGATACGAAGGTAATCGACACCCTGGCGGTGGGCATACCGATTGTCGGGCACATCTGGCCATCTGAAGTGCAGCTGTGGAACGAGAAAGACCAGCTCGTCGTGTGCTTCAAGGGATCCGTCGAGCTGCGACGAATATTGGACAAGAAGAACCCTTGATTACAACATTATTCAAATTTACACTGAAATACATTTGATGAAGTTAACAAGAGTAGCACGTTTCTATCATCTCGTGCGTGCCCGCGTAAAATGTTAGTCCTGCGTGGGAGTAGCAGTAGCCAAAGTATCATTGACATTAAAGCAGATATCTGAAGGTGCTGTCTGTCGTTGAATAGATTGCGGTGACGCGCTACGCTGTTATGCCTGTGGCAAATCCTTTTGTGCTCAATCCACACATTGAATAAATTCAGTTCGTGAACATGTTGACTGCACTCTGGCTAAACCATTTCACCTAACAAGGTGATCAGGGTCCAATGGCTCAGGTCCTAACCCGTCCTGAGCCCTTGGAAAGAGCGAGGAAAAAAATGTGCATTCATATCTTATCTACGATTTCTTACATATTATGTAAGAATTTAAACACACCTATGCTAAATTCCTACAATAACGTAAGAACACTGTAAAAATATTTATCGTCCTGTCCTTGTAGTACCATGGGCCCCGTGGACCCTTCGGTAAAACCGGAACAGGATGTAAGGCGTCCGCGGGCACCCCATCGGCCCGGGTACCCGACAGCCCCGGCGGAGGAACGAAGGCGGGCGGCCCACGCGGAGTGCCCCCCCCCCCCCCTCCCGGGTGGTTAAACCAGCTTTTCTCAACAGCCCCTAGACGGGCTCGCTCCACGAAAATCCTTAGGCCAAATTTGGAAAACGAAAACGGCACAGGCGATGTGACAAGTGAGTCGTCACCTAAAATATTTTTGCCAAGGCGGATTAAGAATTGTTTTCTGTTTCAGTTAAACAACATGTAAAGATTTATTCGTCATACAAATATGTCGCCACGTGTCGGGAGAGCCCCGAAGGCATTTGAATTCTCGCGGGCTTGTGGGAGGAACGAGCGACCGGACACCGCGATACAGGGCGTTCGATTCTCTGCCCTGCAGCGCGGGTGTCGACCCCTCGCACCGGACACCCGTCCGCGAGGGGAAGCCGCTGCCGGCGGAGCGGCAGACGTGTCTTGGCCCTGAAATAGGAAGCAGCTGCGGAGACGAGCAGCAAGAAGTAAGTGCTTGGTGGTCTGCACCTAACCCTTAAACCTTGTTTCCTCATTCCATAATTTCCCATTACATTCAGCCGCGTTTCCCTCAATAACAGTAAGACTTGTTAGTCGTTTACACTCGGAGCAAGCGCGGTAGCGACTTTACGCGACAGATGGACGTCGTTAAGTGAAGACAATTAGCCTACGGGCGAATTATTTCACTGTAAGAAGCTGCTTTGTAAATTTTCAAACAATTTGGGATACACAATTTCCATTTCATTTTTCATAAATTTTCAAAAATAAGTTTGGATTTTTCCAAAAAAATGGAAACAGGATTTTAGAGAAATCAAAAATAAAACGTGTTAAAACCTATTTTGGATTTATCCGAAAAATGTATAAAACCTACCAAAATTTTAGGATAGAATTTTTCCAAACGATTGTTTGGAATTTTGCGAAAAAAATTCTTACAGTGTTATCATTTGAGTACAAAATTTTACAAGCCAAATTTGTGCATAACTAAGTAAATAAATCGGCGTAGTTACAGAAAACTTTCATTTACGTTCAGACGTGGTTTTACACACGTTATGAACTTAAAAATGTACAAAGCAATTACGGTGCCCGCCACCAGGCGTGGAGGGGCGTGGCTGCGGTTTTCCCAGTCGGAGTACCCCGGTGAGGACGCCCGCGGGATCGGCAGTGTCGCGCGTGCCGCAGCGGCAGGCGCCTCGCTCGCTCCCAACGTCCACATGGCTCGCTAGGCCCGCGGCGCTCTGCTCCTTGGGCCTCGCCATGGCGGGCGTGCGGTCGGGGCGCGGCGAGGAGGGACGACCGGCGCGGCGGGGCGGCACTCAGAAGGGGCAGGTCGTCCCACCCATAAAGCGGGGGTGGAACAACTCCGCTGTCACTGTTACCATCGCACTGCATAACACTTATTGATCATTTTTAGACTGGATCACTACTGTTTTGGAAATTTCCAGCTTCATTGTCTTCGATAAATCTGAACTAAGTTTTCGGCTGTCTTCTTACCGTTTCAAAACTAACTGTTCTGCACATTAAATTTCTGGTGTTGAGTTTTTGAAAAAGAATCCGAAACTTTGGACCTTTACAATCACAGTCTGTTTGCAGCTTTATAAGTACTATTTTTATATTTTTCCAGAAAGATAAGATCTTCGAAATATTTATGACACATTTCGGAAAAATGTGAAATATTGACTTTGAGTGGAAGATTTGCTTTCCTTGATAATTTTTTCATCGCCACCATACCTTGAATACCAATAAAACATAGCAATTTAAACCAAACGTCAATTTTGAACAATCTGTGGCGTAATGATTTATTGGAGGCACAAATTGTCCCATAACTGTACTGCAAATTGCATCTCCATTACGTTTTGTTTGAGAACGAAACATTTTGTGGGGTAAAATTGTCACGTGGTGGTGTTCACCGGACCCATTTCCACTTTTTAGAGTCCTGAGAGCTATTGCACCAGTAAGCTTCTGGAACATTGGTTAGGGCACGAAATAATAAAGTTTATTACTTTCATGGCTGAGCCACAGCCCTTACCCGACTAGACCAAAGAATGATTTGGATGTGCGTGTGTCTCTCTGCAAATTTTTGGAGTACGGTTTGACGTAGAAATTTCGAATTTGGATCACATCTTTCTTGGAACGTTAACCTCACCTCAAGGGCACCGCAGCTGAACCGTTCATCGATAATTTTCGCAAGTTGTTTAAAATGGTTAGTTATATCCGCACAAGGTGTGCGGATAGCTGGGCCGAAGCAGTACGCACAACTTGTGCGAATTGTATCGGAATGGCTATTCGCACAACCACGCACAATTGTGCGCAGACCGTGTCGTCCGAGTAACCAAACAACCGACCCCCCCCCCCCCCCCCATCAAAAAAAAAGTTAAAAATTAAAATGTATTGAAAATAAGCCCGGGACCTGCCCGCTTTTTCCGAGACGTGTCGGGACGGGCGAAAAAACAGATAGCCGAGGGCACAGGAGGCTTCTTAAAGAACACTTTCCAACAACATTTCCATTTGTGCAACAAAGGAGTCGAGTGCCTACCCCCCACCAACAAGTGGTCACGTTTCATTCAGTTGGTCGGGCAGCTGTCATGTTTCAATTTATTTCTCTAAGACTGTTCACGCTTTTATCAAATTATTGTGCTGGGGGCAAGGGTAGGTACCTTCTCGATCAGATTAATTGAGTGGCAGCCCCCTCCATGTGTCCAATTGCTCTCCAACCCCCTACTAGTGTTAAACTCTGCGCATATCCTTTGGAAAGAGCCCCAGTCCGGCCCGCGGACCCGGCGACGATTTATGAATTCCTGCAATTCCCGCCCTGGCCATTCCGAACCTGTCCCCGTCGCTCGGCCGCGCATGCACCCCCCCCCCCCCCCCTCCCAGCCCTAGCCTCGTCGGAGATGTTGACGTTCCGAGATTTCTGCTGTATTTTTTAAGTTTAAGTCTAAGATTCTCACTTTTTACGTCGTATTCCATTTGATTTGAGTGAGTAAATGTATTGCCATGTTACTTGGACTATTTTGCCGCTACAGGTTTGATTTTGTGTTGTTTTTTGCGATGAAACGGAGTGAAATACGTGTTTCAGGGGCTCGTCCCATCACTGTAAGCTCTAGTATTTTATCAAAACTGGAACTTTATTGAGTAGCAAAAAGATCGTGAGATGTATTTTTTGCCTTTTTTAACCCGTCACCCGAAACGATCAGTAATTTGCTGTCGGTGCGATACTGGTCACGGTTTGTGTACTCGCTGATGCTCTTATTTCATAACCACGCAAGTAAATAGAAGTAGCCCCACTCAGCCCTGTGTTGGCAAAATAGACCACCTGTTCACCTGTTGCATTACCTGCTGCCCTTGGCTAGTGTTATGTGATGTAAAATTAAAATTTATTTTATTTATTTACTTTATTTTGTGTTTTAGGACGGATTCCTTTGAATAAGTGATCCAGATTCGTTTTTGGATGAAGGCGACAAGTGCTTCGAGTGGTGTAGTTGTTCAACCACCACGGGATCGCGCATCCTTGCCTGGTGTGTCTTAGAAGTTAGTTCTGAAATGCACTGGCTGCAAGAAGATTTTGAAAACTCCTGGTGGTCTTTGGAAACGGAATTTCCTTTTAAGACTCAAAGTAATTTATTTTTATTGCTGACATTACTTTACTTCTTCATTGCATTCCTTGCCGTCTCCTAACAGTTTGTATGTGCAGGTGCCGAAGCAAAGCACCAACCGTGCAGGACTTGATGCCTGTTCTAGAAAAGAGAGCTCTTAACATTCTCAACCATTTGAAGAGTGTAACTTCAGCATCACACTGATAATATCTTAGATTCAGTTCAGTGTTACCTCCTGATATCTTTTAACTGGAATATCTGAGCACCAGTTTTAATAAATTTCTATCATTGAATGTGTGCGTATGAATTACAGTTCCTCCTCATTCTGTCATTTACATCAACGGTTACTACTTCACTCATTTCGGAATTCGAGTACAATTCTTGTTTCCCAAATAATGTTTATAATATAAGTTGAAAGAGACACTTTCCTTTCTCATGTGTGACAGCGCAGTATTGGAATTTGTATTGGATAGAATGAAGTTGAGTATGCTTGACATTCTCAAAGCCTGAAGACCTGATTCAAATTTTTACTGCACAGAAATACAGTACAAAATATCAAGTGTTTATAAAATTAAGAAATGAAATAACAGTTCGGGAACTGACAGACCATGAAAAGTGAAGAACAAGTTACGTTACCCAATCACATTTTCAAACAAATGTTGTACAAAAACAGTCAAATATTCGTTACAAACAGTTTATATGAAAGTTTATATGAAAGACAACAAAGTAATCTAATGTATAAAGATACGTTCATAACATTTAAAAAAACAACTATTATTAATATTTCATAGAGCATTACAACATCATGTGAACACATACAGTTCACATATTTGATAGCCTATTATAAACAAAGAAAACCTTCATTAAGTGAGCAATGGCGAGGATGCAAAAGATGGGCGGTACAGAAAACCACCAGCAGAATTGCTGCTAGCTTGGGTTGTAGCATGACTGGCAAACAAAGTCACCACTTGGTATCTCCTGAAGTCCCTCACACCTTGGATGATACCAATCCATACACGCTTCACATGAAATAATTTGGACATCAAAGTGTTGTGGCAAACGGCATGTGCAATAGACTGCTGTCAAGGTTGACTTTTTCTTGGAACACCTGCTCTTTCTAGAAGGAGTTCTTCGAGGAAAACATGTTAGTTTGCCATCCAACAAACATTGCCGCCAGTGAGCTCTCAGATCTTCTTCTACAAAATCAACGAACTCAACACTACGAGTGTAGGCAAATTCTGTGGCAAAAGCAATAGCATACAGGCCACAATTGTTCTTAGTTTGTTGGGAACAGACTGGGTATGACATTACATATGCTGCCTTTTGGCACTGGACCAGCATCGCTACTTGAGTTTCCGTCTCTGATGTGATTGGGAGGTGAGAAGCCGAATCCATGATCAATGGTCGAGCAGACTCGCCTACAACAAAGGGACATTTTGTATTTTAAAGAAAGGAACATCTACACCTAAAACTCGAATTTGAGTAAACCATTGCATTTATCACCTTTAAGAATAATACACGTAACCCAATGTTCACGGCCAGTGTTCATAATTTGAATACAGTCCTTTCCAGCCTGAGCAGGTTCATATTTCAGCTCAATAGGCTCCCGTGCGATTACATGTATAGGCGCATAAAGCCCACACAAATCAGGAAATTGAGCTTGCAACATAACACTAGCTCTGTTCAGATGAGCGTCAGACAAATATGTATCATCTGAATCCAGTTCCTTCATTACATCAAGGGACATGTTATACTCTGTAAGATAAATATTCTGTGTCAGAAGCATCCTTACCTTGATAAACTAAGCACAATTAGAGAGGCAAGAGACATCAAAGAGACCTTTAGCAAAAGAACATGCAGGGCATAATTGTACACTCTGCCCCTCTATCTCACTGGAAACCCCACAAGAGGAGTGTAGGAATTTATCACACTTGTGGCAAATAATGAAATTCCCAGTCCTATCCTTCTTACAAACACAGCATTCACAAACATGATCCTTTTCCAACAAATGCTTGCACAATGGGCACACACAGTCCAAACAGCACCTGACGTTTCGTGAACGCTCAAATTTGGAACAGCCTTCGTGCACACGCCTTGAGCAGTGGGTGCACTTTAACATTGCCTTTGAGGTTTTACACATGCAGCAAACATCAGTGACCCCTACAAATGGAGCAGGTTTATTAATGTCAGATACAAAAGCAAAGTTTACTCTATGATTTCTTATCAGATGCATTCTTACCAGCTGCAGTGTTAATAGCAGCTGGCATATCAGAAGTAACTGGAAAAAACAAAACATAGATTAGGTAGTATTCAATTAAAAAATGACGGGGCTCAATGCTATTCAAAATCGGGGCCAAGATTTGTAATCAGAAGCGGTTGAATGTTGGCTGTGAGTTCCTGTCAACATTTGCCAGCTCACATTGCCATTTCTCATGAGTTAGGAATGTAATGTAGAACTCCTGTACATTATTGTTTGAACACATTGCTTATTCTCAAGGTACAGAAGAATCTTCAAGTATAAGTACCTAAACTTACAAAGTGAAAAGTTTTTGCTCCTACAATTGTTAGAAACATATTACAACTTCCCGAAGTAAGTTCTATTGATTTAACTTACCCAATAACAGAGTTCTTCACGCCTTGCACAAATTTAACCATGAAAAGAGAATTTCCACTGTTGTCAAAGATAGGCAACGGTTGGTTGTGTCTCAATTGTTCTATACCTGACAACACCGCCCGATGCTCATCCTTGGTGCATGGATAGGTACTTTTCGCGTTTTCAGCGCGATAATTTTCGCCAAAAAATCTGAAAATTTCGCTTTTTGTCGCGAATTTGCTCAAAATTGCCCCCAAATCGGTATTTTTATGGAAATGGTTGTTGGAGTCATCAGGTAATGCATTTGGAGTGTTGGCCGAGGTAGATAGGATTGAGGAGGCGGATCAAGATTCTTTTCTGTGCAGTTCACAACCAAATTAAATTTTTATTCACATATTCAAATATGTCTTTAATAGAACAAATTAACAAATAATATAATAGGCATCTAATCTACCTTGCCTGACCATTACAATAATATTATGTCAGTCATGTCATCACAAATTGTTGTATTAGTATCACAAACTTAGCAAAACTAATTAAATTAAGTTAACTTTGGATAAATCACATTTCAGCAGTAAAATGTTCTGCTACCAAAAAAAAATTAACAAAGCATAGAGTTGTGATGATGACTAAGTGAACAACTTCTTTAAATTTTAAGATCTAAGCTCCTCTGGGAATTAGAATTGGTCTTCATCAGCATCCTCACCATCTTCCTGTCCACTTTGAATATCTTCAAAGCCATCATCTTGAATGTGATGAAGAGGGTTGAAGTTCTCCGCTGCAATCTCTTCATTTCTGTTGAAGTAGATGATGTTCAGTGTTTCAGCATTTTCTGGCTGCAGACGAAGGCGCAAATCGGTCACAACAATGTTGTAGGCCCTGAATGACCTTTCACTGTTGGCATTTGCAGGGAAAATCCAGAGTGCCTTCAGGGCATTGTTTGCAAAGTTTGCATGGTCTGCTTTCATTGCACACAAAACTTCAACTATATTCAATGTTTTGAAATCGGGCCTCTGAACTAAGTCCTTTACAATTTCAGACAGTGCAGCCCAGCCCACCATAAAATCTTGGATTTGAACTTCCCTCAAAAAAGGCAGATTCTTAAGATGATCATTGACTGTGTCTGCAGGGAGC
This sequence comes from Megalurothrips usitatus, assembly GCA_026979955.1. Classification (NCBI taxonomy): domain Eukaryota; kingdom Metazoa; phylum Arthropoda; class Insecta; order Thysanoptera; family Thripidae; genus Megalurothrips; species Megalurothrips usitatus. Next base: position 1,561,632 of record CM049592.1, read on the forward strand.
TGGCGGAGACCAAGGCTTCTTGGGCTAAATAGAGCTTCTAGGGCAATAAAGAAGGACTTGCCAGGGTCATGTTTTGCATAGTAAAGCAGCTTCTTTCTGAACTTTGTGGAGGCTTTTTGCAGATCAACAATGTATGCCTTTCTTCTAATCAGTGGCACTGACTGCAGAAATGGCAGGTCCCCATATCCCTGCGCCTCAGTAGAAAGCACTTGAAGCTGTCTTTCAATGACATCAAGTTTCTGGTAGACCAAGTGGCTTGTGGGAAACTTGTTGGTCTGTAGGAGCTGAATCAGTTCTTCAATTCCTTGTGTTTTGGCAGAAACAAACTCCATTTCCACCTTAAGTCTTTCAATCTCATCGCGAGTCAGATTTTTAGCGAGCGAAGCGAGCTCAGATTCTCAAAACGGGCCCCGCGACAACTTTGGTCGTGACTCTGTCTGTCTGTCTGTCTGTCAGTCACGGACTTTCCAGAAACACCACACAACCGTTTTAGCTCCGCTTTTAAGTATCGATTTTATAATAATCGGCCCACAAAATGACGAGCCATTTTTTCGATTAATTGCGTTTGAAATATTTCGTAGTACTAGCAGATGTAGGACATTTCAATCCGTGCGGTTGGCACACTGACGGAACTCAGTGACGTCACGGCAGCCGTCCGGCGCCGTTCGGCAGGCTGGTGGTTTGACTTTGCTGCGATATATTATCGCCGGTTGCTCGTTCGACATGATTTTTGGACATTCAATTCGAGATTTCCTGTTGCTGTGGTGTGGTGTGATGACAGGTAAGTGACAAGTAGTACGTCGGCTGCAAAGCAGTTTGCGTTCACGTACGTCTCCCCGCTCCATGACGTAATTTTTTACGACACGGAATAAGATGTATCATGAAGTGGGGGTCGATTGACTGTCTTCATTCGTTTACGCGTTTCGTTATTAAAGCAATTTCGCATCCGCGGACACTTACTAGACCGCTGTGTTATGGTTACATAAGTAAAAGATGCAATTGTTTACAAACAACGTTCAGAGGTTATGTTCCCCTGTGCCTGTCCTGGCTATTGTTGAAACAGCATAAGTATTCACGATTGGGACTACTTCGTAACCTTGCAAATATATTCTTTCTTAATCGCATTTCTACTCATGTGCTACATGCCATAACCTTAAACTGTTCGGAAGTAGTTCTTACTGTACTGTTTGCGCTCAGTTATCAGTAGCATATTCTTGTCGCAACCAACTAAGAGGGAGTTGGAAGCACCGTTACAGGTGAAAGAAAAAGTGCGTTTCCTAAAACCATGTCTTCAATTTGTTGCAGTGCTTTTTTCTTGCGGTGATGATGCGAATGTATGGCGAAACCACTTTGCTGTGACAGTGGTTCGGTTCTCATGTGACATGTTTCCAATCTCAAGTCAAGAGACCATCTCAAATATTATGAGGTAAGCATCTATTTAAATATTGTTTATGTAGTCTGTTCATACACCTATTTGTTTTCATTCAAAGTCCTGTTCTTCTTTCAGGTGACGAAGACAAGCTTTGAGCACATTGTTGTACCCGAGTGTAAATTTATGCTGGGCTCGTATTGAGCTATACCTGGTCAGTAGTTCATTTGCCTATAAACATTCTTTTGCTTGTGGGGGGAATGTGTGGCTGTAACACGCCTACAGCAATCTCTGATTGATTTGTTTTACGTTGACATCAACATGCTTCTGTGGCCAAACTAGTATCTAATTTTTTTTTTGTTTCAGAGCACATCAATGTCGACTCATTTAAAGGGGCATTCCATATGCTCTCAGGTGTTTGAGTCCGCAATCTTTATTGTCAAGCACCTGAAGTTCTAATGTAAGTTGCCACTAAACTTCATGCGAATATGGAAATGCTTTCAGATGACTATTTAGACTGATATGTTAGATGTATCATTATTATGCTTTTCCTTTTTCCAGACATTCCAACTGTTGCTAACATCAGTCAGCAGTGTACGAAAGTTCATGATATATAGTGCCAGTGCCTCATGGAAATGGTAGACCGTTCCTGTCCACTCCTGTTACCATTGCTACCTTGTGAAAGCGCTCAGCTGATCCCTGTGTAAAAGGTTCTTTGGTAGTGTCTGTTGATCCCATTCTCATTTATTTGGAACAGTTCAAATCTTTATCCTGTATTTTTTCCATTCATAGAACATAAATTGTTGATGTAACTTTGAAAACTTTGCCCTTATGTAACACCCTTAATTTAGCTCAAACATTCTCGACAGTTGTATTGTAAACCGTTTCCTCAATTAGTTTAGAGACTTTTCAGTGTTATTTTGGCTTTATCAATCTCTATGAATTGTTTACCTGTAAATGAGATGCCCTGAACTTGATAAAATGTCTAAATGTGATAAATAAAATTGCCTTCTTGCTACTTATGCATTGTCTTTCCCTAGATCAGTGATGCTCACAGTATGCGCACATTAGCTGTGCCTGATTTACTTTCGTTTAGGACTCTGAAATTATTTTGGGCTTCTATACATGGGTTTTTGCATCAATGCGATTTGTAAATTGTTTATGTAATGCTTATTAATGACTTTCTTTAACTCTGCTCAGTTCAAAGCAATTATAAATTGCAATAAATCATCTTTATGTCTGAACCCAACAAAAACTACTTTTCTCTTTCTTTATAAATTATCATTTCTTTCACGCACAGTGTTACAACATCACTTTCTGGGGCAGGAAGGAGAATAATCCAGGCAACAGTGAAGGCCAAGGGGAGGGGGGGGGGTATACGAGTTGTAAGAGACCCTACATGACGAACAGGGCAAAACTTACAATAAGGATAAAAGTGGATGGGTTGTCTCCTGGTGGTGGCTTTGGTCGGGTGGGGTACTCATCGGAATATAATTTGAGGCTAGGTTAGGCACTGAGTAGTTGAAAGGAGGATCAGAGGACGCTATGGGTTAGGTTAGGCCGAGGAGAGGGGTGTAGTCGTGCCTATGGCATCGACGCCGTTCACATACCACGCAACTGGCAGAACACCGACACGGACGCATCGGGTTGCACCTCACCCTCCCTCCCCCCCCCCTCAACAATTGACACATTTTCATATTTTACGTAACACGTAGACCATTCGTTTACCTAAAGACCTCTTCATCCCCGGCGCAAGTAAAACAAGAAGAAAATCAACCCACATTAGTGGGATTGCCATAGTCTCGTTCTTTACCCTAGTACGTAATACAAAAAGTTTAGCACGAAGTACCCACTTCAGTCTTCACTTCAGTTCCCCCCCCCCCCCCCCACACACACACCTTACTTTTTTCCCCCGCTGCATGACCCTGACGAGCGCCTGGGGCATAGGCAAGTGCACGCGTGGGTGTATTGCGGGCTGGCCTATCCCCACCTAGGCAGGCGACTCAAACAAGCATTGCCCATCGCGATCAGCCATTATTTCATGTTAAGTTTGAAATGTCTTTACGCTTCGCTCGCTACATTACGCGCAGCATTTCGGAGCGTACCCCTAGTTTAGCCACTGTATACTCTTGCTTTCCCCACTGTCCTCATCTTCATCTCCATCTTCATGGTCATGGTCCTCATCATCTTCTTCACCCCTCACAAACTCCAAAATGTCAGGGAAGTGGATGTGCAGGTAGTTCACTGATTTTTTGACAGAATTCCATCTAGTAGGCACTGGGATAGGGAAAAGGACCCACTTGCTAGGATCGTTTGGATATTTGTCTTTGAGAAACATTAAATAAGAATTTTTCCTTTTTCTTGCATTTAAGAAAAGCTTCTTTACTTTTGTAACAGCTTTGTTGAGTTCTGGTAAAGATGTTTTCAGTGTGTTTGCACCATTGTGAAGTTTATGTGGCCAGCATTGGATGTGGAGCAAATTAGGATTTAAGCCATGCAGAGTCTTCCAGCATTTCGTCATGTACCTGGCTGAATCAGTACACATGACCTCAACTTCTTTAATTGATTTTTCTAAATTCCTCAGACAGTCCAATATGGCATTTGAACAGCAGGTTGCATTCACTTCATCTAGGACAGTTGAGGAAGCCAAAAATAGTTTCTGTTTGCTGGTGGGCTCCATTGTTTGCACCAAAATATTAAAAACTGCATTTCCCATCTTGTCAGAACTTTCATCACAGTATAAAGCAGTCGGCTTTCCTCTCAATTCTTGAATTAAATCATTCAGCTTGATTCTCTCAGTTCAGGAATGTATGTCTCCCTGAGTGTTCTGGCTTTTGGCAAGTCACCAGCCCCAGGAACATACTTCCCCATCCACTTTCTTAAAGCCTGGAATAATAGAACAGAGAAAATGTTAAATTTATTTCTGAAATGCAGAAAAATGGAATGGATAAAAATGAGTACTCACTGGGTGATCAAGCTTGTGCATAGGGACATTTGAGCTCACAAAAGCTTCTACTGTGTCCAAAATGAAATCATGCTTCTCTTCTTTCCTCTTCTTTGCCGTGTCAAGGACCTCGTGCACTGTACTCTGCCTTTTCTTACTCTGCTTGAACTCTTCCCGATGTTTTGTATGTTTTGCACCACTTATGTGTTTCTTTATTGTGTCAACTTTAGACCACTCAATTCTGGTGTTGCAAAACTTGCAAAACATAACCCCTTTAAAATCAGTTCTTTCTTCCATCCCATCTTCTTGAAATTCTTTCACTCTTCCGGTCAAAGTCGCTTTCGGCTGAGGCATTTTGATGTATGTACCTTTCCAGCCATTCAAACGCACAGGTGAATCCCGCAAAGTCGTTGCCTGCCTTCTACAAGTTACGGACGGTTGAAAACTGCCTTGTCGCCTTGTAACGGCTACTTATACAGTGCTACCAACCTACCCTCCCAGCAATGTTGATGACCACCAGGGTCGCCATTACTGAGAATCGGTTGGTACAACTGTCCTAACCTGTAGAAATGGCTAGCCAACGACGTTCGCGAAGATTTCCTTCGATCAAACGAAGCTTTCTCTCTCAATTTCTCTTAAAAATGCTTTATTTTCAAAGTTTTGTTGACCACAACATCAAATTTTCGGACTTTCGCTGCTTAATTCGCGGTTTCAGTGAAATTTCGCTGCATCGTCGGCGTTTCGCAAAATTTCGCTTTTTGTCGCGAGTTGATTTTTGTCCTAAACATGATAATTCATGCGGAAAAGTGATTTGCAATTCGATTTGGGGCAGTTTGAGCGATTTCGCGGTTTCGCCGCTTGCGAAAAGTACC